>OZ012735.1:949894638-950261728 GCA_963859935.3 Lathyrus sativus
AAAAAAAGTAGAGAAATAAAATCTACAATTATTACAAGCAATCATCCAATACAAAAGGAATTAAAAAAATGTAAGGGAAGGGGGGTACATCCTGAAAACTGGGGTGAATGCAGAAAAAACAGGGCCTAACCCACAATACAAAAATTCAGAAAAATAACAAAAACAAAAGGGGGGGGGGGTACACGTAATGAAACAGAGGTATAGTGCAGCAACTCGTTGGGCCCAACCCAACAAAACAATTCCAACAAGGGGGCTTCAGCAGGGGGCACGTCTGGGAAAATAGGGTGTATGGATCCAGCAAAACATAACTGGGCCCAAGGTTCAGCCCACCAACCTGAGGTTCAGTGAAACCTTCCATCTCCTTCGTCCCATACTCCATTCTGAAACCCTAATTCTTTTCTACCCAGCCTCCGCCGCCGTCATCGGACTTCTCCCTCACCGTCTCCACTCCGTCAATCTCTATTCACAAAACTTCTCCCCTAAACTTTCTCTCTTATCTTCTTCACCGGCCTACGTTTCCATTTCCCAGTCTCGATCTTCCTATCTCTCTTTGTCTAAGCCTCGTATACATCCTCATCCATCCAAAAAAAAACCCTGCGAAGGCGTCATTGCGCGTGGATCATGAAGAAGGTGATGATCGATGAAGCGTGAGGATCTTGATGCAGTTACAATTATTGTTCGTGAATGAAGACTGTGAAAACCTGGAGTGAAGGTTCTGAATGCTCTTCTGGACGAAGATCTCGACGAAGATTTGACGAACGATTCGTGAAGTTGAGACGAACTTGAAGTTTTCTTGAAGATTTGGTGGATCTGGTGAGCTTCTGATGAGTGGATAAAGATCTGGAACTGGTTGAGGTTATTACAGAATGCTTTATGAAGATCTGAAGGATGATGATTCTTCATGTTGATTTCTGCAAAAATTGATGAGGTTGAATGTTCTTGGGTAATTGGATGAGGAAGCTTCATGAATCTCGCTTGAAGATTTGGAGAACAGAAGTGAAGAACACGTTGATGTTCTTGAATCTTCTGGAAAATGCACATGAACATGAAGGTTTCATGATGAATGGTGGATGAATCAGGATGAACGATGAAGATCTGGAGGTGATCTGGAGATGATGGACATTGATGATGATTCGGGTGACGGTGGATTCTTGAATCTTGAGGAATTTCTAGAGGTTTGATGGATGAAGATGAACACGGTGGTTGGATTACTATTCCGGCGACGGTTGTTATTTCCGGCGACCGTTGCGATGGTCCCGGCGGCGGCTGCATGGCCGGCGGTGAGGGTGAGAGGGTGAGACAGGTGTGAGTAGGTGGGAGAGAGAGAGAGACGTGTGTGGGGTGAGGTGTCAGCACGCATGGGAGTGAGAGTGTGAGTGGTGGCCACGTGGCGTGATGAAATGAGGTGGGAGTCAGAGAGTGACACGCGTGGCTTCCCTTATATATGGACATGTGGCGTGGACTGGGATTGGGCCCCCACAATTAGACACTTGGCCCACGAGATTAATAAATATGACTGCAATTAAAAGCTTAACACCCAATTAATGAATGAATAAAATTCACTTAACTCTGACTAAACCAACCTCAATTAAAGGATGATTAACCTAATTAAATGCTAAACGAAAATTAATGCTAATCTAGACCTAATTAAAGCTAGTTTATCTACCTAAACTTCTTAAAATGCTAATTAACAGCTAATTAATACTCTAAAAAGAAATTAATCTAGAAAAAAATGATTTACTCTATTAAACTCTATTAACATCTAAAAACGATTAAATCCACTAAATTCTAAACTAATTAACATCTAAAAAGAGATTGCTCTATTAATTCCTAAACCTATTAAAAATAGAAAAATCTATTAAACCTATTTAAAAAATCCTAGAAAAAGAATTATCCTATTAAAAAACATTTAAAAATCTATTAATATCTATATTAAAATCTGAAAAGAAATAGAACTATTTAAATCAATTTAAAATCTAGAAACACAATTAAAATCTCTTTAAAAATCTATTTGGAATTCTAGAAATTAAGGGAAAAAAACTAAAGATGCAATAAAGCCAATTAAATCGATTAGAAAACAGATGCGCGAATACAGCAAAAAAAGCGGTAAAAACCGGACACCGAAATGTCCTCAAAATAACAGCGAGAGCTGAAAACACCGGGACGGGCACAAATTCTCAAAATAAATCCTCGTATTCGAACTGGCCTGAAATGCCTGAAACACCAGGAGCGGACTGTAATCCCGATAAAATCAATCTGACTGCAAAAAATGCAATGTATACGATATGCAAATGCAAATGCAAAATGAGTCGAAACACAAGCCAAATGCGATAATTGGTTGGTCAAATTTTGGGGTGCAACATGGAGGATAAAGCAATCCAATATATTATTATATATGTTCCTGGAGGATAAAGCAGTCCAAGATATTGTCTGAGGGGTTTAAAGCAGCCCGAGAATAAGTTGTTGATGACGTTTGTCTGCTGGGGAATTAACCTAAAAAACAAGGTTAGTTCTATGCAATGTCATGATGTATATACGCTTTGCAAGAAATTATTCTTATCATAAATGAGAATGTTGTATGCGTATGATATGAAATGATGTATGTATGAATTATGTAGTTGAAGTTTGTCAATAGCTTCATGTGACCACTGCCAGCTGGGGAAAATAAATCTCGATTCATTGTTGAAGAATATGAAGACATCGTTCCCATCTTATTTCAGCATGTAGTATTTAGTACCCTTTTCGATTTCTGTTCGTTGTACTTTTTATTGGAAGAATAGATTCCTGAATATCCTGACTGGGGATAAAAGAGATGGATATACCTCCGATGTATTATCTGACCATGTATTAACTTTCTGGGAACACCATATTTAAGAGGAATGTGTCTGGGATTTTGTAGAACTGGAAGTACAAGAGATTATTTGTAATGCTTTGTTGAAATAAATCCGTGAAGATTACTCTGTGGGGATGACCCTGCGAAGATCTGCTGGATATGGACTTTACTAAGGATTCTTACCTCTGATAGTCCTTCATAAATGTTGTTATTGTAATTTGATATGTATTTTATTTTTTGGTAAACATCAATCATATTCAAAAGCATATATTCATTCAATATAATCAATGGACATTTAAGCTTAAGTAAAACGAGAAAAGAAAACTTAATTGTATTAATTTTGAAAAATGGCCTATAAATAGGCAAGTTTTTGAACAATGAGACAAAAATCCTAGTAAGAGGAGTTCGTCATAGAAAATTTGAAAAGATTACAAGGGAAACAACTATGTGTAAATGATCCTATCAAGTTTCAAATCTGCTATTGCTATTATCTTCAAGCATTTCATCTCTTTGTTGTTGGAGAAGAAACAACTGGACTGATCTGCACCGTTTGAACTTGACATTGGTAGTACAACTAGTTAAGGTTACATGGGTGATCCAACGAGACATAGTCGTACGCTTTAATCCCTAACTTTTGCCTGGATCGCCCTTTCGGGTTTTCAATCCACCAGGATACCCTTTTTAGCCCAAGCCGCCTTTTCAGGTTTTCGACTTGCCGGGTGTATAATTATATATATATATATATATATATATATATATATATATATATATATATATATATATATATATATATATATATATATATATATATATATATATATATATATATATATATATATATATATATATATATATATATATATATATATATATATATATATATATATATATATATATATATATATATATATATATATATATATATATATATATATATATATATATATATATATATCCCTAATTTTTTGCCGAACCTTTATGGTTCGCTGGGATGCCCTTATTTTTTCCTAGGCCAGTCAACCTAGCGGGTCCCCTTTTTTTTTTATGCGTAGTATTTTTTGACTATGTCCGCGTTCACGGGTTGCGGGAAATCTTCACCATCCATGGTGGCAAGTATCATGGCACCTCCAGAAAACACCCTCTTGACTACAAATGCCCCTTCATAAGTGGGAGTCCATTTTCCCCTAGGATCACCCTGTGGTAATATGATACGCTTGATTACCAAATCTCCAGCCTGGTAGACCTGATGTTTGACTTTCTTATTAAAGGCTTTGATCATACGCTTCTGATACATCTGACCATGACAAACTGCTGCAAGCCTCTTCTCATCAATCAAATTTATCTGGTCAAGTCGAGTCTGAATCCATTCATCTTCCTCTAAGTCTGCATCTCTCATAATTCTCAAAGAAGGAGTTTGAACCTCAATAGGTAAAACTGCTTCCATACCTTAAACAAGAGAGAATGGGGTTGCCCCAGTTGAAGTGCGTACTGTGGTACGGTAACCATGAAGAGCAAATGGTAACATCTCGTGCCAATATTTGTATGTCACTGTCATCTTTTGCAAAATCTTCTTAATAGTCTTGTTGGTGGCTTCCACTGCGCCATTCATCTTTGGTCGATATGGAGAAGAATCGTGATGTTTGATCTTGAACCGCGTGCAAAGTTTAGTAATCATAGTATTGTTCAGATTAGTACCATTGTCTGTGATAATCCTTTCGGGGATGCCATATCTACATATAAGATTATGCTTGATAAACCGAGCCACAACATTCTTGGTAACAGAAGCGAACGAAGTTGCCTCTACCCATTTTGTAAAGTAATCAATAGCAACAAGAATGAAACGATGTCCATTGAAAGCTGTAGATTTGATCTCACCAATCATATCAATGCCCCACATTGCAAAAGGCCAAGGAGCAGTCAGAACATTCAATGGAACTGGAGGTACATGTACTTTATCAGCATATATCTGGCATTTATGACAAGTCTTGGAATGTAGATGACAATCAACTTCCATGGTAGACCAGTAGTAACCTGCTCTCAGAATATTCATTGCCATCATATGCCCACTAGAATGAGTACCAAATATCCCATCATGCATGTGTTAGAACACAGATTAGTTCTTAATAATATCTCTATGTTTTGATGATAACTATTATGAAATTTTGTAATTAAGAATTATATACTATAAAATTTGCTTGAGAGTTCTTACTGCAGATAGTAAAGGAATTAACACTCCAGAAGCAAATCAGAATTGAACATAAGAAATTTTCTAGACTCTGAAGCGCCAGATACATCCATTAGAAGATCCTGAGCGTAGCCTCCAGAAGATTCTAAAGCAGAAGCTCCAGAAGGATCTGAAGCAGAAGCTCCAGAAGGATCTGAAGCAGAAGTTCCAGAGGAATCTGAAGCAAGTCAGAAGCATCTGAACCAAAGAAGAATTATGTATGAAGAGTTTTCAAAGCATAGTTACTACAGAAGATTCTGAAAGTACTAAAGCTGCCAGTACTGAAGATCTGACTCAAATATGCTCTGAACTTGAACACGCTAAAAGCACACCTGCTGCAGAAGACTCTGACTCAACAAAACTCTGATCAACATCAGAAAGCTCTGATAAATTTAGACTCTGATGGAATTTGCTGAAAATTGAAGAAGAATTATTCAAAGATTATATCCGTTGGAATAATCCAAACGACTTATTTATGCTAGACACAAGAACACAGACAAAAAGGATTTATCTGTGCTTTCTTCTTCTAGGAAAGGTCACTTGATGTGAAGACAAAAAGGCTCAGACCTTTTGGACACTCTTCTCAACGTGAAGCTCTCCTTGGATCAGCTGCTTATAAAAGCAAGTCTTCACCCATCTTCTTCACTGGACGTTTTATCTGAAAGAAATCAACATTAAAAGCTCTCATACTATTCATATTCTTTTTAAGAATTAATTTCTTTGTTCTTAATATTTAAGTGAAAAATCATAGTTGTGATAAAGCTTTTTAGAAGCAATTTTAAACACTTGCATTTGTATTACATTTGATTGTAAACCTTAAGAAGATCCAGTTAGGATCAGTAGTTCTTGATAAGACTTTGAACAATTGTTCTTAGTGCTTACTATTGTAATCAGTTGATTAAATAGTGGATTAAGTCCTTGTTGAGAAAGGCAAATCACTCTAGGAAGGGTGGACTTGAGTAGTTGAGTTCAACGAACCAGGATAAAAATACTTGAGTTTTTATTTCTAAGTTTTAATCTTCATACTTATTCAACCCCCCCTTCTAAGTATTTTCTCACCTTCAGTTGGCATCAGAGCTCCGGTTCTGTGTGTGCTACCACTTCACAGTGACAATAAAGATCCAGTGAGAAAAACTTTGATATATATTTGGTTGTTACTATGGCTGATAATACAATGTCTAACACTAACAACAAATATGAAGAAAGGGACAGAATCAACACCAAACCCCTATGTTTGATGGGGAGAAATTTGATTATTGGAAAGACAGGATTGAAAGATTTTTCCTTGGATATGATGTTGATTTATGGGATCTGGTCATAGATGGATATGTTCATCCCGCTGATGGGAATGGCAAGAAAATAGACAGGAAATCTATGACAGATGCTCAGAAGAAGGAATTTAGAAATCACCACAAGGCCAGAACAATATTGTTAAATGCAATATCTCACATTGAGTATGAAAAAAATTTCAAATAGGGAAACTGCATTTGACATGTTTGAATCCTTAAAGATGACTCATGAGGGAAACTCTCAAGTCAAGGAAACAAAGGCTCTGGCTCTGATCCAGAAGTATGAAGCCTTCAAGATGGAAGACTCTGAATCTGTTGAAGCTATGTTCTCCAGATTTCAAATACTTACAGCTGGACTAAAGGTTCTGGATAAAGGATACTCTACTGCTGATCATGTGAAAACGATCATCAGAAGCTTACCTACCAGATGGAGACCTATGGTGACTACGCTGAAAATGGCTAAAGATCTGAACAAGATCTCCTTGGAGGAACTAATTAGTTCACTAAGAAGTCATGAAATTGAACTTGAGGAAGATGAACCTCAAAAGAAAGGTAAATTTGTTGCTTTAAAATCTAATAAATCTGCTAAAGCATTGCAGGTAATAGAGGAAAGCTCTGAAGAATCCTCATCTAAAGATGAAGATGAACTATCTATGCTGTCCAGGAGAATAAACAAACTCTGGAAGCATAAAGGAAAGAAGTTCAGAAACTTCAGGAAGGCTGACCAAAGAAAAGAATCTTCTGGACACAGAAGATCTGGCAAAAAGGAGGTTGTCTGTTATGAATGTAAAGAACCTGGACATTACAAAAATGAATGTCCAAAGGTGCTGAAAGAAAAGCCTAAAAGAAAATTTGATAAGAAGAAAAAGGTTCTGATGGCCACCTGGGATGATTCAGATACATCTGAATCTGAATCTGAGTCAGAAGAAGAATGTGCCAATGTAGCTTTGATGGTAGACATAGAAGATCAGGAGGAAGGAACTTCAGGATCTGAATCTGACTCTGAATCTGACTCTGACGCTGAAGAGGTAATGGCCAAACTCACTAAAGAAGAACTTATCAAAGTGTTATCAGAAGTTCTGAAAAGCTATAACAATATTAAGCTCAAATACAAGAAGCGTCAAAGCAATCTTGTATCTGAGAATAATATTCTCAAATCAGAAGTAGCTGAGCTAAATGAAAAGAACTTAAAATTGAAAAATGATTCTGAATTAGCTCAACAAAACTCTGATTCTGAATCTGAATCTGAATGCAAAAATATTTTGGAAAAATATGATTATAGCTTTCAGAAGTTTCTTGCTAAAAGCATAGACAGAGGCAAAATGGCTTCTATGATCTATGAAGTTAGCAGAAATAACAGAAAAGGAATTGGATATGAATCCTCCTCTGGAAAGGATTTAAATCCAAAACCTGTTGATAAAATTATCATCAAGAAAACTCCTTTATATTCCCACTTTAAATTTGGTCACTTGAATGATATTGAACAAACACGCTCTGAAAAGAATATTCATGTGTTTAAATCTAAGGCTAGTCAGAATAAACCTTATGTTGAAAAACAGAAGTTTAGACAAACCTTCAGAACAACTAACCCTAAAGGACCCAAGAAGATCTGGGTACCTAAAAGTAAAATAATTCCTGTTGCATATGTTCTTAACAGCAAGGTCAGGACGCCAATCATGGTACCTGGACTCTGGATGCTCACGACACATGACAGGAGAAAGGTCTATGTTCCAAAGCCTGGAGCTTAGATTTGGAGGTGATGTGAAATTTGGAGGGAACCAGAAGGGCAAGATCATTGGATCTGGCACCATTGGAAATGGTAAACTTCCCTCTATTACTAATGTTTTACTTGTTGAAGGGTTAAAGCATAACTTATTGTCCATAAGTCAATTAAGTGACAATGGTTATGATATTACCTTTAATCAAAAATGTTGTAAAGCTATTAGTGAAAAGGATGGCTCTATCCTATTTAGTGGAAAGAGGAAAAACAACATTTATAAAATAAATCTTTCAGAACTTAAGGTTCAGAATGTTAAATGTCTCTTGTCTGTAAATGAAGAGCAATGGGTCTGGCACAGAAGATTGAGGCATATTAATATGAGACGTATATCTCAGATTAATAAACTTAATCTTGTCAGAGGACTTCCTAATCTAAAGTTCACCTCAGATGCTCTTTGTGAAGCATGCCAAAAAGGGAAGTTTTCAAAATCATCTTTTAAATCAAAAAATGTTGTTTCTACTTCCAGACCACTAGAATTACTCCATATTGATCTGTTTGGACCAGTGAAAACTGCATCCATCAGAGGCAAGAAGTATGGATTAGTCATTGTTGATGACTATAGTAGATGGACATGGGTAAAGTTCTTAAAACACAAGGATGAGTCACATTCTGTGTTCTTTGACTTCTGTAAACAAGTCCAGAATGAAAAAGATTTCAAAATTATAAAAGTCAGAAGTGATCATGGTGAATTTGAAAATAAATATTTTGAAAAATATTTTAATGAAAATGGCATTGCTCATGATTTTTCCTATCCTAGAACTCCACAACAAAATGGGGTTGTAGAGAGGAAAAACAGAACTCTACAAGAAATGGCCAGAACCATGATCAATGAGACTAATCTGGCAAAACACTTTTGGGCAGAAGCAATCAACACAGCCTGTTACATTCAGAACAGAGTGTCTGCAAGACCTCTTCTAGAGAAGACTCCATATGAACTGTGGAAGAACAGAAAGCCCAACATTTCATATTTTCATCCTTGTGGATGTATTTGCTATATGTTAAATACTAAAGAAAATTTGAACAAGTTTGATTCCAAAGCACAGAAGTGTTTCATGCTTGGATATTCTGAATGCTCTAAAGGCTACAGAGTATACAACACTGAGACACAGATTGTGGAAGAATCTATTCATGTTAGATTTGATGATAAGCTTGGCAATAAAAAGCCAAAGCAGTCTGAAAACTCTGCAGATAGAGAAGTAGTCTTCACAGACTCTGAAGTCCCAGAGGCAGACAAAGCTCAAGTGAAGGAACCAGAAGCAACGCCAGATGCTATTCCTTTAACTTCTCAGATGAACAATCTAAACATTTCTGAAGAATCAACTGTTAGAGGATCATCATCCAGAATTAAAGCTTCTCATCCAGAGAATGTTATTATTGGAAAGAAGGATGATCTCATCAGAACAAGATCCTTTCTAAGATCATCTGAAGCATCATTATTTGGACTAGTGTCAGTAATTGAACCAACTTCTGTAGATGAAGCTCTGCAAGACAATGATTGGATTATTTCTATGCAAGAAGAGTTAAATCAATTCAGCAGAAATGATGTGTGGGATTTAGTTCAAAGACCAAAAGGATTCAATATAATTGGAACTAAATGGGTATTCAGAAATAAGCTAAATGAGAAAGGAGAAGTTGAAAGAAATAAGGCAAGGCTTGTTGCTCAAGGGTACAGTCAACAAGAAGGTATTGATTACACTGAAACTTATGCTCTAGTGGCAAGGTTAGAATCTATACGCCTTCTTATTTCATTTGCTGCACAAAATAACATCACTCTGTATCAGATGGATGTTAAAAGTGCCTTTCTAAATGGTATTATAGAAGAAGAAGTTTATGTCCACCAACCTCCTGGTTTTGAGAGTGAAAATTTTCCAGATCATGTTTTCAAATTAAAGAAATCTCTGTATGGTTTAAAACAAGCTCCCAGAGATTGGTATGAGAGATTAAGCAATTTTCTTCTGGAGAAAAATTTCATCAGAGGCAAAGTGGACACAACACTCTTTTGTAAATCATTTAAGAAAGATCTTCTAATTTGTCAAATTTATGTGGATGATATAATATTTGGATCTACCAATACTATGCTGGGAAAGGAGTTTGCTAAATGTATGCAGGCAGAATTTGAAATGAGCATGATGGGAGAACTGAGATTCTTTCTAGGAATTCAAGTCAATCAAACTCTAGAGTGCACTTACATACATCAAACCAAATATGTTAAAGAACTTCTGAAGAAATTTAACATGACTGATAGTAAGCTGGCAAAGACTCCCATGCATCTAACTAGCTCACTTGGTAAGGAAGAGGTAAGTAAGAAAGTAGATCAGAAACTCTACAGAGGTATGATAGGATCTCTTCTTTACTTAACTGCTTTTAGACCTGACATATTGTTCAGTGTATGCCTGTGTGCTAGATTCCAATCAGATCCTAGAGAATCACACTTGACAGCTGTCAAGAGGATTCTAAGGTATCTGAAAGGTACTTCTAATGTGGGTTTGTGTTACAGAAAATCTGATGATTTCAAATTAGTTGGATTTTGTGATGCTGACTACGCTGGAGACAGAGTGGAAAGGAAAAGTACTTCTGGAAGTTGTCAATTTCTAGGAAGAAATCTAATCTCTTGGTACAGCAAGAAGCAACCCACAATTGCATTATCAACCACAGAGGCAGAATATATTGCTGCTGCTGGATGTAGCACGCAAATGCTCTGGATGAAAAGTCAGCTAGAAGATTATCAGATATTTGAAAATAACATTTCTATCTTCTGTGATAATACTTCTGCTATATGTTTGTCTAAAAACCCCATTTTACACTCTAAGGCAAAACATATAGAAATTAAGCATCATTTCATCAGAGACTATGTTCAGAAGGGAATCATAAATTTGGCCTTTGTTGATACAGATCATCAATGGGCAGACATTTTCACAAAACCCCTTGTTGAAGATAGATTCAAATTTATTCTGAAAAATATTGGTATGGATTTTTGTCCAGAATGATATTTGTCAGAAGCAAATTTTACAAATGCAAAAATGCCCTAATGCTCTGAAGTATTTCTTCTGATTGTTTATTCATTTCCTTTAATTATTTTCTTGTGAAATTCTAAACTAACAATCCTCAGAGGATCTGAACGTTGGTTAACGTTTCATTTCTCAAGAGAATTCAGAAGCACATGCATGCAAACACGTGTCACTCCAAATCTGCAAAGGTGGCGTGTACACTACTGAAGAGACGTTTGAGGTGAAGTTTGAATAGTGAAAATCTTGATTTTCCCCCCAAATTGTCAGAATCAATAAATGCTTGAAATGATTTTTATTCTTTTCATTAAATGCTTTGTGTGAACGTGCTTTCTTCTGACTGTTTGTATGCCTAAGTGTTTAGGATAAATACATCATCTCTCACCATTTTCACACTTTTCACATCTCAAACCTTTATGCATTTCTGTCTTCTCTTCTCTCTTCACAAAAACCCTAAGCGTTTGACAAACTCATCTTCAATGGCAACTTCATCATCAACTGCTGCACAATTTCAATCTACCATGGCTGCAGTTACCTCTGCAAATATGGGTGTGACTCCATATACGCCTCCAAAGAGAACATTGCTAACACCTATTGAAAAACTGGAGGTTCTCTGTGAATCAATGGTGGAATTTGATTCACTGGCTGAGAATGGGTTTGAGTTTCGTTCCATTATAGATGCTCAATGATGGGTGAAATATTTTGATAGACTTTTTGGACCAGTTTACCCTCTTCTAGTGAAAGAATTCTGGATCCATGCTTCTGTATACCCTAAGTTCATTTTATCTTCTATTCTGGGTAAAGAGATAATCATCACAGAAGATCTGATCATGAAACTCATTGGTTATGAGGAAACAGATGGAGTATCACACTTGCCAGCTGGGCGTGTAGATATGGATGAAGTATATGAGGAAGTGATGACTGCTGGACAAGCTTCTAATAAGTTCAAAGATCTGAAGCCTGACTACAAGATCTGGGCTAAGATTTTCATGGGATGCATTCATCACAGAAAGTCAATAAACTCTCCAGACTATATCAATAATGAACAGCTCTACTTCATGTATTGCTTAAGTCAGAGCAACAAGGTAGATCTTCCATATATTCTGTATATGCACCTATGGAATCATATAAATGCCTCTAGAGAATATGTGAAGGAAAAAGGTCAGAAGATCAGAACTTGGATTCCTTTTGGAAGGTTAATCTCAGATCTTCTAACAGAAAATGGTCTTGTAACTGCTCTGTATGCTGCTGGAGTCACAGATGAACTGGAATTCATTCTTGGAAAGCCTCTGAAAGCCAGAAGTCTTCAAAGACTAAAAATAGTAGAAGAACTCACAACAGCACCCAAGAAGCTGAACATTACTGAACTCAGTCAGAAGAGAATTCCAGTAGATGACTACCCTCTGTTCTATGCTGAAGAACCAAGGGAAATTGTAGTAAGATATATTGATGATTGCAAGGCAGAAGGAAAGCCTATTCCTGCAGATATTATAAAGAGAGCAAGGCAACCATTGCCTGTTGTAGTAGAAGAGACACCAAGAAAGAGGACTCAATCAGAAGCAGAAGCTGCACCTGTTCAGAAGAAGCCCAAGGTTGCTGAGAAGCCACAGAAGCTGCTAAAGTGGAAAGAATCTGGAGACACTCCTTCTGTTCCTGCAAAACGCATCAAGATCAAAGGTACCAAATCTTCTGTATCTTCTGCAAATACTATTGTTATAAATGATTCAACTATTAAGTCTATTCCAAAACCACCTCCTACACAAAAACAATCTATTATTGCTCCACCTCATGTATCTGTTCCATCCCCATAAAAATCATCTAATCCTGTTTCAATCTCACCTGTAAAACAATCATCTGTACCAAAACCAACAACAACAAAACCATAAATTCAGAATCCACAGCCAGAACTACCAACAAAACCATCTGCACCACAAAACCACAATCAGAACAACAACCAGAAAAGCCTTCTGAACAATAAAAACAACCACAAGAAAAACAACCAGAAAAACCATCTGAACCTCTACAAGAAAAAGACTCTGAACATCAACAACAAAAATCATCTGAACCTCAAACACAACAACAAGAGAAACAACCACAATCAGAAAATCCACCATCCAAAACATCTGAACCCACTGAATCTGTACCAGTTACTTCTGAACCTACAAAAGTAACATCTGATCCACCCACATCAGACCCACCTACTTTTGAACCCTCATCAAAACCTTCTGAAAATCCTTCAGAATCAACTAACCCATCTGAAACCAACATCCCTGAGACAGAAGTTCTTGATGTTACACCACTCAAAACTGTGTTTCAAGTGTCTTCTACCTCTTGCACACCAACCACATCATCCAATTCCTCAGAATCTGATATACACCCAGATTTTCTGATATCCCCCTCTCACAGAGATTCTGAGGTAAACCAACCAGAACCCCATGTATCTTCCAAAGTTCCTATTCCAGATCCTACTCCCTCAACTAAAACATCATCTGAAATCCTCATTCCAAATCCTATCCCAACATCTACACCAAGAACATCTGTAACTCCTACCTCATGTGAACAATTCTCATCTTATCTTCACAACCTTTCCTATGGTTTCAAACTCAAAGATTTCTATGACAGAGTTGAACCATCTGACCCTATCACTCCCTTCAAACCCAAACTTACAATCGTCCTACCATCTATGCTTCTAACCTATATTCAATCAATGTCAAAAGTAGTTTCATTAGATACAATATCATACTCTTCTAAATCTGCAAAAGCTGTTACTTCAGCTAAACCTGTTTCATCTGATAAACATGCTGCTTCTGATAAACCTGCAAGATCTGCTTTCCAACCTTACTCTAATAAACCCTTTGATGTGGTTTCCTATCACACCAAAGCAAAACCAAATCTGTTGAATGCCTTAAACAGATCAAAACCTGACAAATCCCCTGAAATTTCTTTCATACCATACTATCCTCCTCCTCTGATCTCCATTCACAAATCCATATTTCCACCTACTCCCCAACCAAAGCCAATTACCTTGGAGACTCTGTTACATCCCAGACCTAGACTAAATGTTGATCATTTATTTACATGTTTTTTGCAAGAAATACAAAAGTATTTAGGTACTGTATAGAGGAAGTGTTCAGCAACAATGGATGCAAAAGAATCTGATGTCATCTGGAATGGCTTTATCAACAGATTCAACACTGTAGCATCAAATCTGAAGAACATATGTTCTGATGATGCGAAGCTCAGATTTGCTGAAGCTGCAAGAAGTCTGTTCTGGACTGTCAAGAGATCTGGACCATTACTTCTTACAGATGCTCCTCCATCATCAGAAGAAGCTTCTGAATGTACATCTGAAAAGACAACCCTTTGGCCATGACTCTGATAGAACATCCTTCTGGCTCTAATGCTCCAAGCTCTAAAGCCCCTATGGAAATTGATTCTGTTCAAGCTTCAGAAACTATTCAACCTTCTTCATCTGAGATTAAGAAAGAACATCCAGATCTTGAGGATAAGATTGCTATTCTGGAAGCTGGTCAATTAGAAATCAAGTCATGGATGGAAAAACAGGATAAGAAGTCTGAAGACATGACTCAGTGGATGTCTCAACAGGATCAGAAGAATGAAACAATGGCTAAGTGGATGTCAAAGCAAGAACAATCATCTTCTGAGATCACGGATCTGTTGAAGATGCTTTTGTCAAAACACTCTTAGTTTTTCATTTTTTTCATTCTGATGTTTTGCATCTGATGTTTGCTTATGTATTTTGAATATCTTCTGATGCATGTACTCTTGCTCTGAACTGAATTGAATGAATGTTTCAAAGTTTTCTCCACTTGATCTATCTCTTTTACTGATTGCCTTTTATTTGTCTTTTCAAAGTTTTTACTTTTTGCTTATGACAAAAAAGGGGGAGAAAATATAGATCTGAACTGTTTAATTAAACTTCACCAGAATGAAACTTCAGACATATCTATTTTATCTAACAATAAATATGAGTATTTCAGAACATTTGATAAGTACACTCTGTAAAAGAAACTCTGAGTCTCTTAGATCATTTGACAATTATCAAACTCTGACTCTGAAATTTGCAAGACACTCTGACTCTCAAATGTTAAAGAACAATCAAGCTCTAACTCTGAAAATTACTCAAGACAAAAGGGAAGTTTCTATTCCTTATTTGTATTTAATTCAGGGGGAGATTCATCATCTCAGGGGGAGTTATAATTTTTATATTTTCAATTAAACAAAATTTCTGATGTTTTTGTCATCATCAAAAAGGGGGAGATTGTTAGAACACAGATTGGTTCTTAATAATATCTCTATGTTTTGATGATAACTATTATGAAATTTTGTAATTAAGAATTATATACTCTAAAATTTGCTTGAGAGTTCTTACTACAGATAGTAAAGGAATTAACACTCCAGAAGCAAATCAGAATTGAACATAAGAAATTTGCTAGACTCTGAAGCGCCAGATGCATCCATTAGAAGATTCTGATTGCTGCCAACAGAAGATCCTAAGCGTAGCCTCCAGAAGATTCTGAAGCAGAAGCTCCAGAAGGATCTGAAGCAGAAGCTCCAGAAGGATCTGAAGCAGAAGTTCCAGAAGAATCTGAAGCAAGTCAGAAGCATCTGAACCAAAGAAGAATTATGTATGAAGAGTTTTCAAAGCATAATTACTACAGAAGATTCTGAAAGTACTAAAGCTGTCAGTACTGAAGATCTGACTCAAATATGCTCTGAACTTGAACACGCTAAAAGCACACCTGCTACAGAAGACTCTGACTCAGCAAAACTCTGATCAACATCAGAAGGCTCTGATAAATTTAGACTCTGATGGAATTTGCTGAAAATTGAAGAAGAATTATTCAAAGATTATATCCGTTGGAATAATCCAAACGACTCTTTCCTTATTTATGCTAGACACAAGAACACAGACAAAAAGGATTTATCTGTGCTTTCTTCTTCTAGGAAAGGTCACTTGATGTGAAGACAAAAAGGCTCAGACCTTTTGGACACTCTTCTCAACGTGAAGCTCTCCTTGGATCAGCTGCCTATAAAAGTAAGTCTTCACCCATCTTCTTCACTGGACGTTTTATCTGGAAGAAATCAACATTAAAAGCTCTCATACTATTCATATTCTTTCTAAGAATTAATTTCTTTGTTCTTAATATTTAAGTGAAAAATCACAGTTGTGATAAAGCTTTTTAGAAGCAATTTTAAACACTTGCATTTGTATTACATTTGATTGTAAACCTTAAGAAGATCCAGTTAGGATCAGTAGTTCTTGATAAGACTTTGAACAGTTGTTCTTAGTGCTTACTATTGTAATCAGTTGATTAAATAGTGGATTAAGTCCTTGTTGAGAAAGGCAAATCACTCTAGGAAGGGTGGACTGGAGTAGTTGAGTTCAACGAACCAGGATAAAAATACTTGAGTTTTTATTTCTAAGTTTTAATCTTCATACTTATTCAACCCCCCCTTCTAAGTATTTTCTCACCTTCAGCATGTCTTCCATAATCTCCCTTGCTTCCTTCTTGTCCACACAACGGAGCAAAGTCGAATCGTGATTGCGCTTATACAAAATCCCATTACTTAGGAAGAACTTATAGAGAATCTCCTTAGAAATTTCTTGTCATTGATAGATGCCCCTTCAGAATATTCCTGAGCTTCGAGATATCTTTTTACTTCGTGGAACCAAGGCTTTTCTTCTACTCCCTCAGTATCAACCTCATAACAGTATGCAGGTTCAGAAAATCGATCAATAGTAACTCTAGGAGCTTCATCATCCCCCATGATCTCAAACATAGATGCCATGGTAGCTAATGCATCTGCCAATTGATTCTCGTCTCGTGGAATATGTTCAAAAGTAATCTCTTCAAAATATGGAATCAAAGACAACACATGTTCTTTGTAAGGAATGAGATTTTGATGTTTTGTGACCCATTCTCCTTTAACCTGACTAATTACCAGGGGTAAATCCCTATATACACTTAAGAACTGGATCTTCATCTCAATGGAAGCCTTGATACCCATGATGCATGCTTCATACTCAGCCATATTATTTGTACAATGAAAACAAAGTCTAGCAGTAAACGGTGTATAACAACCTTTAGGAGAGATAATCACAACACCAACGCCATTACCAAGTGCATTAGAAGCTCCGTCAAAAACCATAGTCCATCGGGATTCCTGTTCGGGTCCGTCATACTGTCTAGGTTCTTTAGCAACAAGCATAATATCTTCGTCTGGAAACGCAAAATTCATAGTCGGATAGTCATCCAATGGTTGATGAACCAAATGATCAGCTACCACACTTCCTTTAATTGCTTTCTGAGTGGTATACTGGATGTCGTATTCTGTCAAAATCATTTTCCATCTTGCTATTCGTCCGGAGAGGGCAGGTTTCTCAAATATGTACTTGATAGGATCCATCTTTGAAATCAATAAAGTGGTATGAGTCAACATATACTGTCTTATTCGGCGAGCAGCCCATGCCAAAGCATAGCAAGTTTTCTCGAGTGATGAGTATCTTGTTTCACAGTCGATAAACTTTTGCTAAGGTAGTATATTGCTTGCTCTTTTCGACCAGACTCGTCATGTTGGCCTAAAACACACCCCATTGAATTGTTTAGCACTGTTAAGTACATAATCAAGGGTCTTCCTTCAACTGATGGCATCAGAATCAGAGGTTCTTGGAGATACTTCTTAATCTCATCAAAAGCTATATGGCATTCGTCGTTCCATTCCATTACTTGATCTTTCTTCAGCAACTTGAAGATTGGTTCACAAGTAGCTGTTAATTGGAAAATAAATCTTGCAATGTAGTTCAGGCGTCCCAAGAAACCTCTGACTTCCTTCTTAGTACGGGGAGCGGGCATATCTTGTATATCTTTTACCTTCGCGGGGTCAACTTCAATACCTTTACCATTGACAATGAAACCCAAGAGCTTACCATATCTAACTCCAAAGGTACATTTGTTTGGATTCAATCTCAACTTGTATTTCTTCAACCTCTTAAATAACTTGTGCAGGTGGTCAAAATGTTCTTCTTCAGTCTGGGACCTGGCTATCATATCATCAACATATACCTCTATTTCATGATGAATCATATCATGGAACAAGGCTACCATAGCACGCTGATAAGTTGCCCCAGCATTCTTCAAACCAAATGGCACCTTGTAACAAAAGGTTCCTCATTGTGTGATGAATGTAGTCTTCTCCATATCTTCGGGTGCCATCTTAAGCTGATTGTAACCAGAGAAACCATCCATAAAAGAGAATACCTTATGTTAAGCAGTGTTGTCTACCAGAACATTAATGTGTGGAAGCGGAAAATCATCTTTAGGGCTAGCTTTGTTCAGATCCCTGTAATCCACGCACATACAAACTTTTCCATCCTTCTTCGGTACTGGTACCACATTAGCAACTCATTGGGGATAAGAAGTGACAACTAGGAATCCTGCCTCAAATTGTTTCATTACTTTAGCTTTAATCTTTTCTGACATATATGGGCGCATACGACGAACTTTCTGCTTTATTGGGCGACAATCTTCCTTCATCGGTAGACGGTGAACCACAATATCTGTATCTAGCTCTGGCATATCTTTATAAGACCAAGCAAAGATCTCCACATAATCGCGTAGCATTTGAACTAACCTGTTCTTAGCACTGTCTTCTAATTCAGCTCCTATCTTGACCTCTTTTCTGTCTTCCTCAATTCCTAGATTCACAACTTCGATCGGTTCTTCATGCGGCTGTATAACTTTCTCTTCTTGCCGTAGCAGCCTAGCAAGTTCAGCAGGCAATTCACAATCTTCCTCATTTCCATCCTCGACATGGTAGATCAAATTTTCAAAGTCATAATTAGAAATGGCCGAACTGTTATCAATAGGATCCGGAATGGATGAGGATCTGCATATTAGTTATGTAGGTGTGTGTAAGAACACATAACTTTTTTTTTTGAAAAAAGAAAATAAAAATAAAGACAGGGAGCGCAATATTTACGAAAGCAAAACGTCCAATGATTTTATTAATGAAGATATGCAAATGAAATGACGACCCTTAACAAGCATACCATTGTGCCACGGGCAAGGCACAAGACTTAAAAGTTTTTAAATTGTTCAAAGTTACAAGGCCAAAATAAAGAAAGACAAAAAACAACAATTACTCCTGACTAAAGGAGATAGGAATGAAATCTTCAGCCTTCCAATTATTGAGTCCATTTCCAACGGTGGGAAATATCTAATCATCTAGGTTGCAGTCTTCATTAGAGTCTTCCACAACATTGACATTATCTCTCTGGATTCCTTGATTGGTAATACGAACAACACGGGCACGACAAACAGCCTTCTGAGCCTCTGCAGTAAAACCCAAACCAAACTTGTCAGACTTGTAAGGGATGTCTGGAAGCTGACCCCAGATAGTAATACCACCTTCTTCAACTACAACTCTAGCATCCTTCAGAGATGCCATGGTAGGAGGTTTTCGGGTAACAACAAGAACTTTCTTAACAGTAGGAACATTCTGAAGAACCACTTCAAAGGTCTGGCAAGGAGTTTCAACAAATTCACCCTCCATTTCTACATACCTGAAATTATTCACGTGATTGGCCATATACTCCTCTTCACCATAGACATTGACAATCTTACCCTTCAATGGACACTTCAACTTCTGGTGTAAAGTAGAGGTAACAGCACCTGCCCCATGTATCTAGGGGCGCCCAAGCAAGCAAGAATAAGTAGGGCGGATATCCATCACATAGAAAATGGAATCAAAAACTTGAGATCCTACTTTGATAGGGAGGTCGACTTCTCCATGTACCATTCTTCTTGAACCATCAAAGGCCCTCACCACCACATTGCTAGGTCTTAGTACAGCATCTTTAGAGTTGAGCTTATCGAGAACAACCTTTGGTAACACATTCAATGAGAAACCATTATCCACCAGCACATGAGACAAAGTAGTGCCCCTACACTCAATGGAGATATGCAGAGCTCTGTTATGGTTTCTCTTAGCGGGAGTTAAATCAGCATCAGAAAAGCCTAAGCCATTATCAGTCGTCAAATTAGTAACACAATTCTCAAACTGGTCCACAGAGATCTCATGTGGTACATGAGCAGACTTTAGAAACTTCACCAAAGCCTTAACATGGGCTTCAGAGCACAGTAATAGAGACAACATAGAAATTTTGGAGGGAGTATGCCCCAATTGTTCAATAACATCATAATCACTCTTGCGGATGATCTTCAGAACTTCCTCCATCGGCTTAGAGAGATCTTCAACAGCTGGTGTTTCAACTTGGCCAGGCTTAATCACAGGTGCTTTGCCTCGAGCTTCAGTACTTGGCCCAGAGGAGGAGACATGAATTGGAGTTGCGCATTCTTTGAGATATTCTCAGGAGAGAAAACCCTTCCACTTCTAGTCACCTTACTAGTCCCAATAATATTGTCGATGTCCGGATTAATATCTTCAGTAAGTATATCAGTCAAAGGTTCTTGTTTAACACCATGGATATAAACATCAGCACCATAGTTCCAGGGAATAGCTTTGTCGGAAGAATATGGAATTGGACCAGGAGTAGTAATAATCAGGGGAGCCACCATTGGCTCAGCAGTAATCTTCACAGGACCTTCAGCAGTAGTCTTTACAAGACCCTTAGCAGTAATCCTCATAGGAATTTTAGTAACCATGGAAACATCTTCAATCTTCAGATCTTGAGAAAAACCTTCACACAAGCTTTCTACAGAGGGATTCTTCTCAAACCATATTGTACGACTGCTCATCAAATGCTGAATACCTTCTTTCAGCTGCCAGCAACCTTTGGATTGACAGATACAGTAACAATAGTCTTCATTGCAATCCAGAATTAAACCAGCTTGCAACAGCTTCTTCTTAACAATCATCAGAGGAGTAGTCAGATCAGTCACCATAGAAACATAAAAACTATCATCAACAACATTAACAGTCTTGTCATGCTTAGGCATAGGAGCATTAATCACATTATGAGTCTCAAGATGGTCAAACTCAATTTCTCCAACATCAATCATATCCTGAATCTTATTCTTCAATGCCCAACAGTTATTAGTATCATGCCCGGGGCAGTTCGAGTGATATGCACACCTTACATTGGGATTGTAACGAGGAGAGGAAGTATTGAGGTTAGTAGGAGGATCTGTCACAGTAATTAACTCCCCTTTCAGCATGTGTTGCAATGCCTGAGCCAATGACATGTTGAGCTTTGTAAACACTCTCTTGGGTGCACCTTGCTTAGGCTGATTATTCGGTTGCTGATTCTGTTGTGTAGGTGCAGGGTTGGAGATCAGAACTGCCCCCACAGATTGATTCCGTCTATTTTTATTACGACCCTGTTGACCATAAACAGCATTAGATTCTTTTTTCCCACCATAAGTCTTCTTAGCAGTACTTGAAGAGGCATCTATCTGTATCTTACCACTTCGTATACCATTTTCCACACGTTCTCCAGTCATTATCAACTCGGTGAAACCAGATGACGAGCTTCCAATCAGATGACTATAAAAAGGACCAGTCAGCGTACTCATAAACATATCAACTAATTCCCTGTCAGTCAAGGGAGGTTGAACTCTGCTTGCAAGATTTCTCCATTTCTGTGCATACTCCTTGAAACTTTCTTTGGAACCCATGGACATGCTCTGAAGTTGAATGCGATTTGGCACCAAATTAGAACCATATTGATACTGCCTGTAGAAAGCTTCAGCAAGATCACTCCAGGTTCGGACGTTAATGCTCTCAAGTTGGTAATACCACTCCAGTTGGGCTCCTGTTAAAATTTCCTAGAAGAAATGAATCCATAACTTCTTATCAGTAGTATGGGGTTGGATTCTTCGGACATAAGACCTCAAATGTAGCTTTGGGCATGAGACACCATCATATATCCCAAAAATAGGAAGTTTGATCCCAATAGGAATGACAACTCTAGGAATTAAACTCAAATCTTCAAAGTCAAAACCAGACTTCTTCTGCAGATTGTTGCACCCCAAAATTTGCCTAACCTTTTCTTACTTGGTTTATGTTTCATTGCATTAGCATACCATTGTTCTAGCATTATCATAAGCATTGAATTAGCATTTATGTAGGGGATCAAGTGTGATATATATCAAGAGGAGCCTATCTAGAGGTTTTTTTTCAAGCTTGAGAAGGTCACCAAAGTCATCAGGAAATGGTTTGTGTTCTCGAGAAGTTTGGATGCTTGTATGTGGTTCATCTCCTAACTTGGGAGCCAATTGAAGACCATCAGTGGGTTGTGAATTATGAATAGAGTATGTGGATAGAGCTCATGGAGTGCCTTGAGGGTCATGGTGGAGCTCAGTCAAGTCATTATGCTAGGTGTGAAGAGCCACAGTTGAAGGTGTTGCAATTAGGGTTTTCATTTGGTCAACCTTGAGTCAACTGTGCAATTGAAGAGGACCAAAACCTATTTCTAAGTCTCTTTGATCATGGAAGGATGTGTTGAGATACATGAGGTGATATTCCAAGATCAATTCAAGAAGAATTCAAAGTGTGAGGAATTGCTAAACTAGGGTTCTCATGGTAAAATCCCCTATTTAGTGCCTGACTTCAAGACCACTTATCTCAAGATACAAGTTTCATCTCAACTTTTGGCCAACATGGAACTTGTAGAGCATGCTCTTAGATTTAATTTGAGTACTATAAGTCCTTGATTGGATTTATAGAACTCAAGTTATGATCCAGACAAGCTACAGGTCATCAGATGAATGTGAAATTTGGCTGCAAAAGTCAACCAACTTGCAGGACATTTTTGACATAGAAGGATGTTTCTCCTTAACTTTTCGCCAGCATTAAAGTTGTAGGAATTGATCTTAGCTTCCCAAATTGTACTAGAAGTCTTTCATCTGATTTGTAGAACTCAAGTTATGAGGCTTACAAGTCAGGGGTATTTTGGGAAACTTTAATTACAGGTCATAAAATTATAGATCAAGTTCACCACTTTGCATAACTCAAATGGAATTTTTTCCAACATGAAAGTTGCTCCTAAACCTCAAGTTATCAATGGGCTAGCTCATGGTTGAAGATCGGTGGAGGAGATTTTGGTAAAAGCATGTGAAAAGCCAAGTTTGGGATCTTGCCAAAATTTAACCAAAGGTGGTCATATTTGTACTCATTTTGAAGGGAAAACACATTTTAAGATCATTGGTATTATTACAATTTCAAGTTGAGACATTTTTCATGGGGTATTTCAAGCTTCCTTCATGGTTAAGCAACACTTTGGATTATGACCATTAAGATCCAAACAAGGAGGGATTTTGGGCCCTTGATCTTTCTTACACTGCAAAGAATGGAATGCAATAAAAAACAAGGAGAATTGATCATGGTTTCATGGTTGTTTATGGGCTTCCAACTTGGAAAAAATCCAAAATTCAACTTGATCATTTTCTCACAATTGGGCCTCCAATTCATTGTAAACTTGTTCTATAAGTATTGTAGAGCAATTCCATAATTTTTTGGATAGTTTTGGTGTATGAACAGAGTTATAGCAATTGGAAAAAGTGAGCTTCAAGTCAAAAACGATTTCTTCATTTTTCATCAATTCAAGTGTTCTCACCTATCCAAACATCTTCATCAACAATCATTGAGTGATTCCACACCATTTTCCAGAAGAATTCGTGTCCCATTGAAGCACTACAACTCCATTTTCAGAGGTATATGGAAATCAAGATTACTCCTTATTTATCCATCTTTCTTGTACCATTTTTGCACCATTGTATCACCCTTGGTATGAATCACGTTTCTGGTAATGTTTGGGGAAGTTTCATGAAGAAATTGTGTTCTTGATATTTCTTGAGAGAGTCACGGGTTTTGAGTTTGAGAAGGTTTCACTTCATTTCAATGGGATATTATTATTCCTCACGAAAAATGCCACAAGTTTGATCCAAGAAGCATGCGTTTTCATGGAGTTTTGAGAGAGATAGAGGTTGGAGAAGTTCACCGGCGTCAATTCCGGTCACTGTCCACAACTGCACTGTTCACGGGCTGGTTTCCCTCTCTTCCAAATGTTCAAATGAAGAAGATAAACTCAGGACCATTGGATTAGATGGAAAGTCATGACAAAGTACTCCAATCCGAGGCTTCTGAACGCGCCACCTCACCGTTTCACTTAAATTTCAGCTGGGGTTAAGTGAACTGCTAATCACACCCCTCACACGGGCCCAATCCAGAAATGCACTAATTATTTTTGCTATCCACCACACGTGTTTGTTTAATTTCTTTTTTTTCCCTTATTTTTCTTATTTCTTGCTTGTTTTCTTTAATTGCATGAACAAAGTAAAAAATGCTCTTTAAATCTTGAGATTTTTTCCTGTTATTCTTAAACATGTTAGGGATTTTTAGAAATTGAAATTGTATTTTTAGGATTTATTTTCATTTAGTTATGATTTTTCCCATTTTAATATCCATTAAAATCATGAAATTGTACTTCTATTCTTGTGGAATTTCATTGGGGTATCAAAACCAAATATTTTTGCCTAATATTTTATGGCATTCTTATATACATCTTAAGGGTTCCAAATATATTTTTCTCTGGATTTTATACTACCATTTGTATAGGTTTTGAACACCATTTTGTGCATGCTCTAGATAGCCTTAGTTTGAGATATCTTTGGAAGTTTACTCCCTGTTTGAACACTTCCTTTTGAATTCCTCCTCTATCCTTTTAACCTATTATTGTTGACACATTGTAGGTGCTTGGAGAATTGATTTGGCATTTTTAGATGCATTTTACTATTTTTGCCTTATTTTGCAATTGGACTCATAATTTGGCTTTCCCACTTGGACATTTGTATTGTTTTGGCTTCAAAAGCCATGTATTGCTTGTGTGATGGACATTATAGTGTTTTCTTATTATTGTGGACATATTATAGATCTTGTGGACCATTTGGTGGTTGTTTATATTGTACATAGCTTGCCCATTTGATGTTATACTTTCATGCTTGTACATTGTGATTCCAAATAGTGGTTTATGTACTTTCATTATAGGCCTCTCTTGGTGCCTTACTATTTTTTCCTTGATATTCATTTGTGGCATAGGTTGTATGATTATAATATGCTACCCTCTGTCCCATGACCTTGGTGTGACACTTAAGGAAGTTTTAGGTATCTCCTTTGGAGGTCTCTAAGGCATGCCTAAAGTGGTGAATCCTTGAGGACTTCCTTTGTATTGTTTTTTATGACTTGCTCTTGTTGCATTTCCTTCTCCTATTATCTTTCATTATTTCATGATTGGCTTGAGGTTGAGATGGGCTTGTGGAGGCACCTTCCCCACACATATTTCCTCCCTTACTTGCATTGCATCCTTACCTTCCATGTTTGCATTTCATGTATGCATTCTTATGTTGGTTTTCTTCTTCTTCTTCTTTTGTCTTCCTTCCCTTAGGATTTCCATTCTTTCTTGTTCAAGATAGAATGTGATAGACATTAGGCCTTTAAACCATACATGACAACAATAAGTAGTTCCCTCCTAACCTTGACCATAGGATGAACTTTGCATAACAATTTTAGGGTTGGACTAGGTTTCCCTTTAGTGCGTCCTTTCTCTTCTCATCTGCAAACATCTTTAAAACACTTAATAAAGATTAACGCGTGTTGTACGCTACGAGCCTTAAGTACTTGAGAAAGGGTTGTTGGAGAGTTTCTTTCCAACAGCTTAGGTGTTTAGTGTGGTACCCTTTGGGTGACATGCGACGCATTCACTCTCAGGTCATAGTCTTTAGTGTGACATGAGTTACAAACAAAAACTCAAAACACTTCTTCTTTAAAAGACTTCAAAAACAAACATTCAAATCCTTTTTGTCCTCTTGGACCTTTAATCCTTGGAAACCCTTTTCTTAAGGAGAGTTTTGTTAACTCTCGGTTCTATCGCAAACGGTAAACGCCTAAGTCTCCAAAGGTCGAGCTGCATACACCGAACTGCTAGAACCGTTTGTTAACCCTACTCGGGTAAATCTGTTGAACCAAACCTGTGGTCTTGTTAGCCCGAACTACATTTTCTCTGATCTTTCATGCCGTGTGAAAGTACGTAGGCACGAGATGCAATATCTCGGCGAGCAACCTTCCCCATTTTCACCCGTAGTTAGGCGAACTACGTTGACTCTGATTTCTCGTTCCAGACGGGAATACGTAGGCATAGAACTGATGTGTTCTGCCGAGTCATTTTCTTTTCTTTTCAGACTAGACCTTTTAGCGTAGATAGATATAACCAACCCGTCAGATAAACACAACAAGCATGGATCCCATCGAGTACGATGGACGTGAGGGGTGCTAATACCTTCCCCTTGCGTAACCGAATGCCGAATCCAGACATTGGTTGCGATGACCTTGTCTTATACCTTTTCGTCAGGTTTTTCTGATTGTTTCCTTTCCCTTTCTGTGGGATAAATAATGAAAGGTGGCGACTCTTTAGTTTTTCCGGCACCTTATTTTCGCGGTAGCGACACAAATCCATAGCATTCACTCGGTCTTCTAGCAGCTTAATCTTCTCACTGTCAGTAGGATCATGATAATAATTTTCCTCCCGATCAGAATCACTAATAGCATCATGCAGACTGTCTTCTTTCTTCACCAAGTATTCCTCTTCAGAATTCTCACTTTCATCATCAGTCTTGGCTGGACCCTTGAACCTCCTACCCAGGTTGATAAGGCCAATTGATTTCTTGGTCTTCTTCTTTTCCTTCTTGAGCAGAAGTGCCTTCAATTCTTCTTGTCCCTTGGTCAATTTCAGGATTATCTCTTGAAACTGAGCATGCTGAGCTTGAAGTTCTTGGATAGTTTGATCGGGAGCCATTTCTGCTGAAATAAACAGCGAGAAGATGAAAAACCTGTAACGGAAACCTGTTATGCAATGATATGGTATGAAGATGCATATGCAATGTTTTCAAAGACCGCAGGATTTAAATTTGTTGAAAATAGACATAAATAAATTTTTTATTAGTAAACATAAAATAGTATTGCCCCTTGGGCTTACAGATGAATGAACATATAAATTATAAAGAAAATAAAGCATATGAGATTCAAGTCTCCCATAGACGCTTTCTCTTTGGGTTGAGATAGGTATTGAGATTCCGCTCCTCGCGAAGTTGCTTTGTTAGCTCCAACACCTTGTATTTGTAAGCATGAAACTGAGTCTCAAAGGTATCTCTTTCCTCCTTCAGTTGAATCCAAGACTTCTGCAACTCTTCCAGATCTATAGGCATGTCCGGATGAAGAATAGTATAAGAAACGTCTCCTTCAGCAATAGGCTCCACAGTTATTGGTAGGACCGCAGAGTATGGCATCATAAGAGTCTGAGCACGAGACCACACCCATCTGAGATAAGGTTCCATAGGAATGGAGTGCTTCGGTTCCAAAGTATTTTTGTTGATCTTATTCACCATGCTCCAAGCTCGTATAAACCTTTAATGGTAATCTTGATGATTGTTGTCGTAATCAAACACAATACCCTAAATAAGCATGTCATGAGGACCATTACTCTGACCGTAACCAAACTGACGTAGTGCTAGAGAAGGATTGTAGGTAATGCCTCCTCTTATGCCAAGGAGTGGCACATTAGGGAATTCTCCGAAACGGTCAATGATAGTGACATTCTCCATAGATCTGGAACACCAATGAATGTCTGAATGAGAAAGTGACATTATTCTTTTAGACCACCTCCAACCTTGCACATTCTTCATCACAAATCGAGGAAGGTGTGAAATAAACCACCTTGATAGTAGAGGTATGCAACATGTCAGAGTTCCTCTCGCCTTCTTAGTACGAGTATGAAGAGAGTGTAAGATATCTCCAAGCAAAGTAGGCACCGGATTGTGAGTCAGAAATATGTTGATGGCGTGTACATCTATAAACTGGTCTGGATTAGGGAACAACACTAAACGATAAATCAATAAGGCTAAGATCTCCTCAAAGGCATCATAACTCATAGCATCCAGGAATATCTGGGCTTTCTCCATCAATACCTTATCAAAAATACCCTTAGTTCCACTTCTCGTTTCCAATACCATGTATGACTTCCTTAGATGTAGGGCTGCAGCAATGACTTGAGGTTTAGGCTCTTTCCCTAAGCCTGTGAAAGGTTTCTGATCAAGGATAGGCACACCAAGTAATTTGGAGAATTCTTCCTTTGTGGGCACCAGCTGATAATCGGGAAATGTGAAGCAATGATGTTTAGGATCAAAGAACTGGAACAAAACACTCATCATATCTTCATCAAACCCTAAAGTAACCAAGTCAAGTAGGTGACCATGCTTCTTAATGAATTGAGAGCTTTCAGAAACTTTAAAGACCAATTCCTTAAGCTTGGGAGGTATCCTTACAAAGTTGACTCGAATAGTGTTCCTACGAGCGGAAGCCATAACCTGCAACAAAGAACAAAGATAAATCCTTTCGTCCTTGAAATGGTTAGTGAGAATGCTATGCTTATGATGTCATAGTGTTTTGATGTTATGTCCAAACACGAACATGTGGCACACACAATAAATTCACACAACAACCCTAGGTTTATAGGCTTGCATGAGGTTTAAAGGTAAGTACCCTCCCACTGAAGTTTAGTTGGTTCATCCTGTCCTAGAAATAGTAACCGGGTTCTACGAGATCTCAATATCATTGATTCTTCTCAAAGGTTGTTGTTCAGTAGGCAACTGACTTGCCAACCAAAACTCCCTTAGATTAGAATCTCAATGAGTGTAGTATCGTGTATCAACCAACTTCAGTCTTCACCAAAGCCGGTTACCTCACTACTTTCTAAAGGCCAAGATGGGTCAATTAGGGTTCTAAAAGTTATTTAGTGTTAATGACAACGTATGGCAGCCTCATATTATCCTCAACTGACTTAAGGAACATAAGTACCCACCAAGAAGTCACACTAACTGTAGCCACCAGATCAACCATATCGGTATACGCCGTACAATTTCCTTGGTCTATTGCTACTTACCTAAGGTACACTAGATCCGGGTTAGGATCTTTCACATAAAGCCCAACAAGTAAGTAAAGCAAGCAAGACAAACAAATAAGTGATCTAATTCCTAAGGGAACCCCTCTTTTACCAAGTACTCCCCAGCAGAGTCGCCAGTTCTGTAACACGGTGGGAGCACTGACTTGGTGTTTTTGTTTGACAAAAACATGTGCGGATAGCAAGAGTCGCCATTGACTTTTATTTTATCCAATAGGAAAGGCTATAAAAGAACAAGAAAGACCTTTTTGAAAAGATTTTGAGTTCGGGGGGTAGGTTATATAAAGGGAAGGTGTTAGCACCCTTTATATCCATGGTTATCCGTGGGCTCTTAGTTACTTAGTTCACTTGTTTGTTTTAAAAGTAATGTGAAGTTTATGTTTAGAAAATATTTTCAGAAGTTCTTTGTAGTGATCCTCGTATGGATGTATACAAAGCCTTGAGTTTGGAAATATTTTGAAAGTGGGGTGTAAAGAATGTTTTTTTTTGAAAAAAAGTGAGCAAGTATTTAAGTGCTACCTACCCTAAGTTTGTAAGGTCTTTCTTGTTATTTATTTCCTTTAAGGGTAAGACTGTCCCTACTATTAGTGAGTAAGTAATCTTTACCTTAGATGTTAAGGGACGGGCGTATGGTCATCGTATGGTCAAAGAAGGCAACATGTAGGGGTGTCTTAGTAATTCGAAGGGACTATCATCATTTTTCTAGGGTCATCAAGGGACAAGATCATTTATTCCGTAGGCAACTTCGAAGGGACTATGATCCTTTTAACTTTAAATGGACTTGGTGATTTATCTGTTTGCAGGGATATCGCTTAAGACACCCCTACGTTCGAGGGACTTGACCATATTAAGGTAACTAAGAGGGGTAACCCTAGGAGGTGTAGATGGTGATCGTAGAACGATCGACTTACATGTGTGAATGACTATTTTCAAATATTTTTTTTATTATTGATTCTCTAAGTCCAATTTATTCAATTAGATCTTTTCACGCCCTAGATTACTAACCAAGCAATTAAATATTTACGGAAATAATAAAAAACACAAGAAATAAAGTCCTAAACTATTACACGGCTTCGGGGCAATTACAAAATAATCAGTGCGAAAAAATAAATTACATAAGGAAAATCCTATACAATCCTCTAAATAATATAAATAAAGCAATGAAAACAAATTAAATTAGGAAATTAATTGTTTAAAAAAAAAGATCAAGTTTAGAAAATGAGGGTCTAATTAGGGTTAGTGAAAAATTAATCTAAACCTAGTTATATTCATTTACAATTTTAATTAATAAATAAAAAAAGTTATGTGAGAGAAAAAAATATAAAATTATATTATAAAATTTATTTTAAGAAAAATAATTAGTGAGCAGTTAGTAAAGATTAATGGGTAATTAAATTAATAATAATGTTTTAATAATAATAACTATAAAACATAAATAAAAAAAGAAGAAGAAATTCACTAAAAATAAACGGGGGAAGGCCTGAAAATGTTCGTACGAAGAGTTTCGACTCTTGAAAAACTTATGCCTTAACCATGTCAATTCTTGAAACCTGCATCATATCTTGCAAACAAATGATCAAAACAAACCTAAATATGATTATGAAGATCATTATGAACAGAAAATATGATAAAGTGCAATGAAATCAAAGATTAGAAAGCAAAAAAAAAAAAAAGAATGAGAGGCGGCATGTTCATGGGATGCACTTCGTGAGGTCTCAACCTTCAAGTCTTTGTGGGATATGTTCCTAGGATCTTGAGGAATGTGAATGGACTTGTAGAGCTGATTGAATCTTATTGCAAAGTTGTTTTAAGATTTTTCTAAGGTTCTCATGGCTTCCAAAAAAAAATTTTCCCTCTTTTTTTTTATTCTGACCTTGTTGTGTATATAAAGTAGTGTAAATTAGGGTAAACAATTGGGCCTTGGTTGGAGTTTTATGGGTTGCTTGAAGATGAAGGAGTCAATTATCATAATTGCCAAAAAAAAAACAAATTAAATCATACCATATTGGTCTTGAACGAATTTGGATGACTTCAATTACTTTGAATACCACATATTTGATCCCAAAATAAATCTTAAATCAAATCTTTGATTTTTAATAATTTATTTTAATAAAAAATGATATTAAATGATAAAAATAAAAAATAAATGATAAAAATCAGAAAATATGGTCATTGGGTCGTGAATGACTTTATCTTCAAGTTTGGGTTGCAATTTTATGGGCCCATTTGGAAAGAATTGGAGTTATGGCCCTTTTTACTTCATACACCCTTTGAAAAATTACCAACTTTGACAATGCATAACTTGCTTAATTTTAATGCTATGGATGTGTTCTATGACTTTTTAGAAATCTTAGGATATCCTCTAATCAACCCTTTTGGTCCCATGTCCATATTTTTTACCATCTTCAAATTATGAGCTTTGGAAAAAGTTGACTTTTTGTTGACTTTCAAAAGGACCTATAATGTCTTGGCTCATATCTTTCAAATGAAGCATTTTTAGGCTTGGCTTGTGAGACACAAAGTTGTATAGAATTAAACTTCCTTCTAAATGAGCTTTGGAAGGGAAATTTTTGATGAAACATGTGAAAGTTATAGCTGGTCAAAGTTCAATTGACTTTTCCTACACAAAACCCTAATTTAGCAACTTCCGATTCTTGATGATCTGAGGTTTCCCTGATGAATCATGATCGACCCTTGATCAAATGATGAATTTAACCTCGTAATGTTGATGTTGACCAAAAATCTTAAAGTTTGACTTTGAGTTGACCACAGTTGTCCTCAGTTGACCTTTTGACCAAGTTAACTGATTTTCAGGTATTTGAGCATCTGACTGGCCAAACTTGTGAGGAAAGCTCTGAAACTTGACATGGGGATTCTTTGAAGTATGTGGGATGTTATGAAGTCCATTTTTCTCGGGGAGACTCAAAACCCTAGTTCTAAGATCCATTGTTCAGGAGGAGGCTTTGATGAAACCTTCAATCCCTTTGACTAATTGTGAATATTGTGACTATTAAGTAACCTCTTGGGACACATTGTCTTGAATATGGGAGGGTAAATTTTGGGGTACAACACCTTTGATAGTTGAAGAGCCTACAACGGTTGATATCCTGAAATACACTAAGCTTTGGGTAGAGAAAGAGGAGCTGCGTAAAGAAAGCGAAGAACTGAGAAAGGAAATCCGCCAGTTGAAGCATGACAAGAACGAAGTTGTCTACTTGGATAAAGGGAAGACGGAAACCTTGGCTAAAATGGAGAAGGAGATAGCTGAAAAGATCCGAGTGAGAGAACGAGTTGGTCAAGATTTAAAGAGTACTGAAAGCATTCTAAAGCATAAAAAGAAGGACTTAGATAGAGCTTATCTAGAGATATCAAAATTCAATGATCAGTGGAACGCTACGGTAACCACCAACAAAGGTAGAGAAGATGAGCTTCACACGCAGATTGAAAAATTGAAGATGCAACTCAGAGCTAAAGGGAGAAAAGTTTTAGCAGATTCATCTCGTAGATGTACAAGTGAACAGAGGCTGCGAGAAAATTTATCAGCATTTGAAGAACTCAAGGTGAGAGCAGAACTGAAGAAACTAAAGCTTGAAGACGTCTTTGGTGAGGATGAGTATATTCAAGGTTTGAAGGATGTCGTTTGCAGAAGAGATTTCCTCATCCAGTAACTCATTGCAAGACCGGAGCATCTAGACACAAAGAAGCTGCTCGAAGAAGCCCAGACGTGGTATAAAGACTATAGTGGTTGAAAAAAGCTGCCTGCAGTAATAATGTATCTTAGTGGTCTTTTTCTTTCTTGTATTTTGACCATCACCAGACTTGTTGGATATGGGTCATAAACTTGTATTTCTTATTGGTGATTTATGTACAATGACGTTTTGGTTCTCATTTTATTTATGCGCGATGGTTTTGATCCTTCCATTTATCTTTATTGTTCTATTATTATTATTTGTGAAACTAGAATCAAAGGGGGATCTCCATGAAACACATATACATTTTTGAATTTTACATTATCATTTTCATTTGCATAACAGGTATTCCCAGAGACTTCATTCTTATCTCTGCTTGGTTTTCTGTATCAGTTGACAGGATTACGGAGTTGGGTTTTCACAGATATTCTACACGGGTAAATCAACAAAGAGTTATGGAACAGGTCCCGAACGAGCTCCAGGAAGTCAGAGAACATATGACGGAGTTCATGGAAATGATGTAGAACATGGCCAACGGGCAGGAACAATTAAGAACTTTGGTTCAGCCATTGATGACACGGGTTGATGGAAACTGTATTTTACACGGAGGGGCTGCTGCTATTCTTCCTCTTGTTGATGGTAGTATTCCTCAAGGCAATGGTATTCCCACAGTTGTTAACCCTCCAGGCAGAGGTCCTCATGGCGAAGTTCATATAGGAGTTGATGGAGGTAGTGTGTGCGCGGTACATGGGGCTGCTGGTCCCCAGTGGGAAGAAGATAATCAAGACGACGTATTTTCAATGAGGGACATGGATGTTGGTCTTCCCTCAGAAGCTGATAAAAGATTCAAGTTAATTGAGGAGAAAATGAAAGCCTACAAGAACCAAAATTCTTTGGGTCTCGACATGTCAGATTTGAGACTTCTGCAAGGGGTCAGAATTCCCCCTAAGTTCAAGGTACCAGATTTCGACAAGTACAAAGGGAACACTTGTCCTAAAGTACATCTCCCGGTGTACTTTATAAATATATCTGTGTATTCTGACGATGAAAAGTTATTGATGCATGTTTTCCAGGATAGTTTATTAGGGCCATCTTTGGAATGGTATATGGGGTTAGAAAGGACTCACATAAGAAGCTGGAGGGAGTTGGGAGAAGCTTTTGTTTGCCACTATCAATATAACAGTGACTTGGCACCAAACAGGGTGCAGCTACAAAATTTGTCACAAAGAAATAATGAAGGGTTTAAGGAGTACGCCCAGAGGTGGCAGGATTTAGCAGCTAGAGTGCAGCCCCCGATGATGGAGCGAGAGCTGGTTGATATGTTCATGGCTACATTGCCCGGGACATACTATGAAAAATTAGTTGGTTGTATGTCAGGGAGTTTCTTAGATCTGGTTATGGCAAGGGAGAGAGTAGAAAATGGTATCAAGACAAGGAAGATACAGAGTGGAGGAGGATCCTTATCTGGAGGAATGAAAAATCTGTATAATGGAAATCCAAAGAAACAAGAAGAAGATGCTAGTTCAACATCTTTTTATAGAGGTAAAGGTCGAGTGCAACCTCATTATCACTAACAAGTTGCTAGTGTAGCCATTTCGGTTGCAACACAAGAACAAGTTAACGCGCCTGGTCGTTACCAAGACAGAGGAAGAATGGCTAATAGACAGTTCGAGACACCATCAATGCCTTATTCTCAACTATTACAACATTTGCTTCAGTTACAACTTATTTAGAAAAGAACCTTGGTGCCTCTCACGGGTACGCCTCCTCTGGGTTATGATGCAAATGCAAGGTGTGAGTTACACTCAGGAGCTCCAGGCCATCATACTGACAACTGTAAAGCATCCTAGCACAAAGTCCAGGATCTGCTTGATTCGAAGGCAACCAAATTCACTAATGAAGGCCCAAATGTAAATCAAAACCCCCGAATCATGGTGTTGCCAGGACTAATGTTGTGATAAAAGGGGAAAGGTTAAATTTGATCATGGATGTTGAAGAGCTGAAGACCCCCTTTAAGCTTTGTGAAGGATAAGTTGTTAAAGGGAGGTGTGTTTCCAGGGTGTTCGGCTGAATGTTCAGAGTGTGCTTTGCTGTCTGAGGGTTGTATTTTCTTGAAGAATGATATTCAAAAGTTGATTAATGAAGGTTGTCTGCAGTTTGACAGAGTTGTGGAAGAAGATATGGATGATAGAATCAGTAATGATGGAAATGAAGTCGCCACGATTTCAATTCCCTACCGGACAATTAATATTTCAGCGACTACAAGGCTAACGCCGATTATCATTACCACACCCGGACCTGTACCATACGAGAGCACTAATCCTATCCCATGGAACTATGGGGCGGAAGTGTTCTGTAATGGACAGAAGCAGGAATTGACAGGGTCTTTGTATGGTGGTTCTTCAGTTGAAAATATAGTCAGAGCGGGAGGAATTACTAGAAGTGGGAGGGTATTCTCTGCACCTAAAACCAGTACTGATAAGAATGATAAGGGGAAGGGCAAAGCAGTGGTTGAGGAATATGTCCAATAACAGGCTGGTAATGATGCCTTTTCAAAAGGCGCAGAGTAGTTTATGAGACTCATTCGCAAAAGTGACTACAAAATTGTGGATCACTTACATCAGACTCCGTCGAATATTTCTATTATGTCATTGTTGTCATGTTCTGAGGCACATCAAAATGCACTGTTGAAGATTTTGAATTTGGCTTTTGTACCGCAAGAGATTTCAGTGAACCAATTGAAGGGGGTAGTAGCTCATGTCAATGCTAGAAACGGTTTAGGTTTTATAGACCTGGATTTAACTCTTGTGTGGAGGAATCATAACCATGCCTATACATTTCAATGGAGTGCAGAGGGCCCTTACTATCACACGTCCTGGTTGATACAGGACCATCCCTCAATGTGATACCAATAAAGCATTAATGAATCTAGACACTCAGGGGTTAATGTGTACACCCAGTGATTTGGTGGTAAGAGCGTTTGATGGCTCGAAGAGGTCAGCGTTTAGAGAAATTACAAAGCCTATACAGGTTGGGCCAGAGGTTTTTGACGCAACATTCTACATTATGGATATCCAGCCGGTATACAGTTGTTTGCTTGGTCGGCCATGGATACATTCTGTGGGAGCAGTCACTTCAATGTTGCATCAAAAACTGAAGTATATGATGGAGGGTAAAGTTGTTACAGTGTGTGGTGAGGAGGATATTATGGTAAGTCAGTTGTCGTCGTTTAAATATGTGGAAGTGGATGGTGAGATCCACGAGACACTCTGCCAGGCTTTTGAAGTAGTGCAAATTCAGGAGAAACCTCCTGTTGAAGTTAAAAACCTAGAGGTCTCTATGTCATCATTTAAATAAGGTCGTGCTATCGTGGAATCTGTGTCTTCTCAGAGGTGGAGCCAGGTGCTTAACGTTCCTGTTAAACAAGACAAGTTCGGTCTGGGGTATAAGCCCTTTGTTCCTTCTCAAGACCCTCAAAGGTATAAAGGACCTGTTCGATTCACCAGCGGTGGAGTTATCTTCGACGGGATTCACGCTATTGGGGACGACGAAGGAGATAATGGCTGTGATATGGATGCCTGGGTTCGTCTTTGTGTCCCAGGACAGAAGCTATACAACTGGACTGTGGAGGAAATCATCCAAGTCACTTATGAAGAGTAATTTCCACTTGTTTTGATTATGTCTAGTCCTACATTCTGCCCAAGGCGTAGGGACTCTTTTTGTAGGGCCCCTTTTGATATTTTCAAACTTTATCATGAATAAAAAGACGTCATTTTTGCATTCAAATATTTTGATCCCAGATTTTCCTTTTTATTTTTACATTTTGATTAAACATAAAAATGGAAATGTGTTTGTGTTTGTTTGCATATCATAATGAGCATAAGACATCAATCATTCAGGTTATACATCTCATATACCATCGATTCTGATTTAGCTATGGCTCAGTATGATTTCGACAATCCTATCTATCAAGCCAAAGAAGAGACTGATGAAGACTACGACCTACCTGAGGAACTAGCCAGACTACTAAAGCAAGAGGGAAGGGTCATTTTGCCTCATCAGGAGGATGTTGAAGTCATCAATCTAGGTACCGAGGATGAGAAGAAGGAAGTCAGAGTAGGGACTGCTTTGGAAGATGATGTCAAGAGAAGACTGGTAGAGATACTCCATGAATATATGAATATCTTCGCTTGGTCTTACCAAGACATGCCCGGGCTGGATATAGACATAGTGGTGCACCAGCTACCTCTTCGAGAAGAATGTCCTCCAGTGAAACAAAAGTTGAGAAGGACAAGGCCTGATATGGTAGTCAAGATCAAGGAAGAAGTTCAAAAGTAGTTGTTGCAGTGAGAATCGTGATACCAAGCTATTGATTAACTTGAATCTTTAATTCTTAGTTTACAACCAGACTTTAATTTATCCAAAGGAAAGGTCTAAAGAAAGAAAAACCCTTTTCGCGATGTAACAACAATGCTAAGAGATTCGGGGATCGGGGGTTGGTTATGCATAGGGTAGGTATTTCACGTCCTAAACATTTGTAGTACTCTACAGGAACCTTTTGTTTGATTGCATGCTAAGTTGGTAAAAGTTTGCTAAGGTTGGGATTGGGTAAAGGGTGTAGGTTAAAACCTAAAAATAGTTTCTAAGCTTGCTCGCAAAGACGTCGCGTCTTTTGCCTACGTATCCTGACTAGGATAGAATCAGAGCAATCGTAGTTCACCTCACAAAGGTTGAAGAACACTTGATTATGATCAAGGTTCAAAGGGGAACAAACATAACAATGTTTGTATAGAGTTTCACAAAACTCTCTAGATCTATGTTATAACACTCAAGAGGGGATTAAGTAATCATTACTATGATTCTTACATAGAGTTAACAAACTCTATCCTAAGTTTTAATTGAAGAACACTCCTAATAAGGGTGGGTTTTCTAGACTTAAAGCAAAGTCTAATGGCTCATATGTTCTAACTTAACTAAGCTAGGGTTTAAGATGACTTCACAAAGTCAAGGCAGGATAATGAACTATCCAATGACACAAGGGTCAAGGGAGAGACTTTTCCTTTGGAAGGAGAGAGAGAGAGAGAGCAACTTGGATGAGAACTAAAAAGTTCCATCACTTGGGGAAGAAATAATTAACAAAACAATAAACATTTAAGCAAGAAGAATGAGGAATATTGTTACAACTAAGTGTCGCTACTGCGAAAATCGGCGCCGGCTGAACAGAAGAGTCGCCACCGTGCGTTATTTATCCCAAAGAGGGAAAGGAAACGCTCAGAGTAAACCTACCGCAAAGACGGGAAAGGAATGGTCATCGCAACCAAATCCTGGATTCGGGAGTCGGTTACGCAAGGGGAAGGTATTAGCACCCCTCACGTCCGTCGTACTCGACGGGATCCACGCTTGTTTTCTAGTACGGATTGTTATTCTATCTATTCTACAGGTCTGGGGTTAAAAGAAAAGAAAATGACTCGGCAAAGTATCGCACTTTATGCCTACGTATTCCCGTCGGGAACGAGAAATCAGAGTCAACGTAGTTCGCCTACCTACTGGAAAGGAGGGGAAGGTTGCTCGCTAGGATATCGCATCCTATGCCTACGTACTTTCATACAGCATGAAAGATCAGAGCAAACGTAGTTCGGGCCACGTACGACACAAGTCTGTCTGACAGCTTTTTTATCTCCTTAAGAAAGGGTTTTCTCCTGATTATGGGTCCAAGCGGACAAAAATGACGTTTTTGATTGGTTTACAGTCTCTTACGCAAGAAGTATTTTTTAGTGTGTTTGCAATCTCTGATGCACTAGAGACTATGATTTGAGAGTGACTACGTCGTATGTCACCCTAAGGGTAACACACTAAGTAGTCAGATTACTGAAGAGTGACCCTCCAGCAACCTTTTCTCAAATAGCTTAAGGCTCGTAACGTACGACATTGATTAACCTTATTACTGTGTTTTCGAATTATTCTGAGATGAGAAGAGAAAGGAGCTCTAAAAAAGCCTATGGTTGAAAAGGGGATCAAAATCTATCCTAATGTTGTCATGCATGGATGAAAGCCTAATGTCTGTCATATTTCTCTATTGCACATAGGAGCAGTAAAATGCATGAATGCAGCAATACAAGCGAGGCAAGGGAGTCCCACTCAACCTCGAACCTAGAAAACAATAGGCAAAGTGAAACAGCTTCACCTCAACCTCAAGGGGCAATTTAACAAACAATACAGTCAAGAAACTCAAACAATACATCCACAGCTCTAAACAGCACCAACAGCTCTAAGCAGCAAAATCTGATAGAAACAACAACAAGTCACCAACACCTTCAAGCAAGGTCTTCATCCACCTACAAGCTTCAAATAAGCATTCATGCTTCAAGAAGAATAGCAACAAGAAACTCTGACAGTTGACAGCATCAAACAGCTAAGTAGCAGTAAGTCCTACTTCAAACAGTTGCACATCTCTGACAGCACCAGCTCCTTCTTCTAACAGTCTTCAAGGCAATGAACTTCATCCTCAATCATCAAGGGATTCTTCAAAGCAAGCTCTCCAACAGAGAATTGATGTTATCAGAAGAAATTGAATGTCAAATAGTTCATTGACGACCCAAGGAAGCCTATGAACAGTTGACATTATAGGAGACTGTTTCCCTCAGAGTTCTACCTCTAGGGTATGGACACTGATCCCTCCTAAGGAGAGAGGTGAAGACCATAGAGGGACTTTATGTCATAGGGAAGAATGGAGGCAAAAGAGGCCATCCATATTTGTGAAGAAATTTTCTATTCTAAGGCTCTATCTAGCTCCTATGTCCTAGGTCTTCAAACAACTTCAAGCAAGCCAAGAATCTTCATCAAGCTTTGATCTTCAGCTTCAACTTTGTCTTCAATAGGCCCCATCATCATGCTCTTCAAACCAAGCCCACACCCCAAGCAAAGCCCAATAAGCCCACACAAACAATATAAACCCCAAAATGGGCAAACCAAACAAGCACACAATTGCAAAATACACTAAAAATATTAATATAGTAGGGAAAATTCTAATATTATTTCTAGGGGATCTACTATACCTACCCTTAATACCCTATATGCCCCAAGTCCTAATTCAATCTAAAAAACCCAAAAGAAATTGTTTTAATGCACCTAAGTTATGTATAAACCCTAATTTCACCATCCTAATATCCACTAATCAAAATTATCTAAAAATAATCCTAAAATCATGGAATAAATCCATGGGGAAGCCAAAACATATATCTAACTACCCTAAAAAGATTGACCTAAAGATATAAAGGGAGCTACCTAAACTAAATTCTACAAAATCATATATCAACATAAAAGAAATAAAATGCAATAAAAGTAAAAAAAATACAAAAAATACTAAAATGCATGAAATGGAAAATATTTTTATTTTATATTTTTCTAGACAAACATATGAAATGGGAGAAAAAACTCCCATGAAAAAAATAATTATTTTCAATTTAATATGAATTTTTAAAGTGTGAAATAAAATGATAAAAATAAAATCAAAATGAAGGGATAGGGTGCAGGAAGCAAGATAATGCAGTTCAATATGCGCTTGGGCCCAGACTGGGGGTACACATAGCAAAGCGCCAGGGCCCAATGTTAATCAGAAAAAACAATTAAAAAACATTAAGAAAATGAAAAAGATACGGTGCAAATAGAAAGGAATTATAGTTCAAATCACAATGGGCCTCAAAGGGGGGTGGGGTTAGTCATTCAGCCCAAAACTTCCTTTAATGAAACGCATCGTTTCATTGTGGTCTCAGATTCTCTTCACACGTGAAATTAAACCTTGGCCTTTGGATCCTCAATCAGTCAACTAGTCCACTCATAATCCAACGGATTGGTGGTTATCTTCTTCATTTGAATCAAAATGGAGCCAAAACTCCATGGATGAACTTCCAAGAAAGCTCCAAACTCAGCAACATCGAACCTCATCAAATCTTGATCAAAAATCACGAAACAAAACCCTAACCTGCTCCATTTTATTCCCTGAGTTCATCTATGGCATTGGATTCAATTGATATGGTCTCTAATAGCAAACCCGATCCCATCCCCAAAATTGATCAGAAATTCAAACATCACCAATCATCCAATTAAGTGTCTCAATGTCTTCCCTACTCATCACTGATCAAATACAACTAAAAACCTAAGGTTCTAACTGCATATTCATGGAGTTCTTGATCTCAACAGTATTTGTGTCCACATATGAATCATCACCAATTCCTCTCAAACTCTCCAGAAAGCTTCTCCTAACCACATACATTGTTTCTATCCTAACAATTCTTGATGATTCTATCTAATTCAAGCCATGGTGATAAAGTTACTAACCTGTAAAAATGGAGAAAACAGATGGTGAAATCCTCCAAATCAATGCTTGCAAAGCTCCAGAATCGATCAATGTGATGATTGCTTGCTTCTGTATGCAATAGATCTTCCTCAAATGGCCTGAATCAGTGTAACAGAATTTCAGTTGCAAGGGTGAAAGTTCAACTTCAAGAACTCGATTCAGCCATGGATTCACTCTGGTTTTGATTGGAATATACTCAGTGATGATTATTGAATTGATTTGGATCAAAAAAATGAAGAAATGATGGAGAATTGGGTGAATTCGATATTGAATTGCAAATGAGCAAGATGAATCTCAATCTCTCTTTTCTGCATCAAATGAAGTTCAACCCTTGTTTAGATCAACTCAAATTCATATATAGGTGATGTTAGAACCCTCTGGAAAGATCTGGAATGATCCTATGAGATTTTGGATATCTCATGTCATGAATTTCTCATTTGATGATATCACCATATCAGTTCAGGTTCTAGCTCTCAATGCAACTTGTCTTGTGTTCAATTTACCTTCTAAGGAGATATTGGATGTGTGTGGATAGTTAGCTTGGCTTAAATCAGCTTGTGTTGGATTTTGGTTGTGTAACTTGGATTTCAAGTAAGAGGTTTACAAAGCAAGTCCATGATTCTGGCCTCTAATAAAAAAAGTGTTAATGCCATTGTCTTTAAAAGATGTTTTCCAATTGAAATGAGTATTTGGATGATGCATTTTGGACTCATAACTTGAAAATTACATTTTCCCTCCATGAATCCATTTGAAATTCTTCCATATTCAAGCCATTTTTATCACTTTTTGATCCAAGCCTTTTCAACATCTCATGACCTCCCCACTAGACTTAAAACATCATTCTAAGCAAGTTTGATGTTGAATATTTTTTCATTTGAAGCTTGAAAATAGGAGATATGGCCTTATGCTTGAAATGACCTATAACCTCCAAATAACCAAAATGCCCTTGGCTTGTCAAGATCATAAGTAGAGCTCCACAAATCAGGTTGAGACATACCATACCTTTCTAGAAATCTAAGATCATGAGGAACAACTTTAGTGTTGGCCAAAAATCCATTTGAAAACACCTTATGGGGTAAAAGTTGCTTGGAAGTCAAGTAACTTTCACAGATAAATTTCAGATGCCTCTGAGGACCCCTAACTTGCAAGAACCATAACTTGAGTTCTATACATCTCCTTGATGCCTTCCACCACTCAAATTAAAGGTCTTGAGATACTATACAAGTTTCATGTTGGCCAAGGATCCATTTGATACTTGCATTTTGAATTATTATGTTTGGAAGTTTGACCTAAATCAGGGAATTTTACACAGAAACCCTAATTTAGAAACTTCTCTTCTTCTTGATTTATTTTGATTTCTCCTTGGCACAACACCATATCCATATCCACATATCAAATGATGAACCCCACATCCTTCCAATAGGCCTAGATGCCTTTCAATCAAGCATTTGACTTAGGGTTGACCCAGGGTTGACCCAGATGACACCCTAGTTGACTGTCTTCAATTGTAGCTCCTGTCACCACACCAATGACTTGTCTTACTTTCAAAAGGACCCTCTAGGTCTTCCATGCCCTCAATTCATAACTCACAACTTCTCTGATGATCTTCACATACCCTTAAGATAAGAGAGAAACCCACTGCTTGGCCTTTAAACTTCTGAAAGTTTCAATTTCTTTCTTGGTGACTTGAATAATCTTGAATCTTGATAAGAACCTCTTGAATAAATTCCTTGAGATGAAAAATAGCACTTGATACCTTGTTGGATGGCTTGCCCATGCTATGCTATGCAAATGAATGAACTATGTATATGATCTACTATGCAAATGATAAAGCTATGAAAACACAAATCAGGTAAAATAAGTTGGTCAAATTTTAGGGTGCAACAGCTGCCCCTATTCAAACGGCTTGGACCCGACTGGGTGAAACGCCCGGAGCCTTCAAACAATCGAGGTACGAGACGGTTGAATACCAATAAACCCAGAAATTTGCCAACTGCCAGAAATAAATTGCGAAATAAACTGCGCCACTATTTGGGGAACACTATCTACAAATCTGATCTCAACACCATCTTGTCAATACTGGGATAAACTCATTGACTTCACAGGGAGAGGCAATTTTGTCTTGTCATACAGGAAAATAACTCCGCCCTTGCTACGGGACGCTCACTCTCCATCCATACAGGAAAATAACTCCGCCTTTGCTACGGGAAATAACTCCGCCTTTGCTACGGGAAATAGCTCTGCCAACTACAGGAAAATAACTCCGCCTTTGATACGGGTAATACTCCGCCATCGCTACGGGAAAATACTCTGCCAAATACAGGAAAATAACTCCGCCTTTGCTACGGGAAATAACTCTGCTAAATACAGGAAAATAACTCCGCCTTTGCTACGGGTAAACACTCTGCCAAATACAGGAAAATAACTCCGTCTTTGCTACGGGTAAACACTCTTCCAAATACAGGAAAATAACTCCGCCTTTGCTACGGGTAATACTCTGCCAAATACAGGAAAATAACTCCGCCTTTGCTACGGGAAATAACTCTGCCAACTACAGGAAAATAACTCCGCCTTTGCTACGGGAAATAACTCTGCCAACTACAGGAAAATAACTCCGCCTTTGCTACGGGTAAACACTCTGCCAAATACAGGAAAATAACTCCGCCTTTGCTACGGGTAAACACTCTGCCAAATACAGGAAAATAACTCCGCCTTTGCTACGGGTAATACTCCGCCAAATACAGGAAAATAACTCCGCCTTTGCTACGGGTAATACTCCGCCATCGCTACGGGAAAATACTCTGCCAAATACAGGAAAATAACTCCGCCTTTGCTACGGGTAATACTCCGCCATCGCTACGGGAAAATACTCTGCCAAATACAGGAAAATAACTCCGCCTTTGCTACGGGAAATAACTCTGCCAACTACAGGAAAATAACTCCGCCTTTGCTACGGGAAATAACTCTGCCAACTACAGGAAAATAACTCCGCCTTTGCTACGGGTAATACTCCGCCATCGCTACGGGTAAACACTCTGCCAAATACAGGAAAATAACTCCGCCTTTGCTACGGGTAAACACTCTGCCAAATACAGGAAAATAACTCCGCCTTTGCTACGGGTAAACACTCTGCCAAATACAGGAAAATAACTCTGCCTTTGCTACGGGTAAACACTCTGCCAAATACAGGAAAATAACTTCGTCTTTGCTACGGGAAATAACTCTTGAATACAACTCTTCTGCCTATCTTTGCAGTAGCTAACTCCATCAGTCAAATGGGTAACACATAATGGTCCAATCTTTCAATCTTAAATGCCGATATGGCGATAAATTTGAAAAGGACTCTACTGGAGATTTTCTGAACTCAAACTGCCAGACACCTACTTCGACATATGCGGCAACTTCCAAAAATTGATTCACGAAATCTTTTGGTACTGGCATAACAACACCCTTGAAGAAATACTCCGCTGGAGGGGTAAGAGAAACTTAAACAAGCAACTTTGTGAGGAATAATGACAAAACGAACATTATCATTACATGTCTCACGCCGAGACCTTGAATGTTTGGTAATTAATTCGAGCAAGAGCTCCCTCCACCTGCAAGGGAAACAACACTTGAAAACAAAAGGTTAACCGACCTGGTTTATGTTTCAAAATGCATATGTTTGACAACGGCATAATGCTCCATACAATATGGAAATGCTACGCGTTTTTTATTTGGTAGATGCAAATATGACACTATATGCCGATGCAAATGCAGGCTCGAACTGCTGGGATAGCTCTAACAAGCTTGCTTCCTCAATCTTGGCCGTCGAGGACAAATACCACCCTGCTGGGGAGTGAACGGGTATCACAAAGTATTCCGGCAAAATAAATTCCGGGACACACAACCAACTCTGTCGGGGAGAGTCTTAACCTTCGATTTTCACTGGGAGGAAAGACAACACTTACTGAAAAGAGAGAACTCCGCTGGGGACGAAACGACTCTCTTGGGGAAAATCAACTGACTCCGTTGGGGAGAATAAATGACCCTACTGGGAAGGGAATCTCTACTGGGAAGAGTAGACTGTCTGGGTACAGCTCACAAGTTTGGAAATATTAGTCCTCTGAGGCTAAACCATTCTGCTCGGGATGGGGAATCTTTTTGGGGGACACCACACTGTCTGAATGCAGCCTTCGATCTTGGAATCGTCAATTCTGCTGAGGGTAAACGACCTTGCTGGAGAATGTCCTTTGGATAAGCTGCGACTAGCTGGGGAATTTGATCCTTCTTTAGTAAGGAACATTGTCATCTCAGCTTCAGAGAATGAAGTGCGACCTGCATGGGGATTCACTTCACATAGTGACTAAGTCTTTCGTTACGAACTTCTGGTTAGCACGACAATCTTCTGATCGTCCGCTTCGCATGGTCAAGAACCCTGCAATACCACAAAGGAGACAAGACAAGGCTATACAACCAAATCTATTCAGGTTAGCGTTAGTGACATCATTTTCAGTCAATTCAAAGTTTTAGCAATTATTGGCAAGGGCCAGCAATGTTATGCACTTGCTAGTTTTATTTAACATTGGCGCTTTTCACATACAAAACAGTAAAGAACAAACATCAAATACTGAATAACATGTTTTATTAATTGGGCCCCTGAATGGGCAGAGTTTTGTACACTGGATGTAACTCCTGAAAAGAGGAAGTTACGCATAACAAATATACAAGTATGCACAGGAAGCATAAATACAATGACAAATCAAAATTTGCACACATGTAGGCGACGTGATGCAGACGAACATCATGAGTTGATCCTCCTATGACTCGCCTGACTCTAGCGCTTTCCCGGTATTCAAACTTCTGAAGAGATTGTATCTGATAATTTACCTCTCAGGTATATTCTCCCGCACCAATGTGCACCGCAGTATCAAATTCGGACCGCAGTCATTTGCTTTTCAAATCCCTAACTTTTGCGTGAACCGCCTTTTACGGGTTTTCAGTTCACCGGGATACCCTTTTTTTCCGAAGCCGCCCAGTGTAGGTTTTCAACTTCGCGGGTGTATATTTTTTCAATTTTATCCCTAATTTTTGCCCGAACCTCTCATTCTGTTTTTGTTTCGCCAGGATGCCCTATTTTTGACTGGACTCTCTTTTTTCTGTCCCGCGGGTCAATTTCAAGCAAAGTATTTTTTAACTGCGTCCGAATTCACAGGTGACGTAAAGTCTTCGCCGTCCATGGTGGACAACAACAATGCTCCTCCTGAAAAGACTTTTCTGACAACGTATGGCCCTTCGTAGTTGGGGGTCCATTTTCCCCTGTGATCTGCCTGTGGCGGGAGAATCCTTTTTAGCACAAGGTCGCCCGTCTGAAAGCTCCGAGGGTGTATCTTCTTATCATACGCTTTCTTCATTCGGCTCTGGTACAACCGACCATATGCTAGAGAAGCTAACCTCTTCTCATCCATTAAACTCAGCTGGTTCAACCTGTCTTTCACCCATTCTGCCTCGTCCAGTTGGACATCTCGTAATACCCTCAGGGAAGGAATCTCAACCTCCAGTGGTAACACTGCTTCCATTCCATATGCCAACGAGAACGGGGTTACCCCGGTTGATGTGCGTACCGTTGTACGATAACCGTGCAAAGCGAAAGGTAGCATCTCATGCCAGTCCTTATAGGTAACCACCATCTTCTGAACAATCTTCTTTATGTTCTTATTGGCCGCTTCAACAACGCCATTCATCTTGGGTCGATAAGGAGAAGAGTTGTGATGCTCAATCTTAAAACTCTGACACAGCTCCTTCATCATCTTGTTGTTCAAGTTCGAACCGTTGTCGGTAATTATTCTCTCGGGGATTCCGTATCTGCAAATGATATCTCGTCTGATAAACCTGGCTACTACCTGCTTGGTCACATTTGCATATGATGCCGCTTCCACCCACTTGGTAAAATAATCAATTGCTACCAAAATGAAACGGTGTCCATTAGATGCTGTCGGCTCAATCTTTCCAATCATGTCGATTCCCCACATTGAGAATGGCCACGGTGACGACATCACGTTTAGAGGACTCGGAGGAACATGGATCTTATCTGCATAGATCTGGCACTTATGACACCTCTTCGCAAACTTGAAACAATCAGTTTCCATAGTTAGCCAGTAATAACCTGCCCGCAGCAGCTTCCTTGTCATAGCATGCCCACCAGCATGTGTACCAAATGTACCCTCATGTATTTCCTCCATGAGCAACTTCGCCTCTTTCTCGTCTACGCAACGTAGTAGCACCAAGTCGTGGTTTCTCTTGTACAGGACACCGTCCGGATTCAGATAGAAATTACCAGCCAATCTCTTGAGAGTCTTTTGATCGTAACTGGATGCCCTAGCCGGATACTCCTTGTTTTTCAGGAAATTATGGATGTCGAAATACCAGGGTTTATCATCAGATACTTCGTCAATGGCAAATACGAAGGCGGGTCTGTCAAGCCGAGAGATAACAATTCTGGGAGCCTCACTCCAGAAGTTGACTTTATACATGGAAGACAATGTGGCCAGGGCGTCAGCCATCTGATTTTCTGCCCGCGGTACATGATGCAATTCAACTTTGTCAAAGAAGGGCAACAATATCCTTGCGTAATTCATGTATGGTATCAAATTAGACTGACGTGTCTCCTATTCTCCTTTTATTTGATTCACCACCAGAGTTGAATCTCCGTATACATCCAGATTTTTGATTCGCAAATCAATGGCTTCTTCAAGCCCCATGATACAAGCTTCGTATTCGGCTTCATTATTGGTAACCGGAAAGGTCAATCGAGCAGTAAATGGGATGTGCGACCCATGTGGAGTGGTGACGATTGCCCCTATTCCGTTACCATAGGAATTCACGGCTCCGTCAAAGATCAACCGCCATTTGCAACCCAATTCTGGTCCTTCGTCCGTCAACGGTTCTTCACAATCTTTCATCTTTAGGTACATGATATCCTCGTCAGGAAAATCAAACCTCATCGATTGGTAGTCCTCAATAGGCTGCTCAACAAGATACTCGGATAACACGCTCCCCTTTATAGCCTTCCGTGAGACATACTGGATGTCGTATTCGGTCAAAACCATATGCCAACGGGCAATTCTCCCCGATAAAGTCTGCTTTTCAAATACGTATTTGATAGGATCCATCTTCGAGATGAGCATGGTTGTATGGTTTAGCATGTACTGCCTCAAACGCTTGGCGGCCCAGGCTAGCGCGCAACAAGTTTTTTCGAGCATTGAATATCGAGATTCACATTCAGTAAACTTCTTACTCAGGTAATATATCGCATGCTCTTTTCTTCCTGTCTCGTCGTGTTGACCGAGAACACAACCCATACTTCCCTCAAGAACCGTCAAATACATAATCAAGGGTCTCCCTGCCACTGGAGGTATCAAAATAGGAGGCTCCTGCAAATACTGTTTTATTTTATCGAACGCCTTTTAACAAATTTCATTCCATGTTACAGCCTGGTCTTTTTTCAACAGCTTGAATAACGGCTCACACGTAGCTGTTAGGTGAGATATGAACCGAGCGATGTAGTTCAACCTCCCTAAAAACCCGCGCACCTCTTTTTCAGTTTTAGGCGTCGGCATCTCTTGTATTGCTTTTATTTTTGCAGGATCAACCTCTATTCCTTTTTCACTCACGATAAACCCCAGTAGTTTACCCGACCTCACCCCGAAGGTGCACTTGTTAGGGTTCAGTCTCAGCCTGAACTTCCTAAGCCTTTTGAATAACTTCAGCAGATTCACCAAATGCTCTTCCTCCGTCTGGGATTTGGCAATCATATCATCAACATAAACCTCGATCTCTTTATGCATCATGTCATGAAAGAGAGTCGTCATTGCATGCTGATACGTTTCCCCAGCATTCTTTAATCCGAAGGGCATCACTTTGTAACAAAATGTTCCCCAAGGCGTAATGAAGGTAGTCTTCTCCATGTCTTCTAGCGCCATTTTAATCTGGTTATAGCCCGAGAAGCCATCCATGAAGGAGAATACGGAGAATTGAGCGATGTTATCGACCAGCACATCGATGTGAGGAAGTGGAAAATCATCTTTCGGGCTTGCTTTGTTCAAATCACGGTAATCTATGCACATTCTCACTTTACCGTCCTTCTTTGGCACTGGCACAATATTAGCGACCCATGAGGGATATTTTGTAACAGCTAGGAAACCAGCATCCCACTGCTTTTGAACCTCCTCCTTAATTTTCACTGCCATATCAGGTCTAGTTCTGCGAAGCTTCTGCTTAACCGGTGGGCATTCTTCTTTTAGCGGCAGACGGTGCACAACCATATCCGTATCCAGCCCAGGCATGTCTTCGTACGACCAAGCGAATACATCACTATACTCTCTGAGCATTTCAACCAATCTTCGCTTGACGTCACTCTGTAGCGCGGCTCCTATACGGATGTTCCTTTCAACCCCTTCCGACCCCAGATTAATGATCTCGATGACCTCCTCATGAGGCAGAATGATTCGTTCTTCTTTCTTTACCAACCAAGACAACTCTTCTGGAACGTCGCCATCTTCAACAATCTCTTCTTCGGCCTGAAATACTGGGTGCTCAAAGTCGTAGTGAGTCATAGGCAGTTCAATGATGTCATCTGAAAATGTTATCCTGCAAAAGGAATGGTTAAATGCTTCAAAAGGTGTATAAAGCGAATAACCACGTTGCCATTTTATTGTAAAAATAAAAACAGGAAAAACAGATATCACAATATTTGTACATGAAAAACGCCTTTTTATTTAACGATTAACCAATGCAATGTACATAACAGCACGACCCTAAGCAAAATCACGATGCCCCGGGTAAGACACCGGATTGTTCAACAATTAAGAAAACAAAGTATTACTGTTTGGTAGTCACAGGAACAGTCTCCTGAATAGACCAATTGCATAATCCTTGTCCTGGCACGCTCGGCTGAATCCAGGCATCCATGTCGCAGTCGCTGTCTCCTTCTTCGGAATCTGAAACAGCGTTGATGGCCTCGTGATACACTCCACTAGCCGTGATTGTTATTGGTCCTTTGAAACGGGGTGCCCCAGCAGCAGGCGTTGATGATGACGGTTGATATCCCAGCCTAAATCTGTCCATCTTCACGGGAATATCCAGAACCTTGCCCCAGCCTTTTGTCTCACCAGTCTTCACTAGAGCCTGAGCCTCCTTGTATGATGAGACTGCCACCTCTGACGCTTTACTCGGCCCTGGAACTTTGTCTTTGATGCGCAACCCTTCAAAGGCTTGACAGGGTGTTTCATGAATCTCGCCGTCGACTTCTACGTACTTGAATGATGACAGATGGATGACCAATATATCTTCTTCTCCACAGACCGTGACCATACTGTCCCCTACCATGTATTTCAGCTTTTGGTGCAAGGTAGATGTGACTGCTCCAGCACCATGGATCCATGGTCGTCCGAGAAGGAAGCTATATGATGGTTGGATGTCCATAATGTAAAATTCAGTTTCGAAAATCTTCGGCCCCACCTGCAGAGGTAACGTTATAGATCCAAAGACTGACCTTCGTGTACCATCAAATGCCCTGACCACCAAGTCACTAGGCGTACAAATGATCCCCCTGATGTCCAATTTCATCATTGCTTTCTTTGGCAGCACGTTCAAGGAAGATCCGGTATCTACCAGTACGTGGGACATGACTGAGCCCCTACATTCAACTGAGACATGCAACGTCATGTTATGCTCTCTCCCCTTCGGGGTCAAATCAAAATCCGTAAATCCCAAGCTATGTCCGGCGTTCACGTGCGCCAATACCCCCTCCAACTGATTCACATAAACATCTTGGGGTACAAATGATGTGTCCCGAATTTTCAACAATGCATTCCTATGAGCTTCGGAACACAATAACAATGACAATATGGATATCTTTGACGGCGTCTGTTGAAGTTGCTCAACAATCTTATAGTCACTCTTACGGATAAGGCGCATAAACTCTTCTACATCTTTCAGTGACGTTTCTTTTTCGCTCCTCTGCACAGGGACATCCTCATTCATTTTTCCTTTTCCTTTCGCCAATCGTTCATCCTCTACCTCAGGCGATATAAAAATTCTCCCACTTCTCGTCATCCCTCCGGTCCCGACGACGTTGTCTACAACCTCAACTGGCTGTTTACTAATATCAATTTTCACCCCATCACAGTATGCTTCCAACCCATAAGTCCAGGGTACCGCCTTAGTGCTCTCATAAGGGGTTGGCTCTGCCTTGGTGATAGTGATCGGCGGTCGCCTGGCTGGCGCCATTATAGTTATTGTCTTTCGGGGGATTGTCACTGTAGCTACATCACTTTGCTCATCCGCTAATACCTCTGCAGGTTTCTCAACTGCCGTTCTGTCGAATTGCACCGTGCCTTCATCTATCAAGGTCTGAATACCCTTCTTCAATTCAGCACAACCCCCAGCTTGGGTCCAACACTCTAGGCAAAACTCATCGCAGCCCGGATACACACCTCCTTTCAATAACATGCTCTTTATCTCACACAATGGTGTTTTTAGGTCATCAACATTCATGATCAAGTTCAAACCCTCCTCAGTTAAAATAGCATTTGCCCCATGGTTGGGCATGGGCTGTTGTACTATGTTCGGACCTGCTTGTCCGAAATTGATGGCCTTGCTATCCAACAGATCTTGCACTACATGCTTGAACGCGTGGCAATTCTCTATGTCATGGCCAGGAGCTCCGGAGTGGAACTCGCAGTGTTTGTTCGCATCAAAACCGAACGGAGGAGTGCCCGTCATTGGCGCCATAGTCCTCTTTTCCACCAAGTTCAAACCCAATAATGTTTGTAGCAATTCTGCATACGTTGAAGGAGGCGTTTCGAACACCCTCCTTGGTTTGCCCCCTTGAACTCTGCGTTGGGAAGGATGTACATTCTGTTGTGGCTGCTGTTGCTGTGGTGGTATCTGCTGTAGTGGTATTGGTTGTTGATGAAATGGAATTGTGACACTTGCCACCTGTTGCGGATGATTGTACTGATTCCGCCCTCTGCCCCGGCCTCGGCTTCGGCCCCCGAATACTGCACTTGTATCACCTTGACGACGACCACCGAAAGCTCTTCTGTTACTGCCAGCTGAAGTAGATTCCTCAGCTTGGAATCTCCCCATTTTAATATTGCTTTCAATTTTCTCACCCATCAAGATTAGGTCCGAGAAACTGCCCAAGGAAGTATGAAACAACTTATCATAAAACATACCAGTAAATGTTCCTATGAACATATCATTCATTTCTTTGTCATCCAAAGGAGGATGAACTCGTGCGGCCATATCGCGCCATCTCTGCGCATATTCTTTGAAACTCTCGTCTTTCTTCTGGGACAACCCCTGTAATTGGACCCGGTTGGGTGCCAAGTCACTATTGTACTTATAATGAGCCACAAACGCTTCAGCCAGCTGCTTCCAAGTTTTTACCTGAGTAGGCTCCAATCCCATGTACCATTCAAGGGAAGGACCAGACAAGCTGTCTTGAAAGAAATGCGTCAGCATCCTCTCATCATTCGAATACGCCGACATCCTTCTATAGTATGACCGCACATGTACCTTTGGACAGGTATCTCCCTTATATTTGTCAAATGTGGGAGCTTTAAATTTTAGCGGTACCCTCAGGCCAGGCACCAAACCCATTATGGTCATATCTAAACCAACAACACTTTGATTCACAACACCTTTCATCTGCTCCTCGAGCATCTTGATTCTCTGTGCGTTATCTGCAGGACCTTCAAAACCTCCGCCAGAGAAAGCGTCTTCTTGCTGATCTTCTATCCAATTACCATTCCCATTTCCGTATCCATCATACGCATTGTTACGACCAAATCTAGTCTGATTCATCACAGGGCCCCGCCCCCTGTTACCATAACCTTGAGCGACCCCAGCAGGTCCAAAAGACATCACTCCAGCACCATTTCCATTACCGAATCCGCCATAACCCTGATTGGTATTACCAAATCCGTCCTGTCCGAAGCCCTGAGCGTTGAAGCCATACTTCCCATCTTGATTAGCATAATCAAACTCCTGGTCGTTATAGCCAAATCCGTTATTACCGAATCCATTGCCTCCAATATTATCACCACCCAGATTGGCATCTCCAAACCCAACGTTGTTGACGACAGTCTCGTTACCGATTCCTGCGTTACCGTTCCCGGTGCCAGCGTTGTCGTTCACATTCGCAGCAGGTATGTTCGTCACAGGTGGAGCTACCGGTGTAGGAGTACCATCCCCGTGAATGGTGTCAACACGCACAGAATTGTGGTCTTCGTTTCCATGCCCAGCATTTCTCACTAGCAAAGGCTGCACCAAAGCTTGCAAATTTTCTTGGCCTTTCACAATGGTCTCCATTGTCTGCATGAATAGCGCCAGCTTCTCACGCATGTCCTACATCTCACTCTGCATTTGATCCATAACTCTCTTGCAGTTGGTACGAGTAGAGTATCGGTGCGGGCGTTGACTTTCAATCCTGAAAAGACCTGTGTGGTGCAGGAAATGAGATACAATTCAATAATTACCTGTAATGCAGTGTGAATGCAAATGTGATTATGTAAATATGCTACAGGTTATATTCCCCCGATTCTAGTTCCAGAGAGAAAGCCATTATGGCAATGGAGTCCTTATTCAGCAAGCAATAAGCCAGAAACACCTCATATATAACAAGTGCCAAGAGGCTGAGTACTGAATACAACCGCAAAGACCTCGGCCAACAAGTCTGGCGATGGTCCAAATATGAGTACAGAAAGTAAGGCAAAGATACGTTAGGCCAAATGGCGCGCTCGGACGTCCTCCAATATCCTCATCGTCTCTGAGTGTCCTAGTCGGGAGATCAACTCCTGCACCAGTAAAGCATGCCGCTCAGTAGTGGATCCCAGCTTTGCGGCGTCGTCCCGGGGAGCTCCTCTGCTCGAACTCTCGTCAGATCTGTACCTCTTGGACCCAGCCTTCTCGTTGCAACCTCTCGACTTCTCGTCGTCGTCACTGACTCTGAGATTAGCATTATTCCTCAGGGATGTTACTTCAGCAATCTTTGCTTCCTGGGCTTTAACCTGTGCTTCTAACGTGGCAATCTGCATTTTCAATTTGTCTTCGCGCTCTTTCCGCTTGGTGAGTGTGGCCTCCCACAAAGCCTCCCACTTGCTGATACGAGCATAAGCCTTGATTAGAAGTTCCTTCTTGGACGTAAGTACCTTTCTAACCCTATTCAAAGCTATCCCTACTTTTTCCTTCTTGTTGGTTGCTTCTGTCAGCTCTGATCCAAACCTGTTAATCAATTCGGTCTGTTCCTTCACTGTGAGGGTGGCTTCCTTCTTCTCTCGTCGTAACTGGAAGATCTCCCTCTCTAACTCCTCGTTAGCTTTCTTCAATTCCTCATTTGCAGCCAACAACTTGTTATATTTCTCGCTCTCTTCTGCAGAAGGCACCTCAATCAATGGAAGATACAACGGTTCCACAGCGGGATAAGGCATCAAAGACCTACGAGCTTTCTCACGGACCCAGGCCAAATAAGGATCATAAGCTCTGCTGTTGCTCTTACCGAGCAAAGCCTTCCCCTCTTGTGGATGCTAGCCCACGCATGCCTCAACCTGATCAAAGTAGTCTCATCTAAGAAGCCCGTGAGATACAGAGATTCCTGTATCTCAACCTCAATAGGAGCATCTCTCAAGGCGTAACCAAACTGTCGTACCAATAGTAAAGGATTATAATTGATGCAGCCTTTCCGTCCAATCAGAGGGACATTCGGAAAGCCCCCGCAACTATATATAATGTCAGCACCAAGCATGCCCCGATCAAACCAAATGATGTTCTCAGCAGATAGCCCCCTCAACCGGGACGGCCAATCCAAAGTATCAACGGTATCAACAAACGGCCCAGTCTTCGGAAGGTGCCTCTGGAACCACCTGTACAGGAGAGGAAGACAGCAGGATACGTTATTGCCACGATGTTTCTCATTCTTGTAGTGAATAGAATGATAAACATCGCCCAAGAGAGTAGGAATGAGATTCTTCGAAGCGAGGATCAGGAAAGCATCCGAATCAACAAAATCTGGCACATTAGGAAACAAGACAATCCCGTAAATGTAGACAACCAGAATAGCACTAAAGGCAATCCAACACCCATTCTTCGCGCACTGTGCGGCCTTCTCAACTAGGACAGGTAGGTGAAAACCATAAGCGCCATTCAACTTGACCAAGCCTCCTGGAAACTCAGAAGCGTCTAAACTGACAATCTCTGTGAGCGTGGCTAACTCAGGCTCAGTGTCAATGCGTACAAAGGACATCTGGTCTAGCACGGGAATATCCAACATGACATGATACTCTTCCAAAGTGGGTGCAAGAATGTAGTCTGGAAACAAGAAACATCTCAACTGCGGCTCATAAAACTGCATCAAAGTATACACTTCAGTAATCTCGAAAGCCGAAGGTGTATACAACAAACTAAGCAGCCTCCCATAGGATACTCTGAACCCAGCCCTCACACTCTCATCTGCCAAAGCAACTAAACCCAGTAATGAACTGATGTCTGGTGACTGCAACCTGTAAGCAACCGTCTTCTTCAGGGACTCCATGCCTGGATAGAAGATGTCCTAGAATCAGAAGGGAATGATCACCTGCAACATAAATACATGTTAATGAAATGCAAACATGAAAATGCCCATGCATATGCAAACATGGGATCAAGTGCCATGCTGATAGACCGGGTTGCTCTGTACTGAAGCCTTGAGAACCAATCATTCTTTATTTCAAGCCAAACTAACCACTCAAAAAGAGACCTGTAATCACATTTCACTGATAGAGATAAACCAGGTATTCTGAGGTCAAAGGTTCCCTGCAAACAGACCCTCCTACCCCTCACTGGCGTGTACTTAACTCGCAGACGAGGTACGACATCCTATGCGGGTTCAACGTCACAGACTTTCAAGAGTGATGATACCATACCCAGAAGGTGTGGCATCATCATCCCTTGAAGCGGCCTCACTTAGTTGAATCTCAATTGATAGGTTTCCAGAGTCGACAATCCTTGGGTCAGACAACTTGTCGAGCCCTAAGGGCCAGGCAAGAAGCGTCAAAGAGAATCTCGTCCAAGTGAGATTTCATGGCTAGCTGGTGCGAGCTAAGCAAGCAGGCTAACCACTACTCTCTCTCTAAGTCTATAGGTGTACTCAAGCCTGGGTTTGGCTTATCTCTCAACAGATTACCCCCTCATACCCACAGCAATAATCACAATAAAATAATGCTGAAAGTAAAAAACAGAAACGTAAATCCATACAAAATCTTCGACGGGAAAACAAGCGCTAGGATTGACTCGCGTAGGGAACCGTTGGAGTCCTCAGCAGAGTCGCCAGCTGTCACTACTGCGAAAATCGGCGCCGGCTGAACAGAAGAGTCGCCACCGTGCGTTATTCATCCCAAAGAGGGAAAAGAAACGCTCAGAGTAAACCTACCGCAAAGACGGGAAAGGAATGGTCATCGCAACCAAATCCTGGATTCGGGAGTCGGTTACGCAAGGGGAAGGTATTAGCACCCCTCACGTCCTTCGTACTCGACGGGATCCATGCTTGTTTTCTAGTACGGATTGTTATTCTATCTATTCTACAGGTCTGGGGTTAAAAGAAAAGAAAATGACTCGGCAAAGTATCGCACTTTATGCCTACGTATTCCCGTCGGGAACGAGAAATCAGAGTCAACGTAGTTCGCCTACCTACTGGAAAGGAGGGGAAGGTTGCTCGCTAGGATATCACATCCTATGCCTACGTACTTTCATACAGCATGAAAGATCAGAGCAAACATAGTTCGGGCCACGTACGACACAAGTCTGTCTGACAGCTTTTTTATCTCCTTAAGAAAGGGTTTTCTCCTGATTATGGGTCCAAGCGGACAAAAATGACGTTTTTGATTGGTTTACAGTCTTTTACGCAAGAAGTATTTTTTAGTGTGTTTGCAATCTCTGACGCACTAGAGACTATGATTTGAGAGTGACTACGTCGTATGTCACCCTAAGGGTAACACACTAAGCAGTCAGATTACTGAAGAGTGACCCTCCAGCAACCTTTTCTCAAATAGCTTAAGGCTCGTAACGTACGACATTGATTAACCTTATTACTGTGTTTTCGAATTATTCTGAGATGAGAAGAGAAAGGAGCTTTAAAAAAGCCTATGGTTGAAAAGAGGATCAAAATCTATCCTAATGTTGTCATGCATGGATGAAAGCCTAATGTCTGTCATATTTCTCTCTTGCACAGAGAGAAACAGAGATCCTAGGGGATAAACGGAAAAGCAACAACATATATACAATAAAGCAGTAAAATGCATGAATGCAGCAATACAAGCGAGGCAAGGGAGTCCCACTCAACCTCGAACCTAGAAAACAATAGGCAAAGTGAAACAGCTTCACCTCAACCTCAAGGAGCAATTTAACAAACAATACAGTCAAAAAACTCAAACAATACATCCACAGCTCTAAACAGCACCAACAACTCTAAGCAGCAAAATCTGATAGAAACAGCAACAAGTCACCAACACCTTCAAGCAAGGTCTTCATCCACCTACAAGCTTCAAATAAGCATCCATGCTTCAAGAAGAATAGCAACAAGAAACTCTGACAGTTGACAGCATCAAACAGCTAAGTAGCAGTAAGTCCTACTTCAAACAGTTGCACATGTCTGACAGCACCAGCTCCTTCTTCTAACAGTCTTCAAGGCAATGAACTTCATCCTCAATCTTCAAGGGATTCTTCAAAGCAAGCTCTCCAACATAGAATTGATGTTATCAGAAGAAATTGAATGTCAAACAGTTCATTAACGACCCAAGGAAGCCTATGAACAGTTGACATTATAGGAGACTGTTTCCCTCAGAGTTCTACCTCTAGGGTATGGACACTGATCCCTCCTAAGGAGAGAGGTGAAGACCATAGAGGGACTTTATGTCATAGGGAATAATGGAGGCAAAAGAGGCCATCCATATTTGTGAAGAAATTTTCTATTCTAAGGCTCTATCTAGCTCCTATGTCCTAGGTCTTCAAACAGCTTCAAGCAAGCCAAGCATCTTCATCAAGCTTTGATCTTCAGCTTCAACTTTGTCTTCAATAGGCCCCATCATCATGCTCTTCAAACCAAGCCCACACCCCAAGCAAAGCCCAATAAGCCCACACAAACAATATAAACCCCAAAAATGGGCAAACCAAACAAGCACACAATTGCAAAATACACTAAAAACATTAATATAGTAGGGAAAATTCTAATATTATTTCTAGGGGATCTACTATACCTACCCTTAATACCCTATATGCACCAAGTCCTAATTCAATCTAAAAAACCCAAAAGAAATTGTTTTAATGCACCTAAGTTATGTATAAACCCTAATTTCACCATCCTAATATCCACTAATCAAAATTATCTAAAAATAATCCTAAAATCATGGAATAAATCCAGGGGGAAGCCAAAACATATATCTAACTACCCTAAAAAGATAGACCTAAAAATATAAAGGGAGCTACCTAAACTAAATTCTACAAAATCATATATCAACATAAAAGAAATAAAATGCAATAAAAGTAAAAAAATACAAAAAATACTAAAATGCATGAAATGGAAAATATTTTTATTTTATATTTTTCTAGACAAACATATGAAATGGGAGAAAAAACTCCCATGAAAAAAATCATTATTTTCAATTTAATATGAATTTTTAAAGTGTGAAATAAAATGATAAAAATAAAATCAAAATGAAGGGATAGGGTGCAGGAAGCAAGATAATGCAGTTCAATATGCGCTTGGGCCCAGACTGGGGGGTACACATAGCAAAGCTCCAGGGCCCAATGTTAATCAGAAAAAACAATTAAAAAACATTAAGAAAATGAAAAAGATACGGTGCAAATAGAAAGGAATTATAGTTCAAATCACAATGGGCCTCAAAGGGGGGTGGGGTTAGTCATTCAGCCCAAAATTTCCTTTAATGAAACGCATCGTTTCATTGTGGTCTCAGATTCTCTTCACACGTGAAATTAAACCTTGGCCTTTGGATCCTCAATCAGTCAACTAGTCCACTCATAATCCAACGGATTGGTTGTTATCTTCTTCATTTGAATCAAAATGGAGCCAAAACTCCATGGATGAACTTCCAAGAAAGCTCCAAACTCAGCAACATCGAACCTCATCAAATCTTGATCAAAAATCACGAAACAAAACCCTAACCTGCTCCATTTTATTCCCTGAGTTCATCTATGGCATTGGATTCAATTGATATGGTCTCTAATAGCAAACCCGATCCCATCCCCAAAATTGATCAGAAATTCAAACATCACCAATCATCCAATTAAGTGTCTCAATGTCTTCCCTACTCATCACTGATCAAATACAACTAAAAACCTAAGGTTCTAACTGCATATTCATGGAGTTCTTGATCTCAACAGTATTTGTGTCCACATATGAATCATCACCAATTCCTCTCAAACTCTCCAGAAAGCTTCTCCTAACCACATACATTGTTTCTATCCTAACAATTCTTGATGATTCTATCTAATTCAAGCCATGGTGATAAAGTTACTAACCTGTAAAAATGGAGAAAACAGATGGTGAAATCCTCCAAATCAATGCTTGCAAAGCTCCATAATCGATCAGTGTGATGATTGCTTGCTTCTGTATGCAATAGATCTTCCTCAAATGGCCTGAATCAGTGTAACAGAATTTCAGTTGCAAGGGTGAAAGTTCAACTTCAAGAACTCGATTCAGCCATGGATTCACTCTGGTTTTGATTGGAATATACTCAGTGATGATTATTGAATTGATTTGGATCAAAAAAATGAAGAAATGATGGAGAATTGGGTGAATTCGATATTGAATTGCAAATGAGAAAGATGAATCTCAATCTCTCTTTTCTGCACCAAATGAAGTTCAACCCTTGTTTAGATCAACTCAAATTCATATATAGGTGATGTTAGAACCCTCTGGAAAGATCTGGAATGATCCTATGAGATTTTGGATATCTCATGTCATGAATTTCTCATTTGATGATATCACCATATCAGTTCAGGTTCTAACTCTCAATGCAACTTGTCTTGTGTTCAATTTACCTTCTAAGGAGATATTGGATGTGTGTGGATAGTTAGCTTGGCTTAAATCAGCTTGTGTTGGATTTTGGTTGTGTAACTTGGATTTCAAGTAAGAGGTTTACAAAGCAAGTCCATGATTCTAGCCTCTAATAAAAAAGTGTTAATGTCATTGCCTTTAAAAGATGTTTTCCAATTGAAATGAGTATTTGGATGATGCATTTTGGACTCATAACTTGAAAATTACATTTTCCCTCCATGAATCCATTTGAAATTCTTCCATATTCAAGCCATTTTTTATCACTTTTTGATCCAAGCCTTTTCAACATCTCATGAACTCCCCACTAGCCTTAAAACATCATTCTAATCAAGTTTGATGTTGAAGATTTTTTCATTTGAAGCATGGAAATAGGAGATATGGCCTTATGCTTGAAATGACCAAAATGCCCTTGGCTTGTCAAGATCATAAGTAGAGCTCCACAAATCAGGTTAAGGCATACCATACCTTTCTAGAAAGCTAAGATCATGAGGAACAACTTTCGTGTTTGCCAAAATCCATTTGAAAACTCCTTATGGGGTAAAAGTTGCTTGGAAGTCAAGTAACTTTCACAGATAAATTTCAGATGCCTCTAAGGACCCCTAACTTGCAAGAACCATAACTTTAGTTCTATACATCTACTTGATGCCTTCCACCACTCAAATTAAAGGTCTTGAGATAATCTACAAGTTTCATGTTGGACAAGGATCCATTTGAGACTTGAATTTTGAATTATTTTGTTTGGAAGTTTGACCTAAATCATGGAATTTTACACAGAAACCCTAATTTAGAAACTTCTCTTCTTCTTGATTTCTTTTGATTTCTCCTTGGCACAACACCATATCCATATCCACATATCAAATGATGAACCCCACATCCTTCCAATAGGCCTAGATGCCTTTCAATCAAGCATTTGACTTAGGGTTGACCCAGATGACATCCTAGTTGACTGTCTTCAACTGTAGCTCCTGTCACCACACCAATGACTTGTCTTACTTTCAAAAGGACCCTCTAGGTCTTCCATGCCCTCAATTCATAACTCACAACTTCTCTGATGATCTTCACATACCCTCAAGATAGGAGAGAAACCCACTGCTTGGCCTTTAAACTTCTCAAAGTTTCAATTTCTTTCTTGGTGACTTGAATAAGCTTGAATCTTGATAAGAACCTCTTGAATACATTCCTTGAGATGAAAAATAGCACTTGATCCCTTGTTGGATGGCTTGCCCATGCTATGCTATACAAATGAATGAACTATGTATATGATCTACTATGCAAATGATAAAGCTATGAAAACACAAATCAGGTAAAATAAGTAGGTCAAATTTTAGGGTGCAACACTAAGATTAATCAAGCATATTACAATAAGCAAGTATTTTCAATCAGGATGAATGGTTTTAACCAAAGCAAGTATTTAAGATATTTCAATATCAGGCAACAATTTCAATCAAGATAGATGGTCACAACCAAAGCAAGTATCAAGATAATATCATGAAATGGGGAAGTTCTTACAAGACTAAATATAAAGGGTGAAAACCACAGACATATCTTGACAAAGAATGGGGTACATCTTAATAAAGACGGAAGGGGATCTTAACAAAGATGCATCTTAACAAAGATGAGGCTTCAATAGGGCTTACAAGATGACGTGTATACTTACAGGCATCATGCCTATGTCAAATAATGTTATAACAATGTAAGGAAGATAAATGGAGATAGATGGTCACAACAAAGAATGACATATTTTTTACAAAGAGAAAGGTAACAACCTAAGGGATATTAACAAATATGGGGATAACAATCCTACAAATAAGTCACAACTTAAAGTGATCATGTCATAAGTTCAAATGTAACGACATTAGGCATGGATGACAATCAAGTACGCAAGGAATAACCGCAACAGTTAAACTCAAGACTTTAGGAAGAGAACAACAATTTTATGGTAACCACCAACAAGAAATGGAGTCTCAACATGTTAACAAACATAAAGAAATCAAATACCAATAAATCTCACAAGATAAGTCAAGCATGGTTAAGGGAAATTTAATCAAAACGTGAGGTAGCGACCCAAGAACGAATCAACTAACAAGCAGGCCAAAAGGCATTGTAAAAACAAGAAATTTGAGATTTTAATCCATTAAATGAAACTAGACATCACCATGAGCAAGTTGCAAAAAGAACGGGTTAAAAATAATGAACGATGAACCAGTTATGAAATTTTGAAGTTTCATTGATTTATGACAATAAAATAAAAAGAAACAAGCAAATAAAATAAGAAAAGGCATGGGGAGGGGTTGAACCCACGCCCTTGTGCTTACCAGCACAACGCACAAACCGACCAGCCATAATGCGCGTGCACATGAGGAAATGGAAAGAATGAAGAAAATGATTGAACAAGGCCTAATGAAAATAAAATGCCAAAAAATGTCCCACCCAGGGATCGAACCAAGGACTATGGGCAAGACAAGTGACTTAAGGCGCATGCTTCTACCACTGGGGTGGCTATACATCCGTGTATTAAGCCACCCCTATAAATACATGAGGCTAAGTTTTTATGATTTTCTGGGCAAGCTTAAAACAAGTGAAAATGCAACATGCGTTTTGATTCATAACTATGTCAAATCTTAATCTTTTTTGGTGAAATTTTAGCCTAACTAGACTGTTTTTTCATGAGCAATACAATGTTCATAACCAAATTTTGAGATAACAATCACAAATTGAAACACGAATGCTTATACAAATTTGACATTTGAATGCATTTTGGGAAACATGAACCAAACCAGTGGCAGTTGGGATTAAGAAACAGCATGAGCAAATTATGAATATGATTCTGAATGAGTTCTAACAAGAGTCTAATTCAAAACAGCCTTGGATCAAAAAAAAGGTACATGAGTTGCAATGATAAGTATGATATGGACATGAACCAAGATGACATGATCAAAATACATGAGTTCAAAACCAAAACTGATTTGCACATGTTTGAAATATAGCAAGGGATGAATTCCAACAGAAAATTTGCTCAATAAGTATCTAGACCACAAAATGGTATGTGAGTTGAAAGAAATGTACATGGTTTGAAAATTGCAACATTACAACAATGTGTCAAAACAACTTTTGATTGACATGAAAAGATAAGCATTAAATGGCATATTTTAAACACCACAGGGTTACTACATGTTCTTAACAACAAAAAGAGGCAATCATGTTATCAAACAGCAAAATCAACAAACTTGGCTATGGTTGAAAATAAAGAGGCAGCAGCAAGATAGCAGTTGGACAGCTTATAACAACATTGTTGTAGATCTCATTATGGCAATGCTAACAACATTCAAGAATCAGTCCTATGCACATAACAAACTTGACAATTGGTATCATGTGACAGCAGTGCTACTTCTAAATGACAATGGTACTTGTGATAGCAAAGGCATGACATGTTAACACAAATATTCCAAACATTGATCTCATGATGCTAACAAGCAACTTCATGACAGATTTCAAACATCATTAAAAACTACACATGGGAAAGATACACACATACTTACAACAGCTGACAACACAAAACATATAGACATGTTTATTGAAAGCAACCTTACCATGATGTCTAAAAAGAAACAGTCATTACTTCAACAAGATTACAAATCCTTGGTGCATACATCTAAATGCTGACAGCCACTAATGCAAGATGATGATTTTAATAGAACCATGATTCAATGATACCACATCCTTAGGGCAACAAGCATGTACCAAAAACAGAAAATCAACACATCAAACTCAAGGCATACTTCTCATGACAGTCATAACTGTGGCAGATTTTTCAAGATGGTTTAGTGATATATCATGTGAAAACAGTTTTGGAACAAGCTGTCAATGTAAGCAGGTATATTTCAAGATGATGAGTTTTATGCCAAACAATGATGCACACATATCATAAATATGATGACAGAGGGTTTTATGTCTAAAGATTAAGCTCACTCTCTTCAATGCAAAAAATTGGTATGGTGGTAGCCATCAAAATGGTAAGGTAAAGTTGTCATATTGAATAGAATGGTACTGGAATGAAAATGCAACAGCATATCATGTGGCCTTTTACACAAATAGGAAAATGAAGACAAAGCTCAAGTTGCATGAATTTAACAAAACATATGCAATACCAAACCAATTACACATCAATGGGACACATAGACACAAAACAATACTTGGCATGTTAATAACTAAGAGTAACAACATAAAAGTTGAAATGAGCAACCTTATGCATCATGCTAACAGAGGTTAGGGTATTGACAGTAACAGCTTTTTGGTTATCACAAATCCAACCTTAAATGGCTCTCCAAGACAGTCACCAATTTGTCACAACAAATGCAAAACAACAATTTTAAAACAACAATGCATCAAGATTTCAACAGTGTAGTACATAAAAGAACAACAAATCTACCAACTGCTCCAATGATATACAAAACTCAGCTAATAGCTAACTAAAACAAACTGACCCTAAGGGTTTAAACAGAATTGAGGTACAAGACAGTTGAACAAAACAGAAAATGTATGAATAATGCAAACATGTGCAGCAGGTATAGCATGAGAATGCAGATTGTCGAATTTAAAATAGAGCAGGTTTAGTTCATGCAAACAGCAAATGCAAGTCTCAAACAAGTTGGTTGATGGTTAGAGCCTCATGGATCAAACAAAATCATGTTTAAACAAGAAAGTGGTAATGTATTGTAAGTTGTAGTGTGGAATGCAAAATGTACATTGGTAGTGCATCATGGAATGGAAGCATTAGTTTAGGCAGCAACAGATCATGAAAACAAGGCACACTCATCATAACCATGAAGATAAATGAAATCAAACACCAAGTTTAAGCATTCTTCAATTTAATAAGAGTTTGGCATGTTAGTGGAAATGTGAAACAGTCTTGATAACATGATGAGACAGCAGGGGTGTTATCCAAGTGAAGATGTTTTAAATCAAAACAAAAGCACACACATCTTATATATAAAAACAGATAAGATGAGCCCAAAAATTAGAGCACTGTGCACCTAAAACAGAAATTGGGATATTTGTGGAAAAGCAAAACAGTTTTGGTTATGCAGTAGGTGAATTTTCAAGCAGTGATTGTTTCAAACCAAAACAAATGCACACACACACACATCATATACATGATGATGGATGAGATTGAATTCAAAATTTTAGCACTCTTTGCTTAAAACAGAAATTGGCAAGTTTTGTGACAATGTGAAAAACTGTCTTGATAGGGCAGTGGGTGAAAGTTCAAAAGGTGAAGTTTTAAACCAACACAATGACTCACACACATCATATATGTAATAACAATTGGTATTGAGCTCAAACTCTAAACACATTCCCTTTGATTCAAAAAGTAGTATGGTGATGGTAACATGTTGAGAAATTGTAAAGAAGCAAACTACCAAAGAAGAGATGCAAGCTGGTATGACCTATGTTACTACCACACACACACTTCAAATGTGCTATCTAAAGAACATATACCCTAAAATCTGTCAAGGTCAAACTACACACTCTTACCATGACAATGATAAGCATCACAATTCACATGCCTTGAACATATGAGTTACAACTCTAATAAACAAACATCAATCAACTTCAACACATGAACAACATTAGTACATCATTTCACACATATTATACCTTAACAAAAGTAAGAAACAATGAAATGAATACAAACTCTTGACAAAGAGCAGTTTTGGGACAACATACACATAGTTTTCACGAAAACACCTCAAGAATGCAAAACATAACAATGTAATGTAAAATGAGAGGTTTATGGATTACATACCTCTTGTAGATTATATTGAGCAGGCTAGAAAACAAAGAAACCCATAGACCTTCTTCTTTAGCAAAAACTTAAAGCTTGCTTCCTCTTGAAGCAATATGCAATCTTTAGTACATTTTGAGCAATGAGCCTCCCAACTGACCTTTAGTGTTTTGGACAGTTGCAATAGGGTATATGTGAGGTGTATGGATGGTTAGAACAGCAAGAATAGGCCTGAACAGAGATTTGGAAAGTTTTGTATGTGGAGTCAAACTTGGTTTGGTTGAGAGTTGACTTTTTGGAAAATGGTGGTTTTGAGTGGTTTAAAAGCTTGAACACCTTCTACACATCCTTTGTGGATTATGTATATGGTTTGTGGTGAGTTTGAATGAGTGAAACTGATTTTGGAAGGTGTTTTGCTTCAAGTCAGATTTTTGGTATTTTTGGAGAGTTTTCTTCACTTGTAAGAAAGTGCAAGGCAAGATGAGAGCAATGGTTTTCTCTTGGGTGGTAGAGTGCTCTGGTGTGCTTAACATCAATGAGAGTGCCTCTATTTATAGTGAAAGCAAGGGTGAGGGCATGTTTGGATTTTACCACTTTTGGAGGGAGTTTTTATGAGGTTTTCAAATGAATCTTGCCAAGATCTCTTCCTATCAGTTCCATGGCTCAAAGAAGGTCAGAAAATTAAATGGAATGATGGACATGAAGTGACTGAGGTGAGCTTAGGGTGTAGAGTGAGCAGCTGCAACAGTCCTTGGAGGAAAAGTTTCTCTTTCCTCTTACACATTTGAATATTTTAATGCAAGTTGCTTGCAACTTGCCTCTCTCTTCACATCCCTCATTTTTCTGCATTTTCCTTCATCCACACATCTAAATATCAGATTGAATCATGATCCAAGGGTCAAGGATAGTTCAAGTTGTGGAAATTTGAATTTTGAGAAGTCTTGACATAGTGGTTTCAAGTGTTGGCAGCCCTAACTTCCATGGTTCATAACTTTCTGCTCACAAGTGCTATTGAGGAGTTCTACCACAATTTAGAAATCCCTTAAGTAGGTCTATAACTTTAATGTTTTGGAGATTTCCCAATTCTAGATGGAACTAGGTTGAAAAACCCTTCCAAGTTGCTGAAAAAATCACTTTAAAAGGCTAAATAACTTAGAATTTTTCTAAGTTATTTCCCTTCTTAAAATGAATTTTGTCATAACTCCAAATCTATGCATTTTTTGATCATGGAACACTTTGAGGATTTTATAGAATTTGTCAAGAGCTTTCTAATGAGCTTTGAACCACTTCATTTGGATGTGTGGTTGAGGAGTTATGGTCTTGCCCCTTTTGAAACCCTAATTTCCGATTTATGTAATTACTTCTTGACCCTTGATCCAATGGTCATGAAATTTTATGGGAAGGTGTAATATGACATGAGGAACATTTTTGATACACATCTTGAATTTAAATTCCCTATTGTTGAAGAGTTGACTTTTCGGTCAACCGTTCGATCAATCGGTGACTACCGAGTCGACTGTCGATGTTTCGGGTATCTTGAGGACTTGAAACCCTTTGGATAGACTTTATTAAGCCATAGGATCTTAATGGACCTTGATCCCACCATTGAAACACTCTTTAAATCAAAAGTCAAACTACAGTTGACTTTTCCTAATCGAAAACCCTAATCGGGTATCTTGAATTGCACTGTTTTCAAATCTTGGGTGACCACCTCAAATTGGATTCATACTTGACCCAATGTAGTATCCTTGATCTTGTTTGAAGTTGAATCAATCAAAAACATTGATTGATCAAACCATCGATGCCTCGATTTTGACAGTACGGGACCCTAATTCATCTGCATCTTGACAAAGATAAACTGGAAATGGGTTAAGGTTAGTTAATCAAATGAATATGATCCTACAATGATGATGAGAATCTAAGGGGTCAAAATTTGGGGTGCAACAGATGCCCCTATTTAAATATCTTCACTAGATGGTAATGAGAGATGACAATCCTCATAGAATCGTAGTGGAAGGTATTTAAATATAGCAAACCAGAAATTTTGTCCCTTAGATCCGATGGTATGCAAAAGGACGAATGCAAATATGCCATGAATATAAATGGTGTTATATGATGCTTGAATGAAAGACAGATGCAGACACATGAGCAAATATAAAAGAACGACAACACGACGAGTAACCACTCACGGGACCCAACAAACTTGGGAAAGATTCAAGACCAAGTAAGCAAGATAGTTCAGACATGACTAAAGATGCTTTTTCAAGGAAATCTTTCACGCAGGAGACACAAATTCCACCAGGGAAGACACGTCTTCATTGGGGAAAGGAGATACGAACCTCACTGGGGATAACCATATGAGGAAGCCCACCGGGGAAGATAACAATTCTTCACTGGGGAAACGAAAGAAAAGAAAAGCAAACCACACTGGGGAAGAAACCCATTGGGGAAAACTTTGCTGGGGAACAAAATCACTGGGGAAGCAAAGCTTCACCAGGGAAAAGACGGAACAAAGACACGAATCTCACTGGGGATAACCAGATGAGAAAATTTCCTATAACGAGGAGTTCAAACGGGATCTTCAGGAAAAGGTTAGAAACAAGACCGGACGCGCCGGGGAAACTGGTATCCACTAGTTCTCCGAGACTTGACTGGAAAAGAAAAAGATTCAACTGGGAAGACTGGTGACGACCAAAATAACAAATAGCTTCAAACAGTGCTAGTTTTCACTAGACTTACTAGGGATATGGTGACAACCAAATTGAAGTTCGATTGCCAAAAAGTGCTAAATACCACTAGACTTCATGGGGATATGGTGACGACCAAATCAAAGTTCCAATTACAATTGGGAAATTCCAAACAATATTGATAAAACACAGGACTTCGGCTAGGGGAAGTTGGTAACAGTCAACTTTCGGCGCTGATAACAATTAGTTTTCAAGCAATGCCAGTAACTACTGGACTTAGAGGGGACTGGTGATGACCAAATCAGGATGTACCATTAACAATTGATAACGGATAATACTAGTAACCACTAGATTTAACTGGAGAGATTGGTAACAACCAAATCCAGGGAGACCAATGACCATTGGATTTTCAAAGAGTTTGGTAACGACCAGACCAAAGTGGTGATAACAATCTGATTTCAGCTATGCCAATAATCATTGGACTTAGGCTAACTGGTGATGACCAAATCCCGGTATACCAATAACAAATGGTTCGGGATACTGGTATACCAATAACAACTGGTTCCGGATACTGCTAGTAAACACTAGAATTTCCAAACGATGCTAGTGACCACTAGACTTAGAAAGATTGGTAATAGCCGAATCAAAAGGCACCAATAACAATTGGATCTGAAGGTAATACTAGTAACTACTAGATTCAGAAAGGCTGGTAATAAACAAATCAATAGGTACCAATAACAACTGGATTTGAAGGCGAGGCCAACAATTATTGGACTTTTAGGGAATTTTGGTGACGACCAACTCAAGTACCAATGACCATTGGTTCTAGAAGGCAATACTAGTAACCACTAGATTTTTAGCAAAGATTGGTAAAAACCGAATTAAAAGGACTCCAATAACGATTGGTTGGATTTATAACAGAATCAGTGACGACTGGGTTTGGCAAATTGTTGGTGACGACCAAATCAAGATACCGAACATAAATGGTTCTGAACAGGGGCTAGTGACCACTAGTCTTCAAAGATTATTGGTGACGACCAAACCAAAGATGAATATTGGTAACAACCACCCATTTGTGTAAATTGGATATTGCTAGTCACCACTAGCTTCCCAGAGAAGGTAAGTAATCCCAGGATGTCAACTTCGAAGCGAAACTTGTTGCAACAGATCAAAGATAACGGTAACGACCAAAGGATCTCAAAGGCAACAGCCAGACAAACAAATACCAAAACCAAATGCAAACAAATATGTATGCTGGTATAATGCTGTATGTAAAATGCAGACAGACCCAACAGGAACAAAGGAAAGCAAAACAAGGAAAATAAAGAGAGGACTCGTCACGCTGAGTCTCAATGCTTCAAGTCCGGAGACACTCCCTTTTTTGGCGTAGATAAAGATCTTCCTAATAATATTCTCGTAATTTTGCAGAGGAGAAGTCTTGGCTTAAGAGCCGGAATTGTTGTCGGATGCATCTAGTTTGGTCAAAGGTGACAAAAAACTTTCACAACTTTGAGAACTGTGTAATGTTATCAGATTACCTCTAGAACTCTCCAATTGTTTTGTCAAATTGTGTTTTCTTTTTTTTAAAAACAAAATCAAAAAATTTTCCAAACACTTTGCTTTTCGAAAAATCTTTATTAACGAATAAGTGGAATTGCATAACAAAAACAGAAGATCATAACAATGATTGACCAAAATCTGATTTTATTGATAAACAAGAACTTTACAAAGGGCAAAGCCTCGGGAACTTTATACATTTGAAAAATGGCAAACAGAAAAGGTTACAGAATCCCATAATAATCTGGTCCTTTTAACTGTCAGTTCACTTGCTTCGCTGCTTCGGACGAGAATGACATACGTTGCTCTTTCTTCTGATACCTTGCACAAGACTCTGCCCCAGCGTCCGCCAACTTTTAATCATTGGGTTTCCATCTTGTTGAAGCAATGGAATCTCCTTTCTAGGTCTTCTGCTTTAGGTATAGTACTTTCTCACTGCATCTGAGTTGATGGGATACTTGAGTTGTTCGCCATCCATGGTCTCAAGAATTAGAGATCCTCTGGAGAAGACAGTTTTTACAATGAAGGGGCCATCGTAAATGGGCATCCACTTGCCGCGCATAACCTTTTGAGTTGGTAGGATTTTTCTAAGCACAAACTCTCTTTCCCTATACTCTTTGGGACAAACCTTCTTGTTGAACGCTTTTATCATTCTTTGTTGATAGATCTGGCTATGACACATGGCCGTCATTCTTTTCTCATCAATGAGGTTCAATGAGTCGAACCTTTCTTTTATCCATTTGTCTTCATCGAGCTTTGCTTCTATCAAGATTTTTAAAGAAGGTATTTTGACTTCGATGGGTAGCACATCGTTCATCCCATATACTAAGGAAAAGGGAGTTGCCCCTGTCGAAGTTCGCACTGATGTCCGGTATCCATGTAGAGCAAATGGTAACATCTCGTGCCAATCCTTGTAGGTTATGACCATCTTTTGTACTATTTTCTTGATATTTTTATTTGCAGCCTCAACTGCGCCATTCATCGTAGGTCTGTAAGGAGACGAATTGTGATGTTTGATCTTGAAATCGTCATAGAGTTCTTTCATCGTTTTGTTGTTTAGATTCGACCCATTGTCAGTAATGATCTGGTTAGGAATACTGTATCGACAGATAATTTCCTTTTTGATGAAGCAAGCCACCACTTGCTTTGTCACGTTCGCATACGACGCTGCTTCCACCCATTTGGTGAAGTAATCAATTGCGACAAGGATGAAGCGATGGCTGTTGGAAGCTTTTGGCTCTATTGCCTCAATCATATCTATGCCCCACATTGCAAAAGGCCATGGTGATGTCATCACATTGAGAGGATGCGGAGGGACATGCACTTTGTCGGCATAGACTTGGCATTTATGGCATTTTCGAGCGAAGAGGATGCAGTCTGTCTCCAAAGTTAACCAAATGTAGCATGCCCTTAAGATTTTCTTAGCCATAGCATGGCCGTTGGCATGGGTACTGAATGTTCCCTCGTGCACCTCGGTCATTATGAGATTCTCCTCGTTTTCATCGACACACCGGAGTAGAACCATATTGTGGTTTCTTTTGTACAAGGTACCATTGCTGATGAAGAATTTAGCCGATAATCTTCGTATGGCTCTTTTGTCAATTCTGGATGTGTCAGCTGGATATTCTTGATTTTGAAGAAAGTTCTTGATGTCGTGGAACCACGGTTTCTCATCAGTTTCTTCATCTATTGTCATGACATATGCAGGTACTGTCCTTCTTTCAATGCGGATCAGAGGTGCCTCGTTAACAAACTGGACCTTCCACATGGATGCCATCATGGCCAATGCATCAGCAATGTGATTTTCCGCTCTCGGTACATGCGTGAAGGTAATTTCATCAAAATATTCAGCCATCTCCAAGATATGAGTTTTGTAAGGGATCAACTTTTCATCCCTGGTTTCCCATTCTCCTTTGAGTTGGTAGATCACCAAAGCAGAATCTCCGATCACTTCTAAGATTTTGATGCAAAGATCAATAGCAACTCCCAACCCTAAGATGCAGGCTTCATAATCGTCTATGTTGTTCGTGCATGAGAAACAAAGTCGGGTTGTGACTGCAGTATACCCTCCAGTTGGATTTTTAGAACGGCTCCAACACCATGTCCATTCTTGTTTGATGCTCCATCAAACATCATTTCCCAGCGGGATCCAGGCTCGGGACCTTCTTCCGGACCAGGCTCTTGTTTTGTGTGTTGAATGTACATCACATCTTCATCAGGAAAATCAAACTTGAGTGGTTGATAATCCTCCATGGGGTGCTCTGCGAGGTGTTCTGACAAGACACTTCCCTTGATAGATTTTTGAGCAACATACTGAATATCGTACTCTAATAAGAGCATATGCCATCTGGCCAGTCTTCCTGTCTGAGCTGGCTTTTCAAAGATGCACTTGATGGGGTCCATCTTAGAAATCAACATTGTGGTGTGACAGATCATGTACTGTCTCAGACGCTTGGCAGTCCAAGCTAAGGCACAACAGGCTTTTTCCAGGGGAGAGTAACAACTCTCGCAATCAGTGAACTTCTTGCTCAGATAGTAGATAGCGTGTTCTTTCTTTCCCGATTCATCAATCTGGCCCAAAACACAGCCTATTGAATCTTTTAATACTGTCATATACATGAACAAAGGTCTTCCAGGTACAAGAGGAATCAACACCGGAGGCTCTTGTAAATACTGCTTGATTTTCTCAAATGCGGCCTGACAATTCTCGTTCCATACCACCGTCTGATCTTTTTGTAACAACTTGAAGATCGGTGTGCACGTAGGAGTTAGATTGAAGATGAATCTGGAGATGTAGTTCAGACGTCCGAGGAAGCTTCTGACTTGTTTCTCTGTTTTAGGAGCAGACATCTCCTGGATTGCTTTGACTTTGTCAGGGTCTACTTCAATTCCTCGTTGACTAACGATGAAACCAAGTAACTTGCCTGAGCAAACTCCAAAGGTGCATTTTGCTGGATTTAACCTCAGTTGATACTTTCGGAGTCTCTCAAATAGCTTCAACAGATGATCCAAGTGGTCTTCTTCACTTTGGGATTTTGCGATCATATCATCCACGTATACTTTAATTTCTTTGTGCATCATATCGTGGAAGAGTGTGACCATGGCCCTCTGATACGTTGCCCCTGCATTCTTCAAACCGAAAGGCATGACCTTATAACAGTAGGTGACCCAAGGTGTGATGAATATTGTCTTCTCCATGTCAGCTGGATCCATTTTTATCTGATTATAACCAGAAAATCCGTCCATGAATGAGAATACTGTGAAGCTTGATGTATTATCCACCAAAGTGTCAATATGTGGTAGGGGGAAATCGTCCTTCGGACTTGCTTTGTTTAAATCCCTGTAATCGACGCACATTCTGACCTTGCCATCCTTCTTTGGTATTGGAACAATGTTTGCCACCCATTCTGGATATTTGGATACCGCTAAAAAGCCTGCATCAATTTGTTTCTTGACTTCGTCCCGAATTTTAAGAGCCATGTCTGGTCTTGACCTGCGAAGCTTTTTTTGGACCGGAGGACACTTTGGCTTCAGGGGGAGCTTGTGCATAACAATGTCAGTATCCAACCTTGGCATGTCTTGGTAAGACCAAGCAAATATGTTGACATAATCTCTGAGGAGCATTATCAGCTTGCTTTGATCTCTGGCCTCAATGATGCCCCAATCTTGACTTCTCTTTTTTCTTCTTCTGGCCCCAAATTGACGATCTCAGTCTGCTCTTTGTATGGCTGGAGATACACATCTTTGTACTCAGTCATCCTCTTCAAATCTTCTGGGACTTCTAACTCTTCATCATTCTCTTCTTCAGCTTGAAAGACAGATGAAGCACTAGTAGAAGGAACCGAAGGATCATAGGATTCTGTGGTGGATGGAGGTATTCTGCATGTTTTTATTTTTGGAAACAATTAGACACACACACAGACATGCAGATGAAGGGTTGTTTTATTTTTTCAAAAAGATTGCCATTTTTCCTTTTAACAAAAAGCGTGAAAATGATGCGCAAAATAATAAACAAGAGTTTTAACAAAAACACTTTTTCATTAATGATTTTCAAATTGCAAAGTGGCCCAATACAAAATAATTCGCAGGCCTTGGGCAAGACCAGGAATTTCTAAAGAAAACACAAAGCTAACAAGTAGAATGAATTACTCTAAAGGTAAAAGGACGGGAATTTCCACAGCCTCCCAGTTGCGCAAAGCTACTCCTCCCCTAGTTATTAGATGATCTAGATTACCATCTTCATCTTCATCAATGATGGCGTTGATTTGTATTCCGCCACTGGTGAATATTTCCTTCAAACACTTTTTCTTCATGGTGCTTTCCTCTGGCTCGCCTTCTAGAGTTGGTTTGTAACCCAACCCCTGTCGATCATTTTTGGCCTGAGCGTTGACTTTAATGACCTCCCCCCATCCCAACGAGACTCCATCTTTTAGCACCGCCTTGATACTCTGAACAGAGGTGAATGATGGCCCGCGAGTTATGTCTGATTCGTCGACTAGAACAACGTGGGCTATTTCTAGTGCTTGAAAGGCTGTCTCAAGGGAATCCTTGTCAGCTTCAATATACCGGAATGAGGACAAGTTTCTCACCATTAAATCTTCTTCTCCATGAACAATGACCAACTGGTCATCCACAATAAACTTCATTTTCTGGTGGAGAGTAGAAGTAACAGCGCCAGCTGCGTGGATCCATGGCCTTCCCAGTAAACAACTGTAGACCGGATTAATATCCATCACCTGAAAGGTGACTTCAAAGATTTGTTGTCCGATCATGATAGGAAGATCAACCTCCCCTATCACAGCTCTCCTAGATCCATCAAATGCCTTCACTACGAAAGAAGTTGGCCTCATGGTAGCACCCTGGTAAGCCAACTTGGCTAGTGTCCTTTTTGGCATTACATTGAGCGCTGATCCTGTGTCAATAAGAACCCTAGACAATGATCTTCTTCACATTTAATCGACACATGTAGAGCACGATTGTGCTTACGTTTCTCAGCTGTCAGATTGTTGTCGTCAAAGCTTAGCGTGTTGCAGGCCGTGATGTTTGCTACAATGGAGTCAAATTGCCCCACTGTAATATCTTTGGTAACATGGGCTTGTGTCAAGATTTTGAGCAAAGCCTGGCGATGCGCCGGAGAGCTTAAGCGTAAGGCCATGACTGAGATTTTAGATGGTGTTTGATTTAGTTGGCCCACCACCCTGTAATCACTTCGTCTGATGATTCTCAGGAACTCTTCTTCATCATTCTTGAGGCTTTCTTTTCCTTTAACCAAAGGTTCTTTAGTGACAACTGCCTCTGGATTGGGCTTCTGGGGAACAACAGCTTTTGGAATAGAACTTGCTGGTGGAGGAGCCATATTGTATGTCTGAGGTTGGTATATGCGACCATTCCGGGTCATCTTGCTTCCACCGGCAATGTTAGCCACATTTGCTGGCTTCCTTTCTTTGAAGATTCCCTCGCACCATGAGTAGTCCTGCTTTGGTGTCACAACCCTTGGGTGAGGTCTGAATCCTCCCCTTGGTTCAAATCTGACCTGCCCCCTCCCGAATTTCGAGGGTGCATCGTCACGGAATACTGGCCGGACGTTCTTCTAGTTGTTGTTGTTGTTATTATTTCTGAACACAGCTCTTTTGTTGGGCTCTTCTGGCATGTTAAACACAGGTTCGATGACTGCCACATCTTCCCCTTTTTTCCTGTGAGCGATCTCTATCATCCCTTGTTCGATCATTGCTCGAATGTCTTTTTTCACAATGTCACAACCTTCGGGGTTCAACATGCATTGTTCGCAGTTTTCGTGAGATGTCTTAAGTGCCCATGCTTGAGCGAGACGTTTGTGTAGGTCTGCCAATGGCACTTTGATCTCACCAATAGTGGTAACTTTCTTGTCTTCTGACCCCTCGCCTTCTTCAGTAATGGCATTGACTCCACCATGATTTGGCAAAGGGTTGTTCTTTACGTTTGGATGATTATCTTCAAAGGACAAAATTCTTTTTTCAATCAATTCTCGAATGAGGTGCTGAAGTGTGAAGCAACCTTCAAGATCATGGCCTAGAGTATTCTCATGAAATAAGCAGCGAGCGTTGGCATTGTAATAGAATGAGAGTGGATTAGGTGGAGCACCTAATTTTCTTATTTTGACCAACCCTCTTTCTATCAACATGGGGAACAGATCAGTGTAACTCATGGGAATTGGCTGTATTTTTGGCCTATTTGCTTGGTAATTCGCCCTTGGGGCCCTGTTTTGAGGCTGTTGACCTTGCGGCTGATGGTATTGTTGTTGATTGTTGGAGTGATATTGTTGCTGATTGCCAGAATGATACTGGTGCTGATTACTGGATGCCCCAGGCTGGGGATCCTGCTGTGATGACTGCTGAAAAACTGGAGTCACAACTGCTATATATGATGATGGACGGTATTGCTGGCAATGGCTTCTGGAATTTTGCGCCTTTTTCCCATATGTGATCGCACTTACATCCCACTCTTTCTTTTTGTGAAAATTGCTGACCGGTTTCTTTGCTGTACTGGCGCTTGAATTATTATTTGGGGTAACCACTTTTCCACTCTTTAAACCAGCTTCAACTTTGACCCCTATTGCCACAATATCAGAGAAGTTGGTTGTGACGCTGTTGATTAGTCGTTCATAGAATTCCGGCCTGACCGTATCTACGAACCAGTCTGCCAATTCCTTTTCAGTAAGGGGGGGGGGGGTTCTACTTGAGCAGCGGTTCCACGCCATCTTTACGCGTACTCTTTAAAAGTTTCAGTATTCTTCTATGTCATGCTGAGAAGCTGACGACGGTCGGGAGCTAAGTCCATGTTGTACTTGTACTGTTGAATAAAGGCATCTGAAAGGTCTTGGAAACCGTGGATCTTTGCTTGATCTAAGCTAAGATACGATTTAGCCGATACTCCTTTAAGACTATCTTGAAAACAGTGTCCCAACAGCTTGTCATTTTCAATATGTGGAGCCATCCGCCTACAGTACATGATTAGGTGCACTTTGGGACAAGTAGTCCCCTCATATTTGTCGAACACTGACATTTTGAATTTTTGGGGAAATACCAAACCAGACACCAGACATAGGTCTTTGGCACCAGACCCAAAAACATGGCTTCCTTCGATGGCCCTCATCCTCTTAGCCATAATGTCCATCTCTACCCTCAGTTTTTCATGTTTTTCATCTTCGGCTTCAGAATCGTCAGGTATGTCAAAAATCGATTGTTGATTGTTGAAAACAGGTCGCACTGTAGTGGGTTCACCCGCCTGAGTGAAAATAGGATTCCTGATTGTTGAATCAAACAGTGGATTAAGACTTGAAGATTGCATATTGTTGAATGGTGGCACAAAATCCCGAGACATGCCATAGGGAAACTCTGCAGTGGTAACTGGAGCTACTGTGACGTTGGCCGCTGTTGTGGCCACTTCGGAGATTACCGTAGACTGTGTGTCCATCTTTGCCTTGATTATATTGAGAACTTCCATAATCTGGCTGATGTCACCCTTGATTCCTTCAATGTCGTTGTCCATCTGATCGAACCTCTGTTCATTATCTGCCATCTTCTTCTGAGCTCTGGATTGAGTGTTGTATCTGTGAGTATTCAGCGTGACTCCTTCTCTCTTTTCTGAACAAGAACAAAGGATGAGCTGCGGAACTCGGATGTCAGACCAATGCATGATGAAATGTGAATGCAAATGCAAATGCAGATGCCCAAACCATTCAAGGAAAAACAAATTTTTGTTTACAAACAAAAAAGTTGGAACAACATGTAGCGACATGCTTAAAAAGCGTTTTTTCATTGATAGCTGGAAGTCTATTACAATAGATGGCTCCTGCTGAAGAGAAATACCTTTCTTACAAGAAGTGAAAGTAAATGCAACATTAGGATTACAATCCTTTTATGGAAAACAGGGAAATGGTGAAACAAAGATCATTCTAACAAGATGATCGTTCTCCTTCTTGGACATCCACATGAGCTTGGTCCTGGCGGATGATTTCCCACAGGTCTTCGTTCTCTCCTTGCGCTTTGATCAAAGCGTATTTTAGCTATTCCCTACGTCGCTACTGCGAAAATCGGCGCCGGCTGAACAGAAGAGTCGCCACCGTGCGTTATTTATCCCACGGGAGGGAAAGGAAACGCTCAGAGTAAACCTCGCACAACACGGGAAAGGTATGGTCATCGCAACCAAAACCTGGATTCGGGAGTCGGTTACGCAAGGGGAAGGTATTAGCACCCCTCACGTCCGTCGTACTCGACGGGATCCACGCTTGTTTTCGGGTATGGATTGTTATTCTATCTAAACTAAAGGTCAAGGGTGAAAAAGAAAATAAAATGAAAATAAAAATGACTCGGCAAAGTATCGCACTTTATGCCTACGTATTCCCGTCTGGAACGAGAAATCAGAGTCAACGTAGTTCGCCTACCTACGGGAAAGGAGGGGAAGATTGCTCGCTAGGATATCGCATCCTATGCCTACGTACTTTCATACAGCATGAAAGATCAGAGCAAACGTAGTTCGGGCCACGGAAGACACAAGCTTGTCTTGGTTGATTTTATTCCTTCTGAAAAAGGTTTTCTGATCAACAGTCCCAGCGGACAAAAATGACGCTTTGATGAGTTCACATTCTTTTACGGAAGAAGTGTCTTTTATTGTGTTTGAAATCTTTATGTGTTTTTCTGTTTGTTTTGAGAAAGAAGAGATAGAACTCTAACCTATGGTTGCGAAGGGGAACAAACTAACCTAATGTTATCGTGCATGGGTTAAGACCTAGTGTCTATCATGCTCCTCTCTTGCACAGAGAGAAACAGAGATCCTAAGGGATAGGCAGAAACAGAAACAATACCAGATATATACAGTAAAGCAGTAAAATGCATGGATGCAGCAATACAAGCGAGGCAAGGGAGTCCCACTCAACCTAGAACCTAGAAAACAATAGGCAAAAGTGAACAGGCTTCACTTTCAACCCAACAGGGTAAACAGCAAACAATACAGTTCAGAAAACCAATCAATACATCAACAAATGAAATACAGCAAACAAGAAACAGCATCAGCAGCTCTGAATCACCATCTGGCTCCAAGTAATCTCCAATCAGCTACAGGCTTCAACAAGCATCAATCTCCATCTTCATGGCCTTCAGGCAAGGGCTTTGATCATCAGTCTTCCATCTGCCATGGCTTTTCTTCAAGTCCAAACCTCCAGGATGAGGGATCAATCACAAGAGTGAATTGGGTGTTAAGCAATCAGTTGACTACCAAGGGTGGTGAACAAACTGCTTCTAACACATATGACATTTTCTCTCAAGAGTTCTATCTCATAGACACTATCACCAAGCCTTCCAAAGGAAGGGGGTGAGTGTCTTAGAGAGACTCTGAATCATAGAGAAGAATGGATGCAGACAAGGCAATCCATGTTTGAGAAACAAACTTTCTAACCTAGAGCTCTGCCTAGCTCCTAAACCCTAGTCTCCTCAGCATCTGCTAGCAAAAACCTCCTCCTCAACTCTGACAGTTGATCTTCAATCTCTGGATCTCCAATGGTCTTCATCTCCTCAAGTCTTCAGCTCTCCCAAATCCCCAGACAATCCCAATACCCACACAGACAAATCAATAATCCCCAGAGGGCACACCACACCAGTCAATCAGATATACAGCATATCAATAGCAGTAGGGGAATCCTAACTTTTTCTAAGGGATCTAATAACTACCCATAGCCCCTATAGTCCCATAACTAAACTAGTCAAACCCTAAGTCCTAAGGGAAATGAAATCAAACTCCTAAGTCATCACCTAAAACCCTAGTTTTGTTCAAGTTGTTCAAGCCTACATTAATCACCTAAAATTAATTCCTAAAAATGGGAACTAAATTGAATCTACAAGTTCAATATCTAATCTAAACAATATAAAAAGAATGAACAAAAAATATGAAAGCATTTAATAGAACAAAAATTATTAAAACCATGCATGAAATGAATCTATTTTAAAATGACATTTATTTAGAAAATATGGAAAAAATATGAAATGAAAATAAAAATGCAATTTTATTTTTCTATAATTTTCTACACATCCTAAATAAAATGATGTAAAAAGAATGAAGTGAAAATGATTTTTTATGAATTTATTATGAATTTTTAAAGTTGGTAAAATTAAAGTGAATTAAAAAAATGAATTGAATTAAAATGAGGGAGGGGGGTTAGAATAGTAGGCGCGCCTAGTTATATTCTGGATGGGCCAGGCAGACAGGGGGTGTGCATAGCATTAACACTCAGGCCCAGAACAAGTCAGCAACAATGAGAAATAAAAAAAAACGCCAGGGGGTGAAAATAGCAACAAAAACACGTTCAAACTGACTTTGGGCTTGGCATTGGGGGGTGGGGATAACAAAATAATCTGAGGCCCGCCCGTTTCAATTAATGAAACGGTGCGTTTTGGCACCCAGTCAATTCCCTCCAAATTCAGAATTGAATATGAGCCACACGATGGGCTTCCAAGTCAAGGGTCCAACACCACACAGACGGTCCAGATTGTGTCCTCTCCATTGAATCCTGAAACTTAGGGTTTCCTCTCCCATGGCAGCCATGCACGAGCAACATTCAGCTCATCTGTTCTCCATCTCTAGTCCATGAATCAACACGACGCCAACATGAAAAATGCTCAGAACCTCTCCCTCTATAATCCTATGGCACTAGTTTGCTTTGAAACTCATCACATCAACAAACCCGTGCGCAACAAACTCTGGTCACCATGGAAATCCTCTGAGATGCACCAACACAAATCTCAATCAAACTTACACTAACCTAATCTATGCATAATGGTCATCATTCTGATCTATCAAGCTAAGCTTAGGATGCATTCTACTACAAGTTTCAAGCCCTAACAGTTTCTACCACCTGCTAACAATCATCCCTAATCTACTCCAAATTCATCCTAATTGCTCTACTAACCTTCTACATTACATCTAAACTAATAAAATCATGCTAACCTAATTGAATCAAGCTGTTTGAATGAAAACGTACCTGGTGCAAAAGCTTGAAGACAGCTATGGAAACTTGTGGATCTAAAGCTTCCAAGGTTTGGATCTTGATCAATTAACTCAGTGATGGATTCTGTATGCAATACTTTGATGATTCCTGGCTTGAATTGTGCTGTCCAATAGAGATTGTGATTTTGATGTTGATGATGGAAGTGCTCGAAAATGGAGTAATCACACCTTGTTCTTGATTGAATTATGATCCATGATGATGAAACAGTATAATGAAGTTGATTTTGATGATGATTTGGTGAAGAATTTGAGGAATTGGAGTGAAACTTCAAAGAGAAAGAATGAGAAAGTTTGTGAAATTCTTGGTGAAAATGAAGCCAACCCTTGATCAATCCTCATCTCAGGAATATATAGGACTCACATGAACATTCTAGATCCATCTTGCACATTCCCTTGCTTTCCAACTTTGATCCATTTTTGAAATGTTTCTTAAAAGGCAAGTAACCATGAATATCTTTCTTTTTTCCTTCTAAACTCAAAAAAGTGTTTGAACCATTGTTCTTAGAATTGCTTTTCCATTCAAAATCATATATTGGAAGTCTCCATTTGGACTTGTAAATCTCCCAAACCATTTTTCACTTTGAATTTCTTTGAATTATAAGCCATTTTAGTTCAACTTTTGACCAATTATGCAACTTCATGCTATGAGCTTTTCCAACAATTTGTGACCTTCTTTCCAGACTTAAAATCCCATTTGGAGCAAGTTTGATGTTGTAAGTTTTTCCATTTGAGGCCTCCTTGTATGAGTTTTGGACATAGGTTAAAATGACCTGTAATTCACAAATGCCCAAAATACCCTTTGCTTGCCAAGACCATAAGTTGAGTTCTACACATCATATGAAGGCATACCATACCATTCTAGAAAGCTAAGACAATGAGGAACAATTCTTATGTTGACCAAGAATTCATTTGAAATCTCCTTGAGGGGTAAAACTTGCTTGGAAGTCAAGTCACTTTCACAGACAAAATTTCAGACACCTCAGATGACCTGTAACTTGCAAGGACCATAACTTGAGTTCTATAAATCTCCTTAATGTCTTCCACCACTCAAATTAAAGGTCTTGAGATCCTCTACAAGTTTCATGTTGGCCAAGAAGCCATTTGAAGCTAGCATTTTGACTTATCTTGCTTGGAAATTTAACCTAAACTAGGGGATTTTACACAGAAACCCTAATTTAGAAACTCCTCTTCTCCTTGATTTCTCTTGAATTCTCCTTGGCATATCTCCATATCCTTCTTTAAATGTTCAATGATGAACCCCACATCTCTCCAATAGACTTGAATGCCCTTTAAATCAGTCAATTGACCTAGAGTTGACCCAGGGTTGACCCAGATGAAACCCTAGTTGACTGTCTTCAACTGCAATACTTGTGATCACACCAATGACTTGTCTCCTTCTCCAAATGACTTTCTAAGTCCTCCAAGATGTCTAGATACTCCCCGTGCCTTCACTTCACAGCTCACAACCCTCTTGTTGACCCTCAGATACCCTCAGCTAGGAGATGGACTCAAGGCTTGATCTGCTGAACTCTTTGCTTTCAAATTCTTTCCTGATGACTTGAATGAGATTGAATTGGGATAATAACCTCTTGATAGGCCTCTATAGATGAGAATAATGATTGGTCCCCTGTGGGATGACTTGCTATGCTTATGCTATGCAGATGATTAGTCTATGTACATGATTCTATATGCAAATGCTAATGATATTGAAACATAAACCAAGGAATAAGGTTGGGCAAATTTTAGGGTGCAACAGCTGCCCCTATTCAAGCGACTTGGACCCGATTGGGTGAAGAGCCCGGAGCCTTCAGACATTCGCGGTACGAGACGGTTGAATATTAGGAACCAGAAATTTGCCAACCGCAAAACTAAATTGCGCTCCTGCTCGGGGAACACCATTCATCAGCTGAATCTGACTGTTACAGTAGCCCACTGATCTCGTGTGACCGTGTTGGGGATTGTCTTCATCGTTCTGAAGAGGATTCTGTCATAACAGATTGCTTGCTGGTCCACGTTAGGACTCTGTCTGTCATCAATACGAAGAAATCTCAACTAAAACCTGTCCACGTTAGGACTCCACTTGCTGTTAACCCAGGAAAATCCCGGCAACTCCGCTGGGGATAATTCGTCTGCATTTCCATAAACTGAATCATCCACGTCAGGACTAACCCTTCCATCTTTCCACGTCAGGAAGCAAACTTCTTTCCACATAAGGAGAACTATATCAATCTGTCCACGTAAGGACTCCAATACCACTCGACATGTCCGCGTCAGGACTCCAATCTTTCCACGTAAGGAATTCAAATTTTGGTTCTGAACCTGTCCCCGTCAGGACTCAACTTTCCACGTAAGGAGTTCAAATTTCTTCCACGTCAGGAATCAACTTTTCTTGCATCTATCCACGTCAGGACTAACCTATTCCACGTCAGGAATAATCTCTTTCTTTCCACGTAAGGAATCAATCTTGACATGTCCGCGTGAGGACTCAATCTTTCCACGTAAGGAATAAACTCGTCTTTCCACGTAAGGAAACTATCTTTTCTTCCACGTAAGGAATGCTCTTGATATGTCCACGTAAGGACTCTGATCTTTCCCCGTAAGGAATACCAACTTCTTTCCACGTCAGGAAACATTGTCTTCCAATTTGTCCGCGTCAGGACTACATTTTTCCACGTAAGGAATGCCATCTTAATCTATCCACGTAAGGACTCCGCTCTTTCCACGTTAGGAATCACCTCTTTTGATACGTCCGCGTAAGGACTACATCGTCCACGTTAGGACCCACTTTTCCACGTTAGGAACAATAATTTCTTTGATTTGTCCACGTCAGGACACTGATCTCGTCTTGATTTGTCCACGTTAGGACTCAGGCCTCTTCTACCCGCTGAGGAAATAAGACTTGTCCACGTAAGGACTCACACCCTAGTCTGATCTGTCCACGTCAGGACACCAACACAAAGAGTAATCACTTTTGTCAACGTCATGACCTCCCATTCCACAAATTTCGAGAACTCGAATCTATCCACGATAGGACTAACACAACTCACCAATCCGGGGAAATAAACCTGTCCACGTTAGGACGCCCTCTTCTGAAGAAATCCCGTCAATCTAGGAGTAAATTGTCCACGTCAGGACTTAGTTCTCCACTGATCCCAACTCACAAACTTCTTAGCACTGACGTGACAGCGACTTTGAGATGAACTCTACTGGGGATGTCTGGAAACCAGACTATCGGACGCCTGTTCTGATAACCGGCGGTGGCCTCTGAAATTCTGACTCATGAAACCTTTTATTGTTGACGTAACAACAACCTTGAAGGAAACCATCCGCTGATCGGACTAGAGAAACTTCAACAAAAACTCTGGCGGGGACATAAGTAACTTTGCTTGGGGAATAAAGAGAAACTTATCCTGCAGACTTTGTGGGGGAATGCTGCCGAAACTGCCATTATCATTGAATATCTTATGCCGAGATCTTGAGTGTTTGGTAGTTCATTTGAGCAAGAACTCTCTCCACCTGAACTGCTAGAGTACAGAAACTGCTTCAGCAAAATAAATGCTGAAGATGATGCCGACTCCGCTGGGGATAGCCAGATGCTACAGAATTATTCCAACAAAATAAATGCTGGAAGGGTGACGTCGACTCAGCTGGGAAATTAGGAACTCAAACCCAAACCCCCCGTTGAGGTAACCCCCTGCTGGGGAATAGAACTTTGCTGGGGAATAGCAGATGTGCATAGTTCGATCGGACTTTCTGCTGGAAAGTGAACTGATATCACCAGTATCCTTGACAAAATAAATGACAGGTACTACGATCAACTCTGCTTGGGAGAGTCATAATCTTCGAATTCCACTGGAAGGAAAGAACACTTGCTGAAAAGAGAACTCCGCTGGGGATGGGATGATTCTCTCGGGGAAAATCCACTGGCTCCGCTGGGGGAGAGTGCCTGACCCTGCGGGGAAAGATGAACCTGTCTGAATACCGCCTTACGATCTTGGAATCGCCAAACTCTGTTGAGGACGAATAACTTTTCTGGAGCACGTCCTTCTGGATAAGCTACGGCTCGCTGGGGAATTCCATCCTTCTTCAGGAAGAACATGCATGACCTGCGTGGGGATCAAGTCTTTCGTTATTGCAATCTTTTGATCGCCTTCTTCGTATGGTTATGAAACCTGCAACAACACAAACAAAGCACGACAAGCCTATGCAATCAAATCAATTCAGGTTAGTGACGTTACACTCAGTTAATTCAAAGCTTTAACAATTGTTGGCAAGGGCCAGTGATGTTATACTCATGCTAGCTTCAATAAACTCAGGCGTTTTATCATGCACAAAACAGTAAAGAACAGCATCAAGTACTGAATAACATTTTTATTGATCGGGCCCCTGAATGGGCGGAGTTTTTGTACATGGGATGTAACTCCTGAAAAGAGGAAGCTACGCAAAGCAAATACATAAGTATGCACAAGAAGCATAAATATATTGACAAATTAAATTTTGTACACATGTCGGCAACGGGATGCAGATGAACACCACGAACTGATCCTCCTATGACTCATCCGACTCTAATGCTTTCCCGGTATCCCCACTTCTGAAGAGATTGTATCCGATAACTGACTCCTCAAATGTATTCTCCCGCATTGATGCTCATTGCATTCGGACTGCAGTCATTTGCTTTTCAAATCCCTAACTTTTGCGTGAACCGCCCTTTACGGGTTTTCAGTTCACCGGGATACCCTTTTTTGCCGAAGCCGCCCAGTGTAGGTTTTCAACTTCGCGGGTGTACATTTTTTCAATTTTATCCCTAACTTTTGCCCGAACCTTTCATTCTGTTTTTGGTTCGCCAGGATGCCCCATTTTTGCCTGGACTCTCTTTTTTCTGTCCAGCGGGTCTATTTTAAGCAAAGTATTTTTTAACTGCGTCCGAATTCACAGGTGACGCAAAGTCTTCTCCGTCCATGGTGGACAACAACAACGCTCCCCCTGAAAAGACCTTACTGACAACGTATGGCCCTTCGTAGTTGGGGGTCCACTTGCCCCTGTGATCTGCTTGCGGCGGGAGAATCCTTTTCAGCACAAGGTCGCCCGTCTGAAAGCTTCACGGAAGTATCTTCTTGTCGTACGCTTTCTTCATTCGTCTTTGGTACAAACGACCGTATGCCAGAGAAGCTAGCCTCTTCTCATCCATCAAGCTCAGTTGGTTCAATCTATTCGTTACCCATTCTGCCTCGTCCAGCTGAACGTCTCGCAATACCCTCAGAGAAGGGATCTCAACTTCTAATGGTAATACCGCTTCCATTCCGTATACCAACGAGAACGGAGTTGCCCCGGTTGATGTGCGTACCGTCGTACGATAACCGTGCAAAGCGAAAGGTAGCATCTCGTGCCAATCCTTATAAGTCACCACCATTTTCTGGACGATTTTCTTAATATTCTTATTGGCCGCCTCAACGGCGCCATTCATCTTGGGTCGGTAAGGGGAGGAGTTGTGATGTTCGATCTTGAAATTCTGACAGAGCTCCTTCATCATTTTGTTGTTCAAATTAGAACCATTATCTGTGATTATCCGCTCGGGGATCCCATATCGGCAAATGATATCTCTCTTGATGAACCTGGCCACCACTTGCTTCGTTACATTCGCGTAAGACGCCGCTTCCACCCACTTGGTGAAATAATCGATTGCTACTAAGATGAACCGATGCCCGTTAGAAGCCGTCGGCTCGATCTTCCCAATCATATCGATTCCCCACATCGAGAATGGCCATGGAGATGACATCACATTTAAAGGACTCGGAGGCACGTGTATCTTGTCAGCATAGATTTGGCACTTGTGGCACTTCCTTGCGAACTTGAAACAATCAGTTTCCATCGTCAACCAAAAGTAACCTGCCCTCAACAGCTTTCTCGTCATAGCGTGCCCACCAGCATGCGTACCAAAGGCACCTTCGTGAATTTCCTCCATGAGAAGCTTTGCCTCTTTCTCGTCTACACAACGCAACAACACCAAATTGTGGTTTCTTCTGTACAAGACGCCATCCGGGTTTAAGTAGAAATTACCCGCTAATCTCCTGAGAGTCTTCTGATCTTGACTGGATGCCCCAGCAGGATACTCCTTATTCTTCAGGAAATTAAGGATATCGAAATACCACGGTTTGTCATCAGATACTTCATCAATAGCAAATACATAAGTTGGCCTGTCCAACCGAGAGATAGTGACTTGGGGAGCTTCGTTCCAGAAGTTGACCTTGTACATGGAAGACAAAGTGGCGAGAGCGTCAGCCATTTGATTTTCTGCCCGCGGTACGTGATGCAATTCAACTTTGTCGAAGAAAGGCAGCAATCTCCTTGCATAATTCATATAATGTATCAAATTGGGATGACGTGTCTCCCATTCCCCTTTGATCTGATTCACTACCAGAGCTGAGTCTCCGTATACGTCTAGATGTTTGATTCGCAAATCAATGGCTTCTTCAAGCCCCATTATACAAGCTTCGTATTCGGCCTCATTGTTGGTAACGGCAAAGGTCAGTCGTGCAGTAAACGGGATGTGCGACCCGTGCGGCGTAGTGATAATTGCCCCTATTCCGCTACCATAAGCATTTACAGCTCCGTCAAATATCATCTTCCATTGGGACCCCAACTCTGGTCCTTCGTCTGGCAACGGCTCTTCGCAATCCTTCATCTTTAGGTACATGATATCCTCGTCAGGAAAATCAAATCTCATCGATTGGTACTCTTCAATAGGCTGCTCCGCCAGATACTCAGACAGCACACTCCCCTTTATAGCCTTTTGCGAGACGTATTGAATATCATATTCAGTCAAGACCATCTGCCACCGGGCAATTCTACCTGACAACGCCTGCTTTTCGAATACATATTTGATAGGATCCATCTTCGAGATGAGCATGGTTGTATGATTCAGCATGTACTGCCTCAAGCGCTTGGCGGCCCAGGCTAGCGCGCAACAAGTTTTCTCCAGCATTGAGTATCGAGATTCACAGTCCGTAAATTTCTTACTCAAGTAATAGATCGCATGCTCTCTTCTCCCCGTCTCGTCGTGTTGACCGAGAACACAACCCATGCTTCCCTCAAGAACCGTCAAATACATTATCAAGGGTCTCCCTGCCACTGGGGGTATCAAAATAGGAGGCTCCTGCAGATACTTCTTTATTTTATCGAACGCCTTTTGACAATTTTCGTTCCACGTCACAGCTTGATCTTTCTTTAGCAACTTGAATAATGGTTCACACGTGGCCGTTAGGTGAGATATGAACCGGGCAATGTAGTTCAATCTCCCTAAAAACCCGCGCACCTCTTTCTCTGTTTTAGGCGTCGGCATTTCTTGAATCGCTTTTATTTTAGCAGGATCGACCTCTATTCCTCTTTCGCTTACGATAAACCCCAGCAGTTTACCCGATCTCACCCCGAAGGTGCACTTATTAGGGTTCAGCCTCAGCCTGAACTTCCTCAGTCTTTTAAACAACTTCAACAGATTCACCAGATGCTCTTCCTCCGTCTGGGATTTGGCAATCATATCGTCAACATAAACTTCGATCTCTTTATGCATCATGTCATGAAAAAGAGTCGTCATCGCACGCTGATATGTTGCCCCAGCATTTTTCAAACCAAAGGGCATCACTTTATAGCAAAATGTTCCCCAAGGCGTTATGAAAGTAGTCTTCTCCATATCCTCTGGCGCCATTTTGATCTGATTGTAGCCTGAAAAGCCATCCATGAAGGAGAATACAGAGTATTGAGCAGTATTATCAACTAACACGTCAATGTGAGGAAGTGGAAAATCGTCTTTTGGGCTTGCTTTATTCAAATCTCTATAATCCACGCACATTCGAACCTTGCCATCTTTCTTTGGCACTGGTACGATGTTGGCAACCCATGAAGGATACTTTGTCACAGCCAGGAACCCAGCGTCCCACTGTTTCTGAACCTCCTCCTTGATCTTCATTGCCATATCTGGTCGAGTTCTGCGAAGCTTTTGTTTGACTGGCGGGCAATCTTCTTTCAGTGGCAGGCGATGCACAACCATATCTGTATCGAGCCCTGGCATATCTTCATAGGACCAAGCGAATACATCACGATACTCTCGGAGCATTTCAACCAGTCTTCGCTTGATATCACTCTGCAGTGCGGCTCCGATACGAATATTCTTCTCAACCCCTTCCGACCCCAAATTGATAATTTCGATAACCTCGTCGTGAGGCAGAATGGCTCTTTCCTCTTGCTTTACTAACCAAGACAGTTCTTCAGGAACGTCGCTATCTTCGACAACCTCTCCTTCGGTCTGGAATACCGGGTGCTCAAAGTCGGGACGAGTCATAGGTGGTTCAAGGATGTCATCTGAAAATGTTATCCTGCAAAAGGAATGGTTAAGTGCTTCAAAATGCGTATAAAGCGAATAACCACGTTGCCATTTTATTGAAAAATACAAAATAAGAAAGACAGAGATTACGGTATTTGCACATGAAAAACGCCATTTATTTAATGATTAACACGCAATGTTTATAACAACACAGCCCTAAGCAAATCCTGATGCCCCGGGCAAGACACCAGATTATTCAACAATTAATAAAGCAAAGCATTACTGTTTAAACGTCACAGGAACAAGCTCCTGAATAGACCAGTTGCACAGTCCTTGTCCTGGCGTGCTTGGCTGAATCCAGGCATCCATATCACAGTCGCTGTCCCCTTCATCAGACTCTGAAGCAGCATTGACAGTCTCATGACATACTCCACTGGCAGAGATGGTGATTGACTTTCTGAAATGGGGGGCCTCCACGGAAGGAGTTGATGACGACGGTCGGTACCCCAGTCCGAACCGGTCCATCTTCACCGGAATGTCCAACACTTTGCCCCAGCCCTTGGCTTCTCCTGCTTCCACTAGTGCTTGAGCTTCTTTATACGATGAGACCGCTATCTCTGGCACTTTGCTCGGCCCGGGACTCTTGTCCTTGATGCGCAAACCTTCGAATGCCTGGCATGGTGTCTCGTGGATCTCCCCGTCGACTTCCACATATTTAAACGAAGATAGATGGCTGACCAGGATGTCTTCTTCTCCGCACACGGTGACTACGCTGTCTCCGACCATATACTTTAACTTCTGATGCAGGGTAGACGTGACAGCCCCTGCCCCATGAATCCAGGGTCTTCCAAGCAAGCAGCTGTACGCAGGCTGTATATCCATGATATAAAACTCCGTTGCAAACACTTCCGGCCCTACTTGCAGAGGCAAGGTAATCGATCCGAAGACTGTTCTCTGCGTGCCGTCAAACGCTCTGACTACCAAATCACTGGGTGTACACAAAATCCCTCGAACATCCAGCTTCATCATCGCCTTCTTAGGCAGCACATTCAAAGATGATCCGGTGTCAACCAATACGTGCGACATTACTGATCCCCTACACTCAACAGATACGTGTAATGCCATGTTATGATCCCTCCCTTTCGGAGTCAAGTCAAAATCGGTGAAACCCAGACTGTGGCCAGCATTCACATGTGCTAACACTCCTTCTAGCTGATTTACGGAGACGTCCTGGGGTACAAAAGAAGTGTCCAGGACTTTCAGCAAAGCGTTCCTGTGGGCTTCCGAACACAACAGCAAAGACAGGATAGATATTTTGGACGGTGTCTGCTGCAGATGCTCCACAATCTTATAATCACTTTTCCGAATCAAGCGCATGAATTCTTCCACATCCTTCGATGCTGCTTCTTTCTCATTTGCTTGTACCAGAACATTTTCAACCACTTTCCCTTTTCCTTTTGCTAGCCTTTCGGCTTCCACTTCAGGAGATATAAAGATCCTGCCGCTCCTCGTCATGCCTCCTGAACCAACAACATTATCCACAATCTCTACTGGCTGTTTGCTGACATCAATCTTTATCCCATCACAATACACCTCTAACCCATATGACCATGGGACTGCTTTCGTGTTCTCATACGGGATTGGCCCGGCTTTAGTTATGGTAATCGGAGGTCGCTGAGCTGGTGCTGCAATAGTGATCGTCTTCCGCGGAATCGTCACTGTGGCCACATCACTCTGATTATCCACTACTGCCCCTGCAGGCTCATCAGTTGCCGCTCGATCAAACTGCAATATACCTTCATCAATTAACGCCTGAATGCCTTTCTTCAAATCCTCACACCCCCCAGCTAGGGTCCAACAGTCCAAGCAGTACTCGTTACATCCTGGGTAAACACCTCCCTGCAACAGTCGGCTCTTTATCTCGCTCAGCGGCGTCTTCAAATCTTCAACATTCATAATCAGATTCAACCCTTCCTCGGTCAGAATGGCGTTCGCCCCATGATTAGGCATGGGTTTCTGGACTATATTTGGACCTGCCGTTCCGAAGTTGATAGTCTTGTTGTCTAAGAGATCCTGCACAACGTGCTTAAAAGCATGACAACCTTCTATATCGTGGCCCGGGGCCCCAGAATGAAACTCGCAGTGCCTGCTTGCATCGTAGCCGAACGGGGGAGTTCCCATTATCGGTGCCAGGGTTCTTTTTTCTACCAGATTCAGTCCCAACAGTGTCTGCAACAAATCGGCATAGGTAGAGGGAGGTTTCTCAAACACTCTTCTCGGTTTGCCACCCTGGAATCTTCGCTGAGCCTGCTGTGCCCCCTGCTGAGGCTGCTGCTGCTGTGGCATTGGTTGCTGCTGAACCGGTTGTTGTTGCTGGAGTGGTTGTTGTTGCTGGAGTGGTTGTTGTTGATATGGGATAGTAACACTCGACACCTGCTGCTGCTGACGATATTGATTTCTTCCCCTGCCTCGGCCTCGGCCTCGGCCTCCAAATACCGCGCTTGCCTCGCCCTGACGGCGTCCACCATAAGCTTTCCTATTACTGCCAGATGCAGTTGATTCCTCGACTTGGAACTTTCCTTGCTTAATATTACGCTCAATCTTTTCCCCCATCAGGATCAGGTCTGAAAAACTGGCCAGAGAAGTGTGAAACAGCATATCATGAAACAACCCAGTGAATGTGCCAACAAACATATCATTCATTTCCTTATCGTCTACAGGAGGACGGACCCTGGCAGCCATATCGCGCCACCTTTGCGCGTACTCTTTAAAACTTTCCCCCTTCTTCTGCGAAAGCCCGGCCAACTGGACCCGATTGGGTGCCAGTTCGCTGTTATACTTGTAATGGGCTACGAACGCCTCCGCTAACTGCTTCCATGTCTTGATATCAGTTGGCTCCAACCCCATGTACCACTCTAAGGAAGGGCCCGACAGACTATCCTGAAAAAAATGCATTAGCATTCTTTCATCAGTTGAGTATGCAGACATCTTTCGGTAATAAGCTCGTACATGCACTTTCGGACATGTGTCTCCTTTGTACTTATCGAACGCAGGCGCTTTGAACTTAATTGGCACCCTCAAGCCAGGTACCAAGCCCATTGTTGCCATGTCCAAACCCACAACACTCTGGTTTAGGACTCCCTTCATCTGCTCTTCCAGCATTCTAATCTTTTGGGAATCATCCATCGGTCCTTCAAAACCTCCTCTGGAGAAGGCATCCTTCTGCTGATCCTCTTGCCACATACCGTTTCCAGCCCCGTACCCATCGTACGCATTATTACGTCCAGCTCGGGTCTGATTCATCCCCGGACCTCGGCCTCTGTTGTCGTACCCTTGAACACCTCCAGCAGGACCACAAGCCATAAATCCAGTACCATTTCCGTTTCCAAAGCCTCCGTAACCCTGATTGACCATACCATAACCATCTTGCCCAAAGCCTTGAGCATTAAAGCCATACTTGCCAGTGTTATCGAATCCCTGATCGTTGAATCCGAACCCAGTATTGACAAAGCCATTGCCTCCTAGATTATCTCCCAAGTTGACATCACCCAGCCCAACATTATGGACAGCAGTCTCATTCCCCACTCCGACGTTACCATTCACAGCAGCGGTAGCGTTGTTGACGTTAGCAGCAGTCATATTGATTACGGGCGGAGCCACTGGCGTGGGAGTGCCGTCCCCATGAGCAGTATCAACCCGGACAGACTGATGATCTTCGTTACCATGACCAGCGTTGCGAGCCAACAGAGGCTGGACCATGGCCTGCAAGTTCTCCTGCCCTTTTGCTATAGCTTCCATGGTTAGCATGAAGAGGGCGAGCTTCTCGCGCACATCCTGCATTTCGTTCTGAATCTGGTCCATGACTTTCCGACAGTTGGAACGTGTAGAATAGCGGTGCGGATGTTGATCTGGAATCCTGTTAAGTACCTGGTACAAGCGGGAAGTAAGACACCATTCAAAGATTACCTGTTATGCAATATGAATATGAATGCAATGCAATGTGTCTGTGCATTAGGGAAGTTCATTCCCCCAGTTCTAGTGCGAAGGTGCCGGTGCAGTGACAGTGCTGACAATAGGAATATTGGAGCTGAATCATAGAAAGCCTCATATATTGCAGAGAGAATCAATAAACCCAGGGTACAATATCACTGAGAGTACAGAGAAGGCATGACCTCAACCAACAATCCTGGTGATGGTCAGCACTATGCAAATAAAGCATACACGTTACTATATGAAATGATCAAATCCTCCCAAAAGTCTGGTACTCCTCTATCAACTTCTTGGTCTCCGGATGGCTTGGTCGATCAAGCAGCCCTTCAACAAGCTGGTTTCTCCTCTTAAGGACACGGCGTACGTCTTCAGCAGTTTCTTCCCAGGTTGCTTCTCCGAAGCAATCTTCTAGCTTCCGCTTCTGAGACACTGCTTCATCTCTGGACTTGATTGCCTTGTTCAGTGCATGCTGGACACTATACCGGGTCATCACTTCCTCCTCACACTTCTTGATGCTAGACTTCAACTTCTCTTCGAGGTCGGAAATTTGCTGCTTCAGCTTATCTTCCCTCTTCTTATTGTTGGTGAGCGTAGCATTCCAAGTCTTATTGCAAGAAGAGATCTCTCGGTGAGCAATGTCAAGCGCTTTCTTCTTGGCTTCCAGCATGTCATGGGAGCTTCGGAACTCTTGCCCCAGACGTTCGCGCTTTTTCTTTTCCTCGGTCAGCTCAGCTCCTAACCTGTTTACCAGCTCGATCTGCTGTTGGAAAGCATACACAGCCTTGTTTTTCTCACTGCGTGCCTGGGCTAACTCTTGCTCTAACCCTTCGTTAATCTTCATCAAGGCTTCTTTTTCCTTCACAACTTGCTCATAGACTTCCCTAGAAACAGTAGTTGGCTCTTCTGCCGGAATAAGAGCGAGGATTGGTGCGTCTGGAAATGGCATCTTCAACTAACTTGCTCGTTCCTGGATCCAAACCCTGTAAGGTGCATAGGCTTGACAGTCATTCTTTCCTAACAGCGGCTTCCCTCGGCGGTTAATACGTGTCCAGGCATGCTGCAGCTTGGCTAATAATTCTCCCTTCAAATCACCTGTGAAGTACAGAGATTCCTGTACTTCTTCCTCCTGAGGTGGATTCTTCAGTGCATATCCGAACTGGCGAATGAATAGAGAAGGGTTGTAATTGATACACCCTTTTCTTCCTATCAGCGGCACATTAGGGTACCCAGAACAGCTGAATATGAGCTCGGATCCCAACAAATCTCTATCAAACCACTCCATATCTTCCGACGATAGCCTCATCAGGCGCTCTGGCCAACCGACTGGAATGGTGGTCTCTGCAGCAGATCTTCTCTTAGGAAGGTGACTCTCAAACCACGTACTCAACAAGGGCACACACAGATGAACATTCTTTCCTCTTCCCTTCTCATTCTTGTAATGCAGTGAGTGGTAGAGATCTCCGAGTAAAGTAGGTACAGGATTACCAGCGGCAAACAAGTAGAAAGCATCGAAGTCCACAAAATCCGGTATGTTGGGGAACAGTACTATGCCATAAATGCACAAGGCCAACACAGCATTGAAAGCAACCCAGCACCCGCTCTTGGCGTACTCTTGGGCTTTACCAACTAAGAACTGAAATGAGAAGCCTGGAACTCCACGGGAAATAGTAGTCACAAGTTCAGAAGCATCAACATGCAAGGCTTTTGCCAATTCCTCCGGCTTGGGTTTGGCGCCATAATGAATGAATGGAACCTGATTCTGCACAGGCAGCTCAACATACTCAGCGTATTCCTCCAGAGTTGGTCCCATAATAAAGTCAGAGAACGTAAAGCACCTCAAAGCAGGGTCGTAGAATTGCATCAAAGCATACAACCCATCTAGCTCTACCTCTGTAGGTTTGCACACGAATCTCAGTAGTCTACCATAGCTCATCCGGAAGCTCCTACGAACACCCTCATCAGCAAGAGAGATCAACCCCAGTAAAGGAACAATATCAGGCGTAGGCAATTTGTAAGCAACCGTTCTCCGTAAGCTAGTCATGATCAAACACTCAGAAATCTGGGCACTAGAACTAGGGAAATGCAAATGCACCTGCAGCACAGACACACGTTAGTGAAATGCAAATGGTAATGGATATGCAGTAATGCAATGCAAGTAACATGCAACAGGGACCAAAGCTGCAGCTGAATAGCCTAAACCCAATCAAGAAAGGTCTCAGATAGACCATCCAGAAGTCATCAAACCCTGGTCTCAGATAGACCTAACACAAAGCTCCAATACTGGTCTCTGACAGACCTCAAACCATAACTCCAATTGGTCTCTGATAGACCTCAAATCACATCTCTAATTGGTCTCTGACAGACCTCAGAACTTTCCAACTGGTCTCTGACAGACCTCAAGACACATCTCCAAATGGTCTCTGACAGACCTCAGAACTCTCCATAAATAACCAGGATCTCTGATCAAGAAATAACCGGTATCTGAAGGTCTGGTTACCTGCATAACCCCAAATCCCCTCACAGGTGGGTGGCCCTATAACTGGCACAAGGTACGGCATCCTATGCGGTCGTCAGCGTCACAGACTTTCAGGGTTGATGATACGATTCCCAGAAGGAGTGGCATCATCAATTCCTAAAGAGGCCTCACTTAGCCAACTTCCAAATGATCGGTCCCCAGAGTCGACAATCCAACTAACCAGCAACCCACGCCAACCAAAGGAAGGGGCAGGAGGCCAACCAGAGGAACCTCGTCTGAGTGTAGATTTCATGGGACACCAAAGCAAGCAAAGCAAGCGGGCGCCCACTAATTTCTACTCTAATTCTAGGTGCACTCAAGCCCAGGTCCGGCTTATCTCTCAATATCAGAACACCCGTCACACCCCGATACAGCAATAATAAACAATATACAAAGCTGGAAATACAAGGTTAGAAATATAATTCCATACAAAATCCTCGACGGGAAAACAAGCGCTAGGATTGACTCTCTCAAGGGACGTTGGATCCCAAATGCATAAGAACTATCGCAGTCCTTAGCAGCCAGGGGACGTTGGATCCCCAGCAGAGTCGCCAGCCGTCGCTACTGCGAAAATCGGCGCCGGCTGAACAGAAGAGTCGCCACCGTGCGTTATTTATCCCACGGGAGGGAAAGGAAACGCTCAGAGTAAACCTCGCACAACACGGGAAAGGTATGGTCATCGCAACCAAAACCTGGATTCGGGAGTCGGTTACGCAAGGGGAAGGTATTAGCACCCCTCACGTCCGTCGTACTCGACGGGATCCACGCTTGTTTTCGGGTATGGATTGTTATTCTATCTAAACTAAAGGTCAAGGGTGAAAAAGAAAATAAAATGAAAATAAAAATGACTCGGCAAAGTATCGCACTTTATGCCTACGTATTCCCGTCTGGAACGAGAAATCAGAGTCAACGTAGTTCGCCTACCTACGGGAAAGGAGGGGAAGATTGCTCGCTAGGATATCGCATCCTATGCCTACGTACTTTCATACAGCATGAAAGATCAGAGCAAACGTAGTTCGGGCCACGGAAGACACAAGCTTGTCTTGGTTGATTTTATTCCTTCTGAAAAAGGTTTTCTGATCAACAGTCCCAGCGGACAAAAATGACGCTTTGATGAGTTCACATTCTTTTACGGAAGAAGTGTCTTTTATTGTGTTTGAAATCTTTATGTGTTTTTCTGTTTGTTTTGAGAAAGAAGAGATAGAACTCTAACCTATGGTTGCGAAGGGGAACAAACTAACCTAATGTTATCATGCATGGGTTAAGACCTAGTGTCTATCATGCTCCTCTCTTGCACAGAGAGAAACAGAGATCCTAAGGGATAGGCAGAAACAGAAACAATACCAGATATATACAGTAAAGCAGTAAAATGCATGGATGCAGCAATACAAGCGAGGCAAGGGAGTCCCACTCAACCTCGAACCTAGAAAACAATAGGCAAAAGTGAACAGGCTTCACTTTCAACCCAACAGGTTAAACAGCAAACAATACAGTTCAGAAAACCAATCAATACATCAACAAATGAAATACAGCAAACAAGAAACAGCATCAGCAGCTCTGAATCACCATCTGGCTCCAAGTAATCTCCAATCAGCTACAGGCTTCAACAAGCATCAATCTCCATCTTCATGGCCTTCAGGCAAGGGCTTTGATCATCAGTCTTCCATCTGCCATGGCTTTTCTTCAAGTCCAAACCTCCAGGATGAGGGATCAATCACAAGAGTGAATTGGGTGTTAAGCAATCAGTTGACTACCAAGGGTGGTGAACAAACTGCTTCTAACACATATGACATTTTATCTCAAGAGTTCTATCTCATAGACACTATCACCAAGCCTTCCAAAGGAAGGGGGTGAGTGTCTTAGAGAGACTCTGAATCATAGAGAAGAATGGATGCAGACAAGGCAATCCATGTTTGAGAAACAAACTTTCTAACCTAGAGCTCTGCCTAGCTCCTAAACCCTAGTCTCCTCAGCATCTGCTAGCAAAAACCTCCTCCTCAACTCTGACAGTTGATCTTCAATCTCTGGATCTCCAATGGTCTTCATCTCCTCAAGTCTTCAGCTCTCCCAAATCCCCAGACAATCCCAATACCCACACAGACAAATCAATAATCCCCAGAGGGCACACCACACCAGTCAATCAGATATACAGCATATCAATAGCAGTAGGGGAATCCTAACTTTTTCTAAGGGATCTAATAACTACCCATAGCCCCTATAGTCCCATAACTAAACTAGTCAAACCCTAAGTCCTAAGGGAAATGAAATCAAACTCCTAAGTCATCACCTAAAACCCTAGTTTTGTTCAAGTTGTTCAAGCCTACATTAATCACCTAAAATTAATTCCTAAAAATGGGAACTAAATTGAATCTACAAGTTCAATATCTAATCTAAACAATATAAAAAGAATGAACAAAAAATATGAAAGCATTTAATAGAACAAAAATTATTAAAACCATGCATGAAATGAATCTATTTTAAAATGACATTTATTTAGAAAATATGGAAAAAATATGAAATGAAAATAAAAATGCAATTTTATTTTTCTATAATTTTCTACACATCCTAAATAAAATGATGTAAAAAGAATGAAGTGAAAATGATTTTTTATGAATTTATTATGAATTTTTAAAGTTGGTAAAATTAAAGTGAATTAAAAAAATGAATTGAATTAAAATGAGGGAGGGGGGTTAGAATAGTAGGCGCGCCTAGTTATATTCTGGATGGGCCAGGCAGACAGGGGGTGTGCATAGCATTAACACTCAGGCCCAGAACAAGTCAGCAACAATGAGAAATAAAAAAAAACGCCAGGGGGTGAAAATAGCAACAAAAACACGTTCAAACTGACTTTGGGCTTGGCATTGGGGGGTGGGGATAACAAAATAATCTGAGGCCCGCCCGTTTCAATTAATGAAACGGTGCGTTTTGGCACCCAGTCAATTCCCTCCAAATTCAGAATTGAATATGAGCCACACGATGGGCTTCCAAGTCAAGGGTCCAACACCACACAGACGGTCCAGATTGTGTCCTCTCCATTGAATCCTGAAACTTAGGGTTTCCTCTCCCATGGCAGCCATGCACGAGCAACATTCAGCTCATCTGTTCTCCATCTCTAGTCCATGAATCAACACGACGCCAACATGAAAAATGCTCAGAACCTCTCCCTCTATAATCCTATGGCACTAGTTTGCTTTGAAACTCATCACATCAACAAACCCGTGCGCAACAAACTCTGGTCACCATGGAAATCCTCTGAGATGCACCAACACAAATCTCAATCAAACTTACACTAACCTAATCTATGCATAATGGTCATCATTCTGATCTATCAAGCTAAGCTTAGGATGCATTCTACTACAAGTTTCAAGCCCTAACAGTTTCTACCACCTGCTAACAATCATCCCTAATCTACTCCAAATTCATCCTAATTGCTCTACTAACCTTCTACATTACATCTAAACTAATAAAATCATGCTAACCTAATTGAATCAAGCTGTTTGAATGAAAACGTACCTGGTGCAAAAGCTTGAAGACAGCTATGGAAACTTGTGGATCTAAATCTTCCAAGGTTTGGATCTTGATCAATTAACTCAGTGATGGATTCTGTATGCAATACTTTGATGATTCCTGGCTTGAATTGTGCTGTCCAATAGAGATTGTGATTTTGATGTTGATGATGGAAGTGCTCGAAAATGGAGTAATCACACCTTGTTCTTGATTGAATTATGATCCATGATGATGAAACAGTATAATGAAGTTGATTTTGATGATGATTTGGTGAAGAATTTGAGGAATTGGAGTGAAACTTCAAAGAGAAAGAATGAGAAAGTTTGTGAAATTCTTGGTGAAAATGAAGCCAACCCTTGATCAATCCTCATCTCATGAATATATAGGACTCACATGAACATTCTAGATCCATCTTGCACATTCCCTTGCTTTCCAACTTTGATCCATTTTTGAAATGTTTCTTAAAAGGCAAGTAACCATGAATATCTTTCTTTTTTCCTTCTAAACTCAAAAAAGTGTTTGAACCATTGTTCTTAGAATTTCTTTTCCATTCAAAATCATATATTGGAAGTCTCCATTTGGACTTGTAAATCTCCCAAACCATTTTTCACTTTGAATTTCTTTGAATTATAAGCCATTTTAGTTCAACTTTTGACCAATTATGCAACTTCATGCTATGAGCTTTTCCAACAATTTGTGACCTTCTTTCCAGACTTAAAATCCCATTTGGAGCAAGTTTGATGTTGTAAGTTTTTCCATTTGAGGCCTCCTTGTATGAGTTTTGGACATAGGTTAAAATGACCTGTAATTCACAAATGCCCAAAATACCCTTTGCTTGCCAAGACCATAAGTTGAGTTCTACACATCATATGAAGGCATACCATACCATTCTAGAAAGCTAAGACAATGAGGAACAATTCTTATGTTGACCAAGAATTCATTTGAAATCTCCTTGAGGGGTAAAACTTGCTTGGAAGTCAAGTCACTTTCACAGACAAAATTTCAGACACCTCAGATGACCTGTAACTTGCAAGGACCATAACTTGAGTTCTATAAATCTCCTTAATGTCTTCCACCACTCAAATTAAAGGTCTTGAGATCCTCTACAAGTTTCATGTTGGCCAAGAAGCCATTTGAAGCTAGCATTTTGACTTATCTTGCTTGGAAATTTAACCTAAACTAGGGGATTTTACACAGAAACCCTAATTTAGAAACTCCTCTTCTCCTTGATTTCTCTTGAATTCTCCTTGGCATATCTCCATATCCTTCTTTAAATGTTCAATTATGAACCCCACATCTCTCCAATAGACTTGAATGCCCTTTAAATCAGTCAATTGACCTAGAGTTGACCCAGGGTTGACCCAGATGAAACCCTAGTTGACTGTCTTCAACTGCAATACTTGTGATCACACCAATGACTTGTCTCCTTCTCCAAATGACTTTCTAAGTCCTCCAAGATGTCTAGATACTCCCCGTGCCTTCACTTCACAGCTCACAACCCTCTTGTTGACCCTCAGATACCCTCAGCTAGGAGATGGACTCAAGGCTTGATCTGCTGAACTCTTTGCTTTCAAATTCTTTCCTGATGACTTGAATGAGATTGAATTGGGATAATAACCTCTTGATAGGCCTCTAGAGATGAGAATAATGATTGGTCCCCTGTGGGATGACTTGCTATGCTTATGCTATGCAGATGATTAGTCTATGTACATGATTCTATATGCAAATGCTAATGATATTGAAACATAAACCAAGGAATAAGGTTGGGCAAATTTTAGGGTGCAACACCCTAGTCGTGGGGACCTCAGGTTCCATAGTTATCTCATAATCATGAGTATAGAACATGGTCAAGGAAATTTCTTTCGACCAAAGCAAGTACCCTCTGGAAGTTAAACAACTTGCATTCTCCATTGGAGTTATGCCCAAGAGATGAGGATCTCTTTGAGCGTATTGAGCACGGGCTTCCAGTTTAGGGCTGCGACCAGTTTCACAGAAGCAAGGTCTCAACAGTTCTGGTTCGGGTTCCGGCCCAGTGGGATACTCATATTGACGCCGCGCAAGAACAGGATTGTAAGTGATAACCCCCTTCGTCCCAATGAGAGGCACATTGGGGAACTCTCCATAACTGGGGATCATGACTAGATCACCAAGGCTGATGTCATACCATGTGATGTCATAGTGCCTGAGAGTGATGAGTTTAGAAATCCATGCGCTTTTGCTGGGAAGCCTCCAAAGGATATGAGTCCTGGGCAGATGAGAAGTAAACCATCGGTCAAGTAGTGCGAGGCAGCACGAGAACTGCCCGAGATCGTACAAGATGAAGCGGTGGATGACCACATAAGTATCAGTTAGTATCTCGTTTACTGGATTTTTGATGATGAAGAGACATATCGCCTCCTCACTGATGAAGTCATAATGGCTTGGGAAGAGATGCAGCCCATATATTAGAAATGCCAGAATTGCTTCAAAGATGCCCATATTTCTATTTTCATAATGATATTCGGCCATCTCTATTAGAGGTCCTGCCTCCATTCCGTACCATCCTCCTTTCGCTTTCATTGGTGGTAAATCCTCTTGCTTGATATGTAGGGCTTTAGCCAAATCCCTCCTTTTCGGTTTTCCATAAGGAAGTGTGAAAGTCCATGGAATCTTCAAATAGTCGGTGTACTCCTCTATGGTCGGGAGTAGCTGAAAGTATGGAAATACGAAGCAGTGGTAGGCTGTAGAGTAAAACTCAACCAAAGCCTGCAGCAAGGGCTCGTTGACCTGAGCACTTATTAGTGGTAGGAGGTCTCCATATTTGGCAATGAAAGCAGCGGGGTCTCTGACAAGTCTTGCCAACATCCTAAGACGACCCAGTCTCAAATCCGGGAACAGAAGCATGTCTCTTCTCACCATGTTATTGTCTGCAAAAAGAAAAGTTTGAATTTCCTTGAATGGTTGATAAAAAAAATGCAAATGCAAATGGTGTAATGGAACTCAGACATTTACGAACATCAAAGGTCTCTATTTCATTGATTAACAAAATAGGATTACAAAATATTGTTTCCTCTTACAAGAGTTTTAAACATAAACAACAGCTAGTGAATCCTAACAAGGTTCCCCTAGCAGCCTCAAGTTGAGCTTCTCGATTTCTCTCCTCATCTGAGCTTTCTAAAAAATGAGCTTGTCCACAATTAACTTCCATGGAGTAGACTGAGGCTCATAAGGTTCTTCTTGTGCTTTCCTCTTCTTACAAGAGAGGACTTCTTCGTCTTTCAACTGGAGTTGTTTCTGGAGCTCCGCATTCTCTTCGACGACTACTTGATACTTGTGCTTCCAAGCTTCTTCAGTTTGTTGTTCTTTGAATAAAGCAATCTTCAACTTTTCTTCTTCAGGCATGAAGACCAAAGGGCGTTCTTCCTTCAAAGCCATAGGCTCTTGCTAAGGATAAGGCATCCTTAGCGTGATGACTCTCTTTCGAACCCATTGGAGGTAAGGTTCCAAAGAGACACAGTTGAGTCTTCCAAGATCCTTTTTCCCTTTCTTGTGGAGATGCTTCCAAGCCTCTAGAATCTTTCCTTTTAGTTCTTGACTATCCTTTTCTTATTTGAAGAAAATGTTTTCCACTTGAACACTATTGGGTTTGTCCTTCAAAGGGTATCCCAATTGTCGCGGGCGAGGATTGGATTATAACTGATTCCTCCATTAGCACTAAGAAGAGGTACATTACCGAAATCCTCACAATTGTCAATAATCATTGTCCCATCATAGTCACGACTATACCAATCAATATCGGAGTGGGTGAGAGCCATGATCTTTTGTAACCACCATCCTTTCTTTGGATCCCAAAAAGCGTTGGCTTTGGGAAAGTGTGAAGTGAACCATTTGTATAACAGAGGAGCGCAACAAGTAAGCATCCCTCCATTGTGAAAGTTTCTCAGATGAACAGAATGGTATGTATCTGCTAACAAGGTAGGCACAGGATTCTTCTTCAAGAAAATTTTAATGGCATTGATGTCCATAAAATTCTCGAAGCTAGGGAACAAAAAGATACCATAGATGAGCAAGGCAAGGATAGCCTCGAATGCATCCATGCTTAAATGATCCGCATAATGCTGAGCTTTCTCAACCAAGAACTCTGCTTTTAGCCCAAAAACTCCTCCTTTTGTAATTAGATTCTTTTTAATATCAACCAATCCCAAATGTGTGGCCTTAGCAATATCTTGTTCTTTAGGGTCCTTCTCCATGATCGGAAAAGGAGAATCTTCAAGAATGGGCAATCCAACCAACTGGGAATACTCTTCTAGTGTGGGCACTAATTGATAATCGGGAAATGTGAAATAGTGGTAGAGCGGATCATAAAACTTGATAAGAGTAGAAAGGAGTCCACCATCCATCTTTATCTTCAAGAGTAACAACAGCTTCCCATACCTGCTTTGAAATCCCTCTAGGTCTGTCAATAAGGTGCTCAACCTTTTCAAGTCATCTAGGTTAAAACCCTTGTAAGTGTACTTCAAAGTTTTCTTTCTTTCACTGTTCATAACGACCTCTGATGTTTACAAACAACAAAGTCTGAGTTCCATGAAACCATATGATGATATGATGTTATGAATGCAAAATGCGCAAACACAGGCAAATGCAAAGACCACACACATGCACACATCACAAGCTTAGGTTTAAGGGAGAGCGTGGATCCAAGGTCTAACCATCCCCAAGGATTGTACTATGGATTGATTTGTACCTGTCGAACGGGTTCTACAAAGTTCCCAGAGTCATCAACCCATCTTTCGGATATTATCAATTTCCCAAATCACTTGGTAATCGATAATATTCTCAAGAGAATCTCGTCTGAGTGTAGTATCGCGTATCAACTATTTTGGAAATACTTTCCTTATAGCCATCGCACTACGTCCTAATAAGGCCAAAGTGGGGTAAAATGTATTCTAAAAGTCCACAGTGTCATGGGCTCCTTCGTTGAAAGTAGCATTGTTTTCACGAACACTCGATCAACAATGCCAAACTTTCAAGAGGGCCTACACTGAGTGGTGGTTTCTCAAGTTAGCTTGGTCTGGAATCAACTCCCTATAAGCCTTCTTGAATATACCACCATCCTATCATAAGTGCACTCGAGTCCGGGTATAGGACCGTCTCACCACTCAAAGCACCTAATATCCAACAATTAAACAAATATATTGACAAATATACATGTTAAGCAAATATTTACAAATATAGCATGCAATTAAACAAAATAGGTTAAACCCTCAAGTTAAGTAGTAGCTTTCCCCAGTGAAGTCGCCATTTCTGTTGCGGTGAGAATCGTGACACCAAGCTATTGATTAACTTGAATCTTTAATTCTTAGATTACAACCGGACTTTAATTTATCCAAAGGAAAGGTCTAAAGAAAGAAAACCCCTTTTCACGATGTAACGACAACGCTAAGAGATTCGGGGATCGAGGGTTGGTTATGCATAGGGTAGGTATTTCACGTCCTAAACATCTGTAGTACTCTACAGGAACCTTTTGTTTGATTGCATGCTAAGTTGGTATAAGTTTGCTAAGGTTGGGATTGGGTAAAGGGTGTAGGTTAAAACCTAAAAATAGTTTCTAAGCTTGCTCTCAAAGACGTCGCGTCTTCTGCCTACGTATCTTGACTAGGATAGAATCAGAGCAATCGTAGTTCACTTCACAAGGGTTGAAGAACACTTGATTATGATCAAGGTTCAAAGGGGAACAAACATAACAATGTTTGCATAGAGTTTCACAAAACTCTCTAGATCTATGTTATAACACTCAAGAGGGGAGTAAGTAATCATTATTATGATTCTTACATAGAGTTAACAAACTTTATCCTAAGTTCTAATTGAAGAACACTCCTAATAAGGGTGGGTTTTCTAGACTTAAAGCAAAGTCTAATGGCTCATATGTTCTAACTTAACTAAGCTAGGGTTTAAGATGACTTCACAAAGTCAAGGCAGGGTAATGAACTATCCAATGACACAAGGGTCAAGGGAGAGACTTTTCCTTTGGAAGGAGAGAGAGAGAGAGAGAGAGAGAGAGAGAGAGAGAGAGAGAGAGAGAGAGAGAGAGAGAGAGAGAGAGAGAGAGAGAGAGAGAGAGAGAGAGAGAGAGAGAGAGAGAGAGAGAGAGAGAGAGCAACTTGGATGAGAACTAAAAAGTTCCATCACTTGGGGAAGAAATACTTAACAAAACAATAAACATTTAAGCAAGAAGAATGAGGAATATTGTTACAACCAAGATTAATCAAGCATATTACAATAAGTAAGTATTTTCAACCAGGATGAATGGTTTTAACCAAAGCAAGCATTTAAGATATTTCAATATCAGGCAACGATTTCAATCAAGATAGATGGTCACAACCAAAGCAAGTATCAAGATAATATCATGAAATGGGGAAGTTCTTACAAGACTAAACATAAAGGGTGAAAACCACAGACATATCTTGACAAAGAATGGGGTACATCTTAATAAAGACGGAAGGGGGTCTTAACAAAGATGCATCTTAACTAAGACGAGGCTTCAATAGGGCTTACAAGATGATGTGTATACTTACAGGCATCATGCCTACGTCAAATAATGTTACAGCAATGTAAGGAAGATAAATGGAGATAGATGGTCACAACCAAGAATGACATATTTTTTACAAAGAGAAAGGTAACAACCTAAGGGATATTAACAAATATGGGGATAACAATCCTACAAATAAGTCACAACTTAAAGTGATCATGTTATAAGTTCAAATGTAACGACATCAGGCATGGATGACAATCAAGTACGCAAGGAATAACCGCAACAGTTAAACTCAATACTTTAGGAAGAGAACAACAATTTTATGGTAACCACCAACAAGAAATGGAGTCTCAACATGTTAACAAACATAATGAAATCAAATACCAATAAATCTCACAAGATAAGTCAAGCATGGTTAAGGGAAATTTAATCGAAATGTGAGGTAGCGACCCAATAATGAATCAACTAACAAGCAGGCCAAAAGGCATTGTAAAAACAAGAAAGTTGAGATTTTAATCCATTAAATGAAACTAGACATCACCATGAGCAAGTTTCAAAAAGAACGGGTTAAAAATAATGAATGATGGACAAGTTATGAATTTTTGAAGTTTCATTAATTTATGACAATAAAATAAAAAGAAACAAGCAAATAAAATAAGAAAAGGCATGGGGAGGGGTTGAACCCACGCCCTTGTGCTTACCAGCACAACACACAAACCAACCAGCCACAATGTGCATGCACATGAGGAAATGGAAAGAATGAAGAAAATGATTGAACAAGGCCTAATGAAAATAAAATGCCAAAAAATGTCCCACCCAAGGATCGAACCAAGGACTATGGGCAAGACAAGTGACTTAAGGTGCATGCTTCTACCACTGGGGTGGATATACATCCGTGTATTAAGCCACCCCCATAAATACATGAGGCTAAGTTTTCATGATTTTCTGGGCAAGCTTAAAACAAGTGAAAATGCAACATGCGTTTTGATTCATAACTATGTCAAATCTTAATCTTTTTTGGTGAAATTTTAGCCTAACTAGACTGTTTTTTCATGAGCAATACAATGGTCATAACCAAATTTTGAGACAACAATCACAAATTGAAACACGAATGCTTATGCAAAATTGACATTTGAATGCATTTTGGGAAACATGAACCAAACCAGTGGCAGTTGGGATTACGAAACAGCATGAGCAAATTATGAATATGATTCTGAATGAGTTCTAACAAGAGTCTAATTCAAAACAACCTTGGATAAAAAAAAAGGTACATGAGTTGCAATGATAAGTATGACATGGACATGAACCAAGATGACATGATCAAAATACATGAGTTCAAAACCAAAACTGATTTGCACATGTTTGAAATATAGCAACAGATGCATTCCAACAGAAAATTTGCTCAATAAGTATCTAGACCATAAAATGGTATGTGAGTTGAAAGAAATGCACATGGTTTGAAAATTGCAACATTACAACAATGTGTCAAAACAACTTTTGATTGACATGAAAAGATAAGCATTAAATGGCAGATTTTAAACACCACAGGGTTACTACATGTTCTTAACAACAAAAAGATGCAATCATGTTATCAAACAGCAAAATCAACAAACTTGGATATGGTTGAAAATAAAGAGGCAGCAGCAAGATAGCAGTTGGACAGCTTATAATCGCACTGTTGTGGATCTCATCATGGCAATGTAACAACATTCAAGAATCAGTCCTATGCACATAACAAACTTGACAATTGGTATCATGTGACAGCAGTGCTACTTCTAAATAACAGTGGTACTTGTGATAGCAAAGGCATGACATGTTAACACAAATATTCCAAACATTGATCTCATGATGCTAACAAGCAACTTCATGACAAATTTCAAACATCATTAAAAATCACACATGGGAAAGATACACACATACTCACAACAGCTGACAACACAAAACATATTGACATGTTTATTGAAAGCAACCTTACCATGATGTCTAAAAAGAAACAGTCATTACTTCAACAAGATTACAAATCCTTGGTGCATACATCTAAATGCTGGCAGCCACTAATGCAAGATGATGATGTTAATAGAACCATGATTCAATGATACCACATCCTTAGGGCAACAAGCATGTACCAAAAACAGAAATTCAACACATCAAACTCAAGGCATACTTCTCATGACAATCACAACTGTGGCAGATTTTTCAAGATGGTTTAGTGATATATCATGTGAAAACAGTTTTGGAACAAGCTGTCAATGTAAGCAGGTATATTTCAAGATGATGAGTTTTATGCCAAACAATGAGGCACACATATCATAAATATGATGACAGAGGGTTTTATGTCCAAAGATTAAGCTCACTCTCTTCAATGCAAAAATTGGTATGGTGATAGCCATCAAAATGGTAAGGTAAAGTTGTCATATTGAATAGAATGGTACTGGAATGAAAATGCAACAGCATATCATGTGGCCTTTTACACAAATAGGAAAATGAAGACAAAGCTCAAGTTGCATGAATTTAACAAAACATATGCAATACCAAACCAATTACACATCAATGGGACACATAGACACAAAACAGTACTTGGCATGTTAATAACTAAGAGTAACAACATAAAAGCTGAAATGAGCAACCTTGTGCATCATGCTAACAGAGGTTAGGGTATTGACAGTAACAGCTTTTTGGTTATCACAAATCCAACCTTAAATGGCTCTCCAAGACAGTCACCAATTTGTCACAACAAATGCAAAACAACAATTTTAAAACAGCAATGCATCAAGATTTCAACAGTGTAGTACATAAAAGAACAACAAATCTACCAACTGCTCCAATGGTATACAAAACTCAGCTAATAGCTAACTAAAACAAACTGACCACTAAGGGTTTAAACAGAATTGAGGTACAAGACAGTCGAACAAAACAGAAAATGTATAAATAATGGAAACATGTGCAGCAGGTATAGCATGAGAATGCAGATTGTCGAATTTCAAATAGAGTAGGTTTGGTTCATGCAAACAGCAAATGCAAGTCTCAAACAAGTTGGTTGATGGTTAGAGCCTCATGGATCAAACAAAATCATGTTTAAACAAGAAAGTGGTAATGCATTGTAAGTTGTAGTGTGGAATGCAAAATGTACATTGGTAGTGCATCATGGAATGGAAGCATTAGTTTAGGCAGCAACAGATCATGAAAACAAGGCACACTCATCATAACCATGAAGATAAATGAAATCAAACACCAAGTTTAAGCATTCTTCAATTTAATAAGAGTTTGGCATGTTAGTGGAAATGTGAAACAGTTTTGATAACATGATGAGGCAGCAGGGGTGTTATCCAAGTGAAGATGTTTTAAACCAAAACAAAAGCACACACATCTTATATATAAAAACAGATAAGATGAGCCTAAAAATTAGAGCACCGTGCACCTAAAACAGAAATTGGGATATTTGTGGAAAAGCAAAACAGTTTTGGTTATGCAGTAGGTGGATTTTCAAGCAGTGATTGTTTCAAACCAAAACAAATGCACACACACATCATATACATGATGATGGATGAGATTGAATTCAAAATTTTAGCACTCTTTGCTTAAAACAGAAATTGGCAAGTTTTGTGACAATGTGAAAAACTGTCTTGATAGGGCAGTGGGTGAAATTTCAAAAGGTGAAGTTTTAAACCAACACAATGACTCACACACATCATATATGTAATAACAATTGGTATTGAGCTCAAACTCTAAACACATTCCCTTTGATTCAAAAAGTAGTATGGTGATGGTAACATGTTGAGAAATTGTAAAGAAGCAAACTACCAAAGAAGAGATGCAAGCTGGTATGACCTATGCTACTACCACACACACACTTCAAATATGCTATCTAAAGAACATATACCCTAAAATCTGTCAAGGTCAAACTACACACTCTTACCATGACAATGATAAGCATCACAATTCACATGCCTTGAACATATGAGTTAAAACTCTAATAAACAAACATCAATCAACTTCAACACATGAACAACATTAGTACATCATTTCACACATATTATACCTTAACAAAAGTAAGAAATAATGAAATGAATACAAACTCTTGACAAAGAGCAGTTTTGGGACAGCATACACATAGTTTTCACGAAAACACCACAAGAATGTAAAACATAACAATGTAATATAAAATGAGAGGTTTATGGATTACATACCTCTTGTAGATTATATTGAGCAAGCTAGAAAACAAAGAAACCCATAGACCTTCTTCTTTAGCACAAACTTAAAGCTTGCTTCCTCTTGAAGCAATATGCAATCTTTAGTACAGTTTGAGCAATGAGCCTCCCAACTGACCTTTAGTGTTTTGGACAGTTGCAATAGGGTATATGTGAGGTGTATGGATGGTTAGAACAGCAAGAATAGGCCTGGACAAATATTTGGAAAGTTTTGTATGTGGAGTCAAACTTGGTTTGGTTGAGAGTTGACTTTTTGGAAAATGGTGGTTTTGAGCGGTTTAAAAGCTTGAACACCTTCTACACATCATTTGTGGATTGTGTAGATGGTTTGTGGTGAGTTTGAATGAGTGAAACTGATTTTGGAAGGTGTTTTCTTCACTTGTAAGAAAGTGCAAGGAAAGATGAGAGCAATGGTTTTCTCTTGGGTGGTAGAGTGCTCTGGTGTGCTTAACATCAATGAGAGTGCCTCTATTTATAGTGAAAGTAAGGGTGAGGGCATGTTTGGATTTTACCACTTTTGGAGGGAGTTTTTATGAGGTTTTCAAATGAATCTTGCCAAGATCTCTTCCTATCAGTTCCATGGCTCAAAGAAGGTCAGAAAATTAAATGGAATGATGGACATGAAGTGACTGAGGTGAGCTTAGGGTGTAGAGTGAGCAGCTGCAACAGTCCTTGGAGGAAACGTTTCTCTTTCCTCTTACACATTTGAATATTTTAATGCAAGTTGCTTGCAACTTGCCTCTCTCTACACGTCCCTCATTTTTCTGCATTTTCCTTCATCCACACATCTAAATATCAGATTGAATCATGATCCAAGGGTCAAGGATAGTTCAAGTTGTGGAAATTTGAATTTTGAGAAGTCTTGACATAGTGGTTTCAAATGTTGGCAGCCCTAACTTCCATGGTTCATAACTTTCTGCTCACAAGTGCTATTGAGGAGTTCTACCATAATTTAGAAAGCCCTTAAGTAGCCCTATAACTTTCATGTTTTGGAGATTTCCAAATTCTAGATGGAACTTGGTTGAAAAACCCTTCCAAGTTGCTGAAAAAAATCACTTTAAAAGGCTAAATAACTTAGAATTTTTCTAAGTTATTTCCCTTCTTAAAATAAATCTTGTCATAACTCCAAATCTATGCATTTTTTGATTATGTACCACTTTGAGGCTTTTTTAGGATTTGTCAAGAGCTTTCGAATGAGCTTTGAACCACTTCATTTGGATGTGTGGTTGAGGAGTTATGGTCTTGCCCCTTTTGAAACCCTAATTCCCGATTTTTACAATTACTTCTTGACCCTTGATCCAATGGTCATGAAATTTTATGGGAAGGTGTAATATGACATGAGGAACATTTTTGATTCACATCTTGAAGTCAAATTCCCTATTTTTGAAGAGTTTACTTTTCGGTCAACCGTTCGATCAATCGATGACTACCGAGTCGACTGTCGATGTTCCGGGTATCTTGAGGACTTGAAACCCTTTGGATAGACTTTATTAAGCCATATGAGCTTAATGGACCTTGATCCCACCATTGAAACACTTTTTAAATCAAAAGTCAAACTACAGTTGACTTTTCCTGATCGAAAACCCTAATCGGGTATCTTGAATTGCACTGTTTTCAATTCTTGGGTGACCACCACAAATTGGATTCATAATTGACCCAATGTAGTATCCTTGGTCTTGTGTGAAGTTGAATCAATCCAAAACATTGATTGATCAAACCATCAAAGCCTCGATTTTGACGGTACGGGACCCTAATTCATCTGCATCTTGACAAAGATAAACTGGAAATGGATTAAGGTTAGTTAATCAAATGAATATGATCCTACAATGATGATGAGAATCTAAGGGGTCAAAATTTGGGGTGCAACAGTAGTTAGACGCTGGGTTTCTTGCTGTCACCAATTACCTTCCGTGGGTCGCTAATATTGTTCCTGTGCCTAAGAAAGATGGAAAGGTCAGGATGTGCGTTGACTATAGAGATATGAATAGAGCGAGCCCGAAAGATGATTTCCCGCTCCCCCATATTGACGTGTTGGTTGATAACACTGCTCAATACTCTGTATTTTCCTTCATATATGGCTTCTCTCGGTATAACCAAATCAAGATGACCCCAGAGGACATGGAGAAAACTACCTTCATTACACCGTGGGGACGTTTTGCTACAAAGTGATGCCCTTTGGATTGAAAATGCCGGGGCAAATTATCAGCAAGAAATGGTGACTCTCTTTCATGATATGATTCATCATAAGATTGAAGTATATGTTGATGACATGATTTCATAGTCACAGACGAAGGAAAGACATCTGGTTAATCTTCTGAAACTGTTTGAAAGATTAAGGAAACTCAAGATGAGGTTGAATCGTAAGAAATTCACCTTTGGGGTGAGATTTGGGAAGCTTCTAGGTTTTGTTGTCAGCGAAAGAGGAATTGAGGTGGATCCTGCAAAGATAAAAGCAATTCAAGAGATGCCTGAGCCAAGAACAGAGAAAGAGGTTTGTGGTTTCCTTAGAAGATTGAACTACATTGCAAGGTTCATTTCCCACCTTACAGCCACTTGTGAGCCTATTTTAAAATTGATGAGAAAAGATTGGGCAGTCATTTGGAATGAAAACTGTCAAAAGGCTTTTGAGAAAATAAAAGAGTGTTTGCATAAGCATCTAATACTAATGCCTCTAGTTGTAGGGAGACCTCTGATTATGTATTTAACGGTTCTGGAGAATTCAATGGGTTGTGTGCTCAGTCAACATGACGAGACAAGTAGGAAAGAATATGCTATTTACTACCTGACTAAGAAATTCATCGATTAAGAGTCAAGATACTCGATGCTAAAGAAAACATGTTGTGCACTTGCTTGGGCAGCTAAACACTTAAGGCAATACATGTTAAACCAGACAACCATGTTGATTTTGAAGATGGATCCGATCAAATATGTATTTGAGAAGCAAGTGCTTTATGGAAGGGTCGCTAGATGACAGATGGTTCTGACAGAGTATGACATTCAATATGTTTCTTAAAAAGCCATTAAAGGGAGTGTCTTGTCAAAATATCTTGCTGAACAACCAATTGAGGATTATCAGCCAATGAGGTTTGAATTTCCTGATGGAGATATAATGTTTTTGAAGATGAAGGACTGCGATGAGTCTTTTCCTGACGAGGGTCCTGAGATTGGATCTCAATGGAAGCTGGTTTTCAATGGTGCTGTTAACTCATACGGTAACAGAATCAGGGAAATTATTACAACTCCTCATGGTTCTCATATACTGTTCACCGCCCAATTGACATTTGCTTGCACAAATAAAGAAGCTGAGTATGAAGCGTGCATCATGGGTTTAGAAGAAGCCATCGATCTGAGGATCAAGAATCTAGATGTGTATGGTGATTCAACGCTAGTCATCAATCAAATCAAGGGAGAGTGGGAAACTCGTCAGGCCAACTTGGTGCCTTATAAGAACTATGCAAGGAGACTACTGCCTTTCTTCGATAGAGTTGAGTTTCATCATGTACCGAGAGCTGAAAATCAGATGGCAGATGCCTTGGCAATGTTATCATCAATGTATAAAGTGAATTTCTGGAATGAAGCTCTAGCAATCACTATCACGCGTCTTGACATACCATCTTTCATATTTGTAGTTGAAAAAGCATCAGATGGGAAGCACTAGTATTTTGACATCATACATTTTCTCAAGACTCAAGAGTATCCACCTGGGGCATCAAGCAAAGACAAGAAGACTCTAAGGAGGCTTTCAGGAAATTTCTACCTGAACAAGGACGATGTGTTATATAAAAGAAACTTTGACATGGTCTTGCTGCATTATATTGATGAGCATGAAGCAAGTTTGTTGATGGAAGAAGTTCACGAGGGTTCTTTCAGTACTCACGCTGATGGGCATGCGATGGCTAAAAAATTGCTAAGAGCTGGATATTATTAGATGACTATGGAGTCCGATTGTTTCAAATATGCCAAAAAATACCATAAATGCCAGATTTATGCTGACAAGGTGCATGTGCCACCTTACCCTCTAAACATGTTGACATCTCCTTGGCCTTTTGCAATGTGGGGAATCGATATGATTGGAAAGATAGAGTTGAATGCTTCCAATGAGCATTGCTTTATTCTAGTTTCTATCGATTACTTTACAAAGTGGGTAGAGGCAGCTTCCTTTGCCAATGTCACCAGGAAAGTAGTTGCTCGTTTTATAAAGAAGTACATCATCTGCTGTTACGAAATACCAGAGCAAATCATTACTGATAATGGTTCGAATTTGAATAATAAGATGATGAAGAAGTTATCCCAGAGTTTCAAAATAGAGCATCACAATTCTTCTCGATACCGTCTGGAGATGTTATCCCAAATTTTGGTTGGTAGTCCATTTCTTTTCTTAGATGTTATCCCAACTTTTGGTTGGCAGTCCTCTACTGCTCCCCCGCAGAGCCGTTATCCCAACTTTTGGTTGGTAGTCTTCGTTGTGGTAAGTTCACCTTCGTTCGGCATCCTGGTAATTCTGACTTTTGGTTGTTAACCTTTGTTTCTTTGTTGATCATTCCAACTCTTGGTTGATAGTCTTCCTTTCTGGCGATCCTAACTTTGGGTTAGTAGCCTTTACTCCAACTTTTGTTTGATGTCTTCTTGGATGTTATCCTAACTTTTGGTTGGTAGTCCTCTGTTTCTTAGACGTTATCCCAACTTTTGGTTGGTAGTCCTTTTTTTTGCTCCCTTGCGAAGTCGTTATCCCAACTTGTGGTTGGTAGTCTTCATTTCTATGTGTTCGCCTTCAGTCGGAGTTCCGACGATCCTAACTTTTGGTTAGTAGCCTTCACCCCAACTTTTGGTTGGTAATCCTTATGACAATCCTAACTTTTGGTTGGTAGTCTTCTTTATTTGTCTATTCGCCTTCGGTCGACGCCTGGGTGATCCTAACTTTTGGTAAGTAGCCTCTTTCTCACAAATTTTAGTTATTACTCTCTGGTGATTCTAACTTTTGGTTAGTAGCCTTTTATCCCAACTTTCGGTTGGTATCTTGTATCCTTCGATTATCCCAACTTTTGGTTGGTACCCGCTACTTTTAAGTGCACCTTTTACCTTGAATGTTTGAAAGCAGTCGCTCTTCATCCCTTCAGGTCCAAGTTGTTTGAATAGGGGCAGCTGTAGCACCCCAAAATTTGCCCATCCCTTTTATCATTTATTAGCTTATGTCTCGTATCATTTTGCATTGGCATTTATACATAACATTGATCTTAGACAGGGGATCAAGGTATCTTATCCAACATTCAAGAGAAGAGCTTCATGATCAAAGCTTAATCAATGGTTCTTTCTCAACTTTGTGGCAATCTCAAGTCACAAGGTCTTCATCATCATCAAGACATGCTACTCAACCACTTGAATCAAGAATTCAAACATTGATCACCTCCTCCTATCTTGTGGACAACTGGTTAGGGTTTTGGTTCAAAAGGCACTTGTGGCTAGTTCCTTGGGCCAGACATGATTCTAAAGCTCAACACACACCTTGAGGGTCCTATACATGGATTATGCGTCTTCACAAACCATCACAAGAGTTTCAATCAGTGGAGATGATCCTAGGGTTTCATCTGGTCAACAAAAGTCAACTGTGATTCAATGGGGTCAAAATCTTGGATCTTAAGGTAAGCCAAGGGTGTGATAGGTGTTTTCAAATGATTTCATGTGTTTGGAACAAGTAAGGTTAAGAGGAAACATAAAATCAGGAGATTGGTTGAATTAGGGTTTTAGTGAAAAAATTTTACGTGTAGAAAACCCTAAATTCTAGCCATTTTGCAACTTCCATAACTTTCTCATCCTTGATCCAATGGAAGAAAATTTTTTATCAAATTAAAGAGGACATCATGAACTACAATTTTATGGAAGGATGAAAGTCCAAAAGATCTATAATTTGAGAGATATGGAGAGCTAAAGTTTAGAAAATCAAGATTTTGTCATTTCAATACTTAGAAATTTTTCGAACTATAGAAATTCAGCTTGAAGTACCTACTTTCAAGCCTATCTTAGATGATGATAAGAGCTTAAAATGAATTTTCCTTGAACATGAAAGTTGTAGAACATCCTCCAATATTTATTTTGAATACTAGATCATCTCCATTGAATATGTAGCACTCAAGTTATGATCTATCCAACTTAGGGTTTCAAAGTTGTCAAGAGTGGACAAGCTTAGGCAGATTTTTGGGGCTACTTTCCAAGACACTTTTCACTAATTTCATGAACTCAAATCAATTTCCCTTGAAAATGAAAGTTGAAAAACATTCTTCAAGCTTTCTATACATTACTATAACATATCCATTGGATCAAAACTCCTCAAGTTATGTGGATTCAAAGATGAGGTTTAAATTATGTCAATGTTCTTAACTTAGATTTCTTCTAAGTTATCCTAGGCAGATTTTGAAACATGGTTTTAAACCACCTTTTTCATGTCATCCCGAGGCTTATCTCAAGTTACCTACAACATGAAAGTTGTAAATCATTGTCCAAGATCCAACCATACAAACTTCATCATCATTGGCTTCTTATTCATCAAGTTATGATGGTATAAAGTGTGTGACATGGAAATTAGTCCAAGGGACAGTTCATGAAGGATTTTGGCACATTTTGAATTCTTTCTCTTGCAGCTACTTTCCCCCATCAAAATCACACGCATAACCTTTTCTAAACCTTACCAAAACATTTCCTAGAAAGAGCCCACATGACATGTACCTTCATGTACCATTTTTCACACATTTTTCCAAAAGAAGAAAAGAGCAAAAACTTGCTCACCAAGGAGCCTAAGGCCACTCTTTCCTTCTGACTTCTCCTTCCACTCACAAAATAATGATAATATACCATTATCAAGCCATAGCTCGTGCCATTGTGCATCATCCACCCTTCATTTCAATTTTTGTTTCAAATCTTTAATCACAAGTAAACCATAGTAACAAACCTTTTTAACCTCACAAACTTCATGTATAAACCCTTAAAACACTAAAAGAGAGGCAGCCACCCTCATTGTGTGAAAATCAAAACCAAGAAGCTCTCTTTCTCAAAATTTTCTCAAACTGAGCTGAGTTTTTCTCCTAAGATCTTCATCTTTCCTTGCCTTGTTCATCATCCTTGAGGTTCTAAAGAGCTTGGGCAAGGGATTTCTGAAGTGGTTTTAGCAAAAATAAGGTGCATTTGACACCCTCCACTAGGTACTTTTCTCCAACTTATTTCTCTCATTCTAGAAGCTTTTATGGTTCATTATTGATGCATTTGAAGTCCTACACCATTGTAGGCAATGTTCGGCATGAGTTTGTCTTGTTTTGAATTGGTTCAGTTCATGTGTTCTTGTTTTCGTGCTCGAGTTTCATGACCTTAGAGTTGTTAAAAATAAAAATGGATTTCATATTTGTGTTTAGCATGAAATTCCCTTCAAAATGATGTGTGATTTTCTTGTTTTTGATGATGTTTTGTTCTGTAACTCCGGTGTGACCACCGAAGAAGACGACTGGAGCCCTAGCTCTGGCACCTGAGTTGTCTTGGGGTGTTGGCTCCTTGACTTGCCTGCGTGGAGCCCATGTGGCGCTGAGTCAGTGATGACTCAATTAATGAATATACCACGCGAGCCCCTTTTTTTAATTTCTAAATCTTTCTTTTTATATTGGGCCTAGAATTTTTATGTTTGCACCCCTCAGATTATGAGCCCAACACACGCTGAACTGTTTCCTAGTTCATTCTGAAATTACTGATTCACCCACTCTCTTTCTTTTCCTTTTTATTTTATTTTCATTCTTTTTTTCATTTTTGATTTATTTTTAGTGGTTAAGATCTTTTCAAAAATACCAAGACACTTGTTTTTGATTATTCAACATGTCCAAATATTTTTTATATTTTTTTATTTTTATTTTCATTTTATTTTATTATTTTATTTTGATTTATTTTCATGAAGTGTTCCATTAGACCTAGTTTTGAAGTGTAGCTTTGATTCGTGATCTTTCTCTTTGATTCTTGACCCATGTTTTTTCACACACTTAGGCACATGTAGATAGGTCCTTTGAACACTCATTTGACACCTTTATCATGGATTTTGGTTTATATTTGAATCATTTTTGAAGCTTGACTTGTGTGATCATGTTTGAATTTGGTTTGCTTGTTGATTGGTATTGTTTTGAACACTTTTTGTAAACTTTCTTAAGCACCCTTTTAGGACACTTTAATCTACTGCCTACTGCTTCCTTAGGCATGCTTGTGTGTTTGGGATGTGCTTGAACTTGTAGAATTGTTTAGGGATGCACTTGTGCAACCACTTATGGTTTGTTCTCCCCTCATGTTCTTGATGAATATAACATGTGTTAGAGCTTCTTATTTCATTTTTGTTTGGCATCTTTCATATTTTATCTTGATGACTTAATATGACATTATTTTGAAATGAATGTGTTTAATGTTTGACCTAGTTTTGAGACTTCTTGCTTACTTGTGTTTGAGTGATGTATGAGACACTTGAATGATGTGAATACTTGGTATATACCCCTGTCTTAACATGTCTTAATGATCATTGGTTTGATTTTCACCTTCCTTACTTCACATGAAAAATTGTTTCCTTTTATGAAAGGTGTTGGTTGATGCATGCCCAATTGTATGTGCTTGTTTATGCTTGTCTTGATGTAATGCCTACGCATCCTTCTTGAGGTATTGAGTTTGGATTTGAACTGACACTTTCAAGTATGCTACTTCCCCATCCTATATTCATACCCCAATCTCACATGTTTGATAATTTAAAGTGTGTTTTACATGAGTTAGTTATTGCTAGTTATTTGGATATTGATATGATGCATGACTTGACTCTTTGTGCTCTTTCTTTGATCATTGAAATAAATTGGATATGGTGTAATGTTTCTACAACCCTACCTTGTTTCTCATCTCATTTGATTTCATTTCACTTTGCTTTGTGATTGATAATGCTTCTTGTAAGATGTTTAAGTCATTTGAATGTGTGTGGGCACTTTGTTTTTCCATTGGGTTTTGACTTCAAATCTTTGGATATGGTTGAACATGTGAATGCGCCCTTGTTGCTTTAACATGATGTAAATGTTCACTTTGTATAAAGTTTGAGATGTGTGTGTGTTTGATACTTCTTTGTCATTGAACTTCCATGCTTGTTTCTTTAATTGTATCTTCCTCTTTCTCCTACTTTCTTCTCCATCTTCTCTCTTTTTGAGACTTGTTTAAGTTTCATCTTTATTTTCATTTGTGATTTAATTGGATAGTGTTTACTTTTGCTTGCTCACATGATCCCTTAGGATTCCTAGTCCCACTTGATTTCTGATTAAGGTGTGAGTAGGAGAGACATTAAGCTTTCAATCCTTTACATGATAACAATTATGATAGTCAATTTCATCCTAACTATAGGCCCATCATTTGTATGATAACATTACGTAGACTTCCCTTTCATCCTAACCTTAAGATCATTTTGTATGATAAATTAGGGTTTTCAGTTCTCTTTAGTGTTTTCTTTTTTAGTCTTCTCATCTCATCTCAAACAACTCTAAGACACTTAATAAAGAATGATGAACGTTGTATGCCACGAGCCTTAAGTATATGGGAAATAATGAGTAGGGAGTTTCTCCTCACTTGTCTAGAGTGTTTAGTGTATGCCCCTTGGGCGATATGTGACGCATCCGCTCCTATATCATAGTCTTTAGTGCAACGTGAATCTCAAACAAATTTAATTCACTTCTCTAAAACTCTTAAACCAAATTCAAACCTTTTTATCCTTTGGGATTGTTTCAAAATTATTTTCAGAAAAGAGTACGTTACTTTTCCGTTCTACCACAAATAGGCATCGTCCCTAACTACTGGAATGAGAACTTAACTTCGCTCATAAAAAAACACTTAACCAACCAGTGGTCTAGTTTACCTAAACTACGTTTGCTCTAATTTCTCATATCAGATGAGGATACATAGGCACAAGACGACAATGTCTTGGCGAGCAACCTTCCCCCATCACCTGTAGTTTACCGAACTACGTTGACTCTAACTTTCCCATTGCATGAGGGAATACGTAGGCATAGCGCGGCGATATCCTATCGAGTCTCCTTTTTCTTTTCCCTTTCCCGTTCTCGTTTAGCAGTATCTTTTAGATAACTTACCCTTTGACTAGACAACAAGCATGGATCCCGTTGAGTACAACGGACGTGAGGGGTGCTCATACCTTCCCCTTGTATAACCGGCTCCCGAACCTAAGATTTAGTTGCGATGACCTTGTCTTTTCCCTTTCTTTAGGTTTTATTTGATTATTTCCTTTCCATCTCTTTAGGATAAATAACGTTCGGTGGCGACTCTTTTGTTTGTTTCCGCTGGTTTTTTTCGCAGTTGCGACAGTACCCATAGTGAGGAGAACTAGGGAACTGCCTAAACAAATCTTGGTGCTCTCTCTCTCTCTCTCTCTCCCACATACACACACACACACACACAAACTTTTTCTCTCACTCTCTTTACATTTTGATAACACTTGGTGTGTAATTTGAATTGCTCAAAATTCCGGTTGTGTTGAAGTGTCCTAAACTGTTTTGTGATACCATTGCAATCTAAACAATTGCAATTGATTTGTTTCACCTTCAACATAAAGAGAATTAATCTTGGTGTATTGCACACCAAGTGTTTGATACTTTGACTGCACACTAAGTGTTCGATAAAATTTCTTAGTCAAGTTTATTTTTACGTTTCATTGGAATCGTTTATCTTAGTGTGGTTTATATTCAAACACATTATATAAAACTTATTAATTTTCTTTTTTCATCTTTAGCATTCATTTTACTACAGTTTATGTGCATATTTGATTCTACCAATTATGGTTCGGATAAATGAGAGTAGATCCGAATTCATTATGCTTGCCATAGAAGAATTCTTTTCAAAACAGAATTTTTAATAAGAAAATTTTTATTTGGAGATCTATTCAACCCCCTTCTAGATTGTTTCCCTCGTCTAACAAGTGGTATCACCAGCACTAATTTATCTTGTGCTTCAAATTCACTTATTAGATTATGGATTCTAAACCAAAAGGGGCGTATAATAAAGCGTTGATTTTAAATGGCAAGGACTATGTCTATTGGAAGGATTGCTCGATAAAATTCCTTAGTCAAGTTTATTTTCATATTTCATTGGAATCATTTATCTTAGTGTGGTTTATATTCAAACACATTATATAAAACTTATTGATTTTCTTTTCTCATCTTTATCATTCGTTTTACTACAATTTATACGCATATTCGATTCTACCAATTATGGTTCAGATAAACGAGAGTATATCCGAATTCGCTTCTGCTTGCCATAGAAAAATTTGTTTCAAAACATAATTTTTAATAAGAAAAATTTTATTTGGAGATGTATTCAATCCCCCTTCTAGATCGTTTCCCTCGTCTAATATGTGGTATCACCAACACTAATTTATCTTGTGCTTCAAGTTCACTTATTAGATTATGGATTCTAAACCAAAAGGGGCATATAATAAAGCGCCAATTTTAAATGGTGAGGACTATGGTTATTGGAAGGATTGTATGCGTATGCATATCAATTTATTGATAGAAAAGTATGAAGTTCCATCCAAAATGATCCATTTAAAATTACTATGACCAATGAGGATGATGTTATTTTACCTAAACCGAAAGCACAGTGGAATGAGGAAGATGAGAAAAAAATGGTCTAGTGATTGGAAAGCAAGGAATATTCTAATCTCCATTTTTCTTGTTCATAGGAGTTGATGAATGTTAATATTTTAGGGATGAAGAGGCAAATCTTTGTCTCATGGACCATCATCATAAGAAGAAAAATATAAGTCATTCTAAATATGAACGTATTGATGAAATGTCTCATTATGAATTACAAACTGCTTTTGAGAATCTATATGGTGAAGCTGTAGACGCTTTTAAAAGGTTGGCTTCAAACAAGATAATATTTTTCGTATTTTGAAGCTATAATTCTAGAAATGGAAAAACAAATGGAAGCTCTTATGAAAACTATGTTAGATGCTCAAAAAGATAAGATTAAGGATGAGAAATCTTCGTAGTTTGGTTGTGAAACTTGTCACATTTGGCAAAAATAAGTTACTACTCTAAAGGCCAAATTGAGCAAGGCTTTAGAACCAAAAGTAACTTTTGTTGTTGATAAAAAGAAAATCAAAAGACTTTTATATGAACCATACAGAAAGTATAATTTTGTCATAAAAGAATCAAATAGCGAAAGCCATTCTCATCGTCACTTGACCTATCACTATTGTCGTAAGAAAGGCCATACCATTACTAAATGCAAATTTAAGAGATTTTTGGTTCCTAAAGGCGTATTTCAATGGTTTCCCAAGTGTAACAATGTTTCCGCTCCCCCTCAAGAACCCAATGAAAATTGGGTGCCTAACATTATTGATTGACTTTATAAGGAAAATGTCTTGACTCCTTGAAGAGAGTATGCGATCTTAGCAAGGGAAGCTTAAGGCGTATAAAAGGTAACATCTCTTTATTCATTGACTTTGTGACAAAGAAGAAGGATGTTCTAACCTATGAAGTTATCAAATGTTTGTGCTAAATCGTGTAATATGTAGTGTAGGTAAATCCCCCTTTCATTACTATATTTGATATTTTAATTGCTTGAGAATACTTATTGTTATTAAGGTTGAATACATCACTTGTGATTTATTGTATCCAAGAAGTTTCAGGACAGTTCTTTTGATGCAGATGAATCTTTAGAAGACATACTCAAAGTCACCAAAGATGGATTGATCACTCGTAAATGGTAGAAATTTCTGAGGATAAAAGATGACCATGAAGTCAAGAGAAGAAAAGTATTCAACAATATCTTGGAAACATGACCAAAAGCGTGACTATACACTTTTAGATAAGTATTTTCAGTTATCTCTTAAATCGTGTTTCAATTCTTGTATTAAATCACTTGGTTGTCCTCTTTGATGAACATTGGCCTATAGGCATGTCATTTGAGTTAAAATCATTGTGTGGGACTTCATCCTACATTCACGAGATCATCAATGTATATAGATACCAAGTGTATTTGTGAAAATGAATTGGACGAAATCAAATTCATAACTAAAATATTTCATCATTGGCTATACAAGTAAAAAAAAGTGTAAGTGATTACTTCCTCCATTTTTTGCCCAAGAGGTAATATTGTTCCACTTTTCTCTTTGTGCTTAAGTTTATCTTAAACTACATGTACTACTTGTATGCCATGTCTTATGTTATTGCTTTTCATGCTCAAAATTGTGTGATATATTTTGATGAATGATTAGCTTCATGGTCGATCACTTCCAAAAAATTTATTGATGACAATTGATTGTTTTTAATTTTATGCTTATAATGGCATTATGCTTGAATTCTTCATCACATGTATTTAATGATATTAATTTCTTCATCATATGTGTTTGAGCATGTTTGTTGACTACTTATTTTTCCATGGAAAATATCATTATGCATAATTTCTACCAAGTCCACAATGTGTGCTTTCACCCTATGTCTATAAAATGTCTTCCTGTTTCAAATTTTATTTAATGTCACTAGTAGAAAAAATACTTTATAGTAGAGTTTGTTAAGTCATTTCACTTGCCACATGACTTAAGAAGTGATGTGGTGGCAATTTCTTAAATATTTAGAACATTATTAAGTCAGTTACATTTAGAACTGACTTAAAAAAAATTAAAGAAAAAAAATATAATTCCTATTAAATTTCTTAAGTCGGCTGTGTTCATTAACTGACTTAATAAATATATTTATTAAGTCAGGTATTGCCCACCTGACCTAAGAAGTTTTATTCAAACCCTTATTCTTCTTCACAATAAATCGTACATTTCACGAACCCAGAAACCCTTTCATCCCCAAAACCTAGAACAACCTTCATTCCCCTATTTCTCTCCTTCTTTCTCCAAAACCTTCACCGTTGTCACCATCTTCGAATAACATCACCGGCGACATCCTTTCCTTTTCTCTATTTCCTCTCATCTCCTCTACCCTAAAAGCTCCACCTTCCCTCCACCGTGACAACAACCCACGTCGCCTCTCTTCACTTTCTGTCTTTGAACAAAACATTCAATATCCTATTGCTCGCAGAGATGACTCTATTGTTGACAACTATCACGACGTTAACATTCCCGACCCTTACCGGTGGCTTGAAAATCCTGATGCAGAACAAGTTAAAGAGTTTGTACAGAAACAGGTTGGTTTAACGGATTCAGTATTGAAGACAATCGATGTTAGAGCTAAACTTGGTGATACAATCAAAAAGGTATCTGATCATCCTCGTTACAGTGCTCCTTTTAAAAGAGCTGATAAGTACTTTTACTTCCACAACACTGGTCTTCAATCTCAGAGTGTCCTCTATGTTCAGGTTACCTTTCACTTTCACATTTTTTATAGTTGCCAAAAAAGTCATGTAGAAACATATTTATGAATTCATGTATATTAATTTCAGGATAGTTTGGAGGGTGAAGTTGAGGCTTTGCTTGATCCCAATGTTCTCAGTGAAGATGGCACCGTTTCACTTAACAACTTCTCGGTTAACAAAGATGCTAAGTTCTTGGCTTATGGACTCAGTTCCAGTGGTAGTGATTGGGCCACTATAAAGGTCATGCGTGTTCATGACAAGCTTCTTCAACCTGATACTTTGTCCTGGGTGAGTAATTATAACAATATCTCAACCTAATACTTTGTCCTGGGTGAGTAATTATAACAATATCTCATACTGTTTTAATAATGATAGTAATGATTCATTGTGTTTCATTTTCAATTTTCATTCAGGTAAAGGTTTCTTCTACTAGTTGGACACATGATAACAAATGTTTCTTTTACAGCCGCTATCCGGCTCCAACAATCAAGTAAGTCATGTCTGCCCAATTCTTATTCTGTTTTGCAATGTGCTTCTGATTATGGTAGGAAGGACTAGGATTAGTTTTGTGTTTTCTTGATTTAGTGTTTTGCTAATTTACAATGTAGGGATGGAGATGTAGTAGATACTGGGACTGAGACTGATACTAACCTTTATCATGAGCTATATTATCATTTTCTCGGTACGGATCAATCGCAAGATATTCTCTGCTGGAGAGATCCTCAAAACCCTAGATATATGTTTGATGGAACTGTCACTGATGACGGAAAGGTACCATTGTTTCCTCCTTGCTTATTTATTTACTCGTATGATTTGAACTGTATGGTTTGGGTAGATAATGACTATTAACAAGTCCAATTGCATCATCTGTCCAAACTGTATCATCTACTGCTACGGATTTTTCATTATATTTTTATAACCTGAATTGATCTGTCCTTTTAAGCAGAGGTTCATTGTAGGCAGATGCTCTATTACTTCTCTCATTAGATGATACAGTTTGGTTAATTGCATCATCTGTTACCTTTTTCATCTGAATGCTAATGTTCTGATTTGCAGATATTATACTGATCCTTCTGGCACTTTCTGGCAATGCAATGCAAAAGCTATTGGTTCAGGATCAGAAGGTGCTGACAGTTCTCTGCAAGAACAATACAACAAGGTAATTGTTCTTAAAGTCGGTTGTTTCTTAATCTTTCATTCTGCTTGTAGCATTAAAATTGTTAGTTGGGATTGAAGAGTGGAAAAAGGAGTGAAGCACACAAAATTAACTTATGGCTATTGGATGTTTCAAAGTTACTTTTAATTTATGAAGTATTAAAATCCAAAATAAAATATTTAAAATTAGTTTTCAATCACTGATATTAGATATTATTATAAAGAGAACATAAAAAAATTGATCATAAGAATGATTTGAAGTCATACACAGATATGCCCCATACACTAAACGCAACAAAAGCTTATTAAGATTTAGTATAGTGAAAATTTATGTAACTGTCATACCTGGATTGCATATTGTACAACCAAGGTAAATGTCATACCTTTCTGTAACTTTATGTAAATGCATGTCTGACTTATAGTCAAAGCATAGATTTGATAGTAATAGCAACATAATATTAGAACCACGGAACTTGGATTGCATATTGTACATATTCGTATTGGATGATCCTACTGAGTTTGAATTGCACCAATATTGTGTCTAATTTTTTTAGTTTTCATTGTTTGATAAGAAGTATTATGAATGATTTTTGTTTTTTCCTAACAGCTTGCACCGTATGAAATTTTTCGGATTGATAAACACGAAGGCTCAACTGTAACCCCTGCTTCTCAAGAAATGATCGAACGTGGAAGTCTACCTTTTGATAAGAAAGGAAATGTGAGAGCAATGTCTTTTCTGTTTCTTATGTATCTTTGTATACAACAATATGTATCATGTGTATTGTATAGTATCTATCTGGTATATGTCAGACACAGAAGTCTTAGATAGGAAAGTATATAAACTGAATGTGTTGTTTAATGTTCAGGACTTGATAAATTGTGATGGTAAAAAAGAGAATTGTTAAAAGAACCTTGAGGAGTGTAGTCCCTTTTTCCTTCCTCAAGCTGCCTTTGAAATTTTCTCCAGCATTAAATCCAGCATATTTCAAACATTAGGTGGAACTTCAGTTACCGGAGCATTTTCATCAGTGCCTACATTTGAGAAGGACCATGAATCTGATTTTCCTGATAAGAAAGATTCGGAAAATTGTAACCTTTGCATTGAACCACTTCCAACGACTGAGTTGCAATCTACTGAAGACACAACTTCATATCCAGAAGTTATTAGGATCCATGACAAGAATGAGTTTCCATTTTCTTTAGACAACAACAGTTTAAACCAGTTTAAGCAGTTTGATGTTATAGAAAACTGCTCTGAGGACCACCATTTTTTTGATGAGGGGAAAAGATTACCAATGTTGCAAGTTAGAAATCAATCCTTTACTATGAAATATTATTGCATTCATATATTAGGCTAATTGTTTTCTTTGTTTTGTAGGTAAAAAAGGTTCAGGAAGAATGGAGCATCCTTGAGAAAAGTCTTCCTGGTACATACTTCTCTAAAACATCCCAGCTGTCTTTGCCCTCCGTACGCCTGTGATGTCAGGGAGAGGGATAATTCTCTAAAACATGAAGCATTGAGATTTTTAGGTGCAGCTCTATTGAAATGTAAAATCAAAACCACAAGTGAAAAGACTCGTTGTTATTACAAATATGAAATTGAGACTGTTTTTTGTTTAAAATTCATATTCAACGGCATCACCAAAACTCTAGACACTTTAAATGATGTGTATGCATGCATGCATGAATGAGTAGTAATGCATATGAATCTATGTACATAAATATGTATTTGCCTATATGTGTGTCTGTGTGTGTCACTATATATTATACAAATGGTCCCTGCAATAGGGATTATTTTGATTTCAATTTGACCCTGGAATTTTAAAACACTTCTAATTTAGCCCCCTCATGTGCCTTTTTTTGAAGTGGACATAAAATGACAATGTATGTGTGACTCTGCATATTACTTCTTGACTCATTAGAACATATTTTTAATCAGCTAGTTATCTCTATGAATCAAATTCAATTATAATAGTACTGTTTAACTTTCTGTTCACCCTGGCTTTACGATATCTCAGCCGTGTGTACCGTCTTTCATATCTCTTTTCGAGCTTTGTACTTTACTTAGACCTCTTATCTGATATCATTGGAAATGTTGCATTTTTCTGTAACATTTAGAAAGGATCAAGCAGGACTATCCGAGGAGGAGTTGCTAGAGCGAGATACTTCAATAGCTGAGGAGTTTACACAGTTACCGACTGGAAAGAGAATTTCTGGTGTGTCTTTGAACTTTTTTTCTAGCTTGTAAAGTTTGGTATTCAAGCCATAACATATTGACTGTGATGACACTTTGGTTTGTTTTTTTATGTTATAGTCCTTGAATATAAATTTCAATTCTGTCTTTCTGGAATAGGGAATCAAAGTTATTGAACGACATTGTTGTCTCATGTGCAGCCTTAGTATTATGTTTGATAGTTTTGAATTCAAGAAGGGGCTAACTTATTTTCAGAAATTTCTCAGGGAAGGTGTATTCGATAACTCTTTGTTGGGGGCAAACCCTGAAGATTGTAAGACACTGAAAAGGCTTGCATTGTCTAATATGTCGAAGTCAAAATGGGTAGAACGCTATAATTTTCTCAAGGTTTGTGATGGATATTTATCTAATTGCTAATGCTTTTGTGGTGATAACTTAATTTAGGATGATACTTGTCAGATATTGAACCTAGGGGTATTTGCGAATAGAATTTGCATCCATTTTTAAGGAATAACTAAACCTATAAAATCTAATCAGTATCTTTGAATAATAACTTTTGATTGTTCAGTTCAAAATGTAAATTCAATCCAGTGCAAATTGATTTGGATTAACTAATTTGGTTCTTTCTGAGTGCAGAGTGGTGGAAACAAAGCTGGAAAATGTGATGATATGGAATCTCCTGCTGTGGCATCAAGTAATGTTGCAAATTCTATGGTGTGATCACTTATACAGGTAGATGGTGGATCTGAAGTTGAGAATTCAAGCTTACAAAAACATTCTATGGTGTGAATCTTTATAAACAAGAAACAAAGTTTAGTTTCTCATTATGTGATCAATTACATTCTTCTAGTGATCAAATTTAATTTTCTTACAGTATGATTGCAGCTCAGCAGATATAAATCCTATTGGCAGTTTATGTGCAGGACATTAGAGCATTCCTGCAATGGGCATCCATCCATCTTGGTTACTTATCTTTGGCAGAAATAGAAGCAGCTCCACTGTCTGCTGAACTTGAGCCTATACGTTCTGACCACATTCAGGTAGTGTTATATTCTTTTACATTTTCAGTAGTGTTTGGTCTTGAAATATCACGATGACTCATTTCGTGTGCTTAGCATATGTGTTGGCGACACGTAAAATTTGTCAATGTTACTATGTTAGATGGAGGAAAAGAGACAATTTAACTTAATTATTATTCATAATAATTTTTTGAAAATTAATAATCGGATACTTCATTTTTTATTGAGTAGACTGATGAAGCTGAACTAGGAATGACTTATGAGGAACTATCTGTTTATGGAATGTTACGAAAAACTTTTCGATGTGGTCCAGTTTTCATGTTCCAGGTATATCTCATGCTTCTCCATCAGAGTCTTCGACTCGTCACTGTCCATTTTTTAGTTCAGTTATAACCTTTTTTAAATTTGTTGTGTCAGAATCTATGTTACAGATAGGGTGCAAGATTGAGTCCATCACAAGTGGCCGAGAAAGTTAAACACTTTTTCACGTGTTATTCTATAAATCGACACAAAATGACCACATTGACACCTTCCTATCATGCCGAGGTATGCTTTTATAATGGATTGAATTTTGCTAGATATAGCTCTTCATGCCCTTAAATATTTCGTCTGCCTGGATTGAATTTTTCTAGCATTGAATTATTTCCTGCTTCATGATTTGCAGGTCTTTTTTGCTTTAAGCATGGCAGCTATAGAACTTTCTCAATCCGGATCGTTGGTACCTGATTTAACTAAGGCAAAAAGCGCAGCTGCTTCTATATTTATGTGATTGTATTTGGCTTTCCCTCACTATCTGTTAGAATTGATGTATATACTTGTATTAGGCTAATCTTTGGAACAAGTTGTAGGTTTCACAGTAGAAACAAGTTACATCAGCATTGTGATAATTTTCTGATATATACTTGTATTAATATACTTGGTTCTACATAATTTTTTGATAATGAAAAGAAGAGTTAATTTTCTGATGATTTTGGGTGTAATTTGTTGATTGAGTTGGATAGTCTAATTTGGGGATAAATTGTTAAATGGGAAAACTGCATCTGATTTGTGTGATTATCCAAAAAAATAAAAACAACTTCTTAGGTCGGTTTATTATACCCGATTTAAGAAAGTAAGTTCTTAGGTCGGGTATAAATGGTTTCTGTAGGCTAGACTTATTAAGTCGGGTTCTGCCTAACCGACCTAAGAAGTTGTTTCTTAAGTCAGGTCCACAACCGACTTAAGAAGTCAAAACTTCTTATGTCGGTAATTCTTAGGTCGGGCTCGGACCCGACTTAAAAAGTCATTTTTAACCGACTTAAGAAGCCTTTTATAAACTAGTGTGTATCAACTCCAAGAAGGGATAAGTCGATACATTACTTAAAATTAAAAATTCCCTATTTGTCTCTGCTCTGAATGTATCGACTCCAAAGATGAATGATCGATACATTCGTTATCTTTTCAGCCTCTCTTTTTAGTATGTATCGACTCCATTGTTGAATGAGTCGATACATTGACACTAGGTATTCACTTCATACAGACCCCAAGCCCAATGGGTCGACCCATTAATATCCAAAAGTCACTTTTTTCTCTTCTTTTCACGTGTCAGACCATTCATACCAACATGAAACCTTCTCTTACTTTTTTTCAAACTTCCTTTTCATTTTCCAAGCAACCTAATTTCCCTTTTCTTCTTCCCTAGAAAACTCATATTTACTTCTCCTTATTCCACACTCCATCACAAACTTTATCTCTTCTATTTTCAAAATCAATCATCTTCCTATATTACTTGCTAATTTGTGTGATTAGGAATTGTTTCTCTTAAGTTGGGTAGGTTGGGTCTCTCAAGTTTCACTCAAAATCTCCTCAATTTCATTCACACCTTTTATAAAACACTTGGTGTGCACTCTTTCAACACTAAGAAATCATGTCTCCTACAGTGAAAAAAGAGGAAAATGTTGTTGGAACATCCCCCTATCAGTGCTCTTTCCCTTTTACCTCCCCCTTGTGCTGATGAATTTGAAAAATCTTTTAGAAATAGGATTATGGTCAAGCAATATGTGTATGATTCTGCTATTGTATGTTAGTCTCAACTGAATACAACGAAGATTTGATTTGAGTCTTCTATGCTGGGTGAAAATCAAGGGATGGATGCTCATTTTATTTTCAAATGGGAAAACATGCCTATCACGTTACGGAAAACACATGGCGTAATGTATTCGCTTTTCCTTTTTTATTATAGTCACCATTTACTACTTAATGTCTTTATTTTTTAAAACATTTCCTTTCCCCCTAACTTTATCATTTTTGTAAACCCTTGAAATTATAATGCTCTCCTATCTTTAAGAAAAGGTATAAAAATCGTTTTTCCTTTAAAATTGGCTAAGTGTTGTAATTTTTCGAAAACAATTTTTTTAATTTTAATGCTCAAAGGGGTTGCTAAAGGATCACACCCTTATTAGGAAGGCTTTTTGATCTAGTAGCTTTTCACTCGATAGAAAAACAATACCTTGATCATATCCATGACATCATATACATCAAGTAATAGTAAGAATGATGCAAAATTATCATATTTAGAATGCATGTCTACTCTCATTCATTTACGTAAGACATCATGTATACCCTCATATCAATTGATTTTAGGCTTATGATTCTTGACTTACATTGACATTGACATGTTTTCACCAAACAACAAGTAAAGTAAAACTTTAAATAAGCAACTAATTTATCATCATGCTATTAATATAAAGGTAATCATAACATTAACCATTAATGAAGCATTTAAAAAATAAACCTTTTATCATGCCATTATTATTGATTTCGTTCTTAAAATAAGATTTGATTCATTTGCATTTGGATTTTTCAAACCATTTAAACCATTTGCAGGCAAACAACTTCAGATAAATTTTTTAAAAAATTTTCAAATTTTTGAAATAGGTACTTAATCAAATTCCAAGCATTTAAACTCACATGTGTTTTGGCATGTAAGCTCAGTTTTGATCTCCATTCCATTTCATCCCTTGCAGAAAACCTTAGCATGTCCTCAGGTCATCTCATTAGGGTTGGTTTGTAGAAATTCTCACTAAGCCATGAGATTCTCGCTAAGCAAGTTTGATGCAACAAAACTTGTATGTCTGCAAAATCACATCCGCATTTATAAAAACACAAATTCATTCAACATAATTGATATCCTAAAAGACACTAACATGTTTTGGAAATTTGGACATGTTCATGTACTTAGTACAAAATGAGCAGCATGTCCAATTCCTCTTATCAATGGCATTGCTTAGTAAATTCCATAAAACAAACAAATTATTTAACACACAATAAGATGAACTAGAAAATAGTAAAATAAAGAAAATAAAATTCACAATGCTGGCGGTCAAGGTGATATAGAAGTCTAATCATCATTTTCACTCACCATTTCTTTATTTCCTTCCTCTTCTTCTTCTTCATTTTCCTTTTCTTCCTCTTTTTCATTTTCTTCTTAAATATTTTTTTTGTAGTTATAGTAACAAAGTCAAAGAAGTACCGAAAAATAGGAATCAACTTAAACAAGATAACTTGCAAAATAAAAACAAAACCCAAAACACAATCAATAACACATTATTAAAAATATGCATTCAATATTTAATACTCCAAAATAATGAAGGAAGGTTAGCACGTGTATTGTGATGAAATATAATCAAAATTGAAAGTTTTTTTTCTCTGCTCAGTGTATAAAAACCCTATAACATAAGTATTTAGCAAGACAACAAGAGGCCACATTTGAAGGACATTATTAGCTTTTTAGTTCCAAAACTGAGTGCATGCATTTGGTAATGTAAAACATATATTTCAAGAGGAAAAAAAGTACAATAAACTACGTCTTTGTATCATGCGAGTCTTCTAGAAATCCATTTCAGCACTAAGAATTTTTCTGTTTAGAGTTTTTGTACCTAATTTTGTTTTAATATTTTTACTAAAGAAAAAAAAGGAAATGAAAAATCAGGGGAAATAAAATATTCTCGCAAGCAAATGAAGGCAACGTTGGCGACGACGACGCTAATATTTTAACAAATAAATATAAATTTTTTTTAAAAAAAAGTCCGGAGGCTACTATTTCAATTAAATAATAACAAAATATAGATCACGAAAATGATTACAACGGCAAAGCTGATATTTAATAGGATAATGCTAATTTGTATCTCAAAAACATAAGTTAAGAACTAAATTAAGAAATATTATCTTAAAAATTGTGTACAAACTTTAATTAAAGTGTAAAATTAATTTTTAAATTTTTTTTTTAATACAAATTTATTATAAGTGAATTTATTAACTTGTACCCCAAATACACAAGTTAATATTATTTTATTTAATAAATAAATAGAAAACAGAGAAATTAATAAACATAACATCAGTCCAGACGGCGATAAAATATATGAATCTAAAAATATTATCTTTGATAAAATAATAGTTTGTATACATCCGATGATTGTAAATTCTAAGAGGAAAATAATGTTCACATCGTATGGACTAATGATTTAGAAGAAACAAACTATTTATGCTAATTAAAGGTTGATCTCCCTATTTATAACAAATAACAAATGACCTAGATTATGTGTGACACATGACATTATTTTAGACAAAACTACCCTAGCTTTCTAAAATCTTCTTAAGCAAGTCTCTAAGATAGTTATTGGTGCACTTCAAATTTGTTAGCTTCTTCAATTTTTGACTATTTGTCTTCCGAGCACATCTAATTTCCTTAAATTAGTATTACAAAAAATGAATAGATTAGTTTTTACCTTCATTCTACTAAAATTAGTATTACAAACAATTCTAAGTTCCTTAAAAGATATGTAAATAAAGCATCATGCAAGGAATGAGTCAATATTCATTGCATTGCATATAAAACTTCTTTATACATCTCAAAAAATTGGATAGAATTACTCAGAGTAATTTGTATTGAAAATCTATAAAATTTCAATTATTAAAAAAATTAAATATAATATAATAATATGAAATTAATTAATTAGTTGAAGATATACTATCAAATTTTTTGTGATGAATAGAGAAGTTATCCTCTTTTTTATTTTTTATCATAGCGTTTTATGGTTATGGTGTTGCTTTTAGTATAGTTGTACAACTTGTAAAGCTTGAATCCAATGAATCTCTTTCACTATCACCATATTGTCAATTTCTTAGTACAACTTGTACAGCTTGTATCCAATGAATCTTTTTAATTATCACCATTAGAGGTGGCAATTGAATCCATTAAGGCAAAATCCATCCAATCCATCCATCAAAAAATTCATCCAATTCATCCACCACACAAAAAATAAGTTAATGGATTGGATTAAATCCATCCATTTATATGTATGGATGAATTCAATCCATCCAACATATTTTAAGAATCCAATAGATTATTTTTATTTTTGTTAGATTTATTTTTTTAAAATAGATTTTTTTAAAAATAATTTAAAAACTATATTTTTTTCTGATAAAAAAAAGTTTAATTTTTTCTTTGGAAAAAAAATTAGTTTTTTTTTTCCGAAAAAATCGGTTTTTTTTTTCAGAATAAAAAACTGATTTGTTTTTCGAAGAAAAAATAAAATTTTTTCTCGAAAAAAAAACTGACTTTTTTTTTTGAAAAAAAATCGATTTTTTTCCGATAAAAATCAGTTTTTTTTTCAGAACAAAAAACTGATATGTTTTTCAAAAAAAAAAATTCTCGAAAAAAAACCAATTTTTTTTTGGGAAAAAAATCGGTTTTTTTTCAGAATAAAAAACTGATTGTTTTTCGAAAAATCGATTTCTTTTTTCCGAAAAAAATCGGTTTTTTTTTCAGAATAAAAAACTGATTTGTTTTTCGAAAAAAAATAAAATTTTTTCTCGAAAAAAAAACGAGTTTTTTTTTTGGAAAATAAATCGATTTTTTTTTTCAGAATAAAAAACTGATTTGTTTTTCGAAAAATAAAATAAAATTTTTTCTCGAAAAAAAATTCGATATTTTTCAAAAATTAAAATATCAATTTTTTTAAAAATACAAAAAATTCAGTTTTTTTAATAAATATATTAAAAAATAATTTTTTTTAAAATACAAAAGAATAAAATTTTCAAAAATAAAATAAAATCAATTTTTTAAAAATAAAAAAATATATTTATTTTTACGAAATAAAAAAAAGTTGGATGGATGGATTTGATGAATTTTATTCTTAGTGGATGGATTGGATTGGATATTTTAAGAAAATTTTAGTGGATTGTTAATGAACTAATAAATTGTTTTAATCCATCCATTAACAATCCAATCCATCCATTTTGCCACCCCTAATCACCATATTGTCAATTTCTCTTTTGCTTTATTTTTTTATAAGCACGATCTTCATTCAACAAAAGGATAGAGGGAACCTTTAACCCATTACAACCAACAAACAACTCAAATTACACCAAACAACTTAAATAAAAAGCTACGGAAATTTACTTCATTTATAATAGTTAAAATTAATTCTATGATTTGATTTTATAGTTAACCACTATCAAGATAGAACCATGATCCTTTACATAATGATACCACGATCTCCAAATGCATTGTTGTATAGAATTTAGTTTCTAACCTACCAAATAGAAACACACACCACCAATCACATCTTAGTCGCGCCCGCCAAAGAAACTTTTCCTTTCAACTTTAATATCCATGCTAACAAATAGTTGCAACACATATCTTCCATAACATTATCCAACTCGAACCAAACGTAAATTTGTCTCCACATTTCCTTAGTTTTAGCATAATTTAGAAATAGATTAGTAGAATCTTTGTGATGCATAAAACACAAAACACATACCATATCCTGCGAGTTCGAAATGATGCCACGAGAAGCCAAATTAAGACGCGTGGGAGTCTGTCGATAAGTAACCTCCAGCCCATAATCTTAATCTTGGAAGGGATTCGTGATTTGCAAACCATCCACACCGCCAGTTTACACACCTCATCTATATTCATTCTTGTCGTAGCTGCAATTAACATATGATGATACGACTTCATCGAGTACTGTTTGTACATGCCAGAAGGCCAGCAGACTTTGTTTAAACTCTGCATAGTAGGTGAAACTTCCTACAATAAAGACAATAAGTTTTGGTACTCATCCTGTAGAATTCCACTGTCTTCTATTTTCTCCATTTTTATTTCACATCTTCTCATTAGGGAAAAAATATATTTTATATCAAAGTTTTATTTTTATATGATTCATACAAAAATATAAAGAAAAAAACTTCAATCATTATCAGCTTGTCAATTTCTCTTTCTATTACTATAAATAATATATTTCATAACAAATCTTTCACTTTGTTCCACTAATAACCGAGATATATACCTTGACAATGTCGTTATTTATTTTTAAAAAATATATATACAACTTATACCATCAATTATTACCAAAACCGAGGAAATATAACTATGAAGGAGCTCGTTTTGAATATCAGCTACTGCATTTTATATTTTATTTTTTTAATTGGTTTACACTCCTACAAATAATACATTTTATGACGCAACTTTCACCTCACCCAACAAAAAACACAAGTCTAAATCATAAACGCATCACATTTTTATTTTTTTTTAAATATATCATATATTCCCTCAGTTGAGCTGAAAAACGACGGGTAAAGTATTTAGAAGACAGACCTTTGAATCCCAACAACTACATTTTAGCACATTTTAATTTATTTAAAATTTTAATGACATATTACAGGGATAAAGTATTTAGAGGACACGTCTTTGAATACCTAGAACTACATTTTATCACCTTTTAATTTTTAAATTTTTTTTATGACGTATTACCTCAATTTTGCTGAAAACTGAGGGGTAAAGTAGCGGTTTTTTATTTATTTTAACATTTTATTTATGACCAATTTGATGAAAAAATTAAGTAACGAATCTTTGCTGTCTATTTATAAAGTAACAATGGTCAAGATATTATCAAATTATCAATATACATGAAACATTAGTGATCCGCGTGAAATTCTCACTAGAAAATCAAAATATGAATTCAACAACTATCCATCTTAGATGTAAAATGCTAAAATTTAAACTTAGCATATTTAAAACAATGATAATGAAAGAAAGAGGAGGGAAATATTTCAAGGTTGGTTTCTTAATGTAATTTTTTCTCTTGTAATTCCTCGTTAAAAATGTTTAGTGTTAGTTAGGAAAACAAGAAAGTAACTTATTAATGTTTCTTGTAGTACTAGTGAAAAAAAAAAGCTTTTTAAGTCTGTTAAAATTGACTTTTTAAGTCGGGTCCGAGCCCGACCTAAGAATTACCGACATAAGAAGTTTTGACTTCTTAAGTCGGTTGTGGACCTGACTTAACAAACTGTTATTAGGTCGGTTAGGCAGAACCCGACTTAATAAGTCTAGCCTGCAGAAACCATTTATACCCGACCTAAGAACTTACTTTCTTAAATCGGGTATAACTAACCGACCTAAGAAGTTTTTTTTTTTGGATAATCACAAATCAGATGCAGTTTTCCCATTTAATAATTTACCCCCAAATCAGACTATCCAACTCAATCAACAAATTACACCAAAAAAAATCACACAACACAGATCACAGTAAAACCCCTAATTATCAAATAAAATATATCAGCAACTTATAAGCACAATTAAAATCCACAATTTCATATCTTGTATTACAAATATTCTCTAAAGAGTTTTGAATATGTTCAGGGACTAATTATACTTACAACACAAGCAAGTGTGTCTTCACTTCAGCCACCAACATGTGACCCAACAACAGAATGCGAAGAAGTGAATGGTGCAAAAGCATTGATCCTATTTGCTGGACTATATCTTTCTTTCTATTCCTATTTTCTTGGCTGGTTCTACTAGATACAAGAACAAGATCCCTACTGGAAGCCCTCTTACAACCATTTATATTCCTCTTACATACATTAATATTTTCTTGCAGGTCAGCATTGACATCTGGAACTGCAATTCCCCTCCCACTTCGATCACGCAGACGCGACTTCTTACTGCCAGCAGCATTACCTTTGCCAATGGCCCTTAATTTGAAGTTATAAAACATTGAAATTAAAATGATGAAAGCGATTGTTAGAGAAATTTTGGCTAGACTCTGAATGCATATTAAGCGGTTCGTTCACCTTCTAGCTTCTTCATCCCTTAGCTTTGTGTCCATCTCCTTACTGGGAGGATATTTCGAAAGGTTAGAGGGTTCACAAGCATAAGGCTGTGTTGTAAAGAACTGCAAAAATGGAAAAAAAGTAACAGTAAACTAAGATCCTTATGTGATTTCTCAAGATAAATTTAGCAACTAGATTATTGTCTTACTTCGTTGTGCAATGCAGCAGTGGCAGTTTGGCGTTCTGCTGGATCGATTGCTAGAAGGGTTTCAATTAATAGCAATGATGATATCAGGAATTCTTCGAACTTCTCTACGATGCACCACTTATATGATCGCCGAGGCTTAAATATGGTAGCATGTGGTAGCTTTGCCCTTCTCCAATATTCTTCAGAAGGAGAACCACATAGCTTAAATATCTTATGCAGCTGTTCCACCTATGAAGCATGAAAGCATATTATATTAGAAACTATAGTATGAAATTGCTTGCTTTTTGTATCACCCGATCTCGATCTAATGGTCACTGATGTGCTAACTATTGTGACTGCAGCAAATTCAAATTAGTGTTAGAGATTACCTCGGTTCGACCAGGCATAATAGGCCTTCCAGCCAACAATTCAGCAAGGATACAACCAGCACTCCACAGGACCACGCCTACATCATAATCGGTGGCTCCTAGAAGATTTCCCAAAAATTTCTATGATTAATTCTTCAATGATTAAAATTTCAAGTAAACAAAAAAGAGCTGAAGAAGCTGGTGACTTCGGAATGAGCATTATTTACCGCCAAAGTCAATTTTCATGAGTGAAAAAGAATACGTAGATAATCAATAATACAAATTATTTAATGGTCACATGTCGGAATTACTGTATTATTGAAACTAACTGCAATAATATTTCAGCACTGATATCGATAAACCGTAATAATCTTGAATGTTCCATTTCAAATCCAGTTTTGAAATGTTATGGCTAATATCATTATGGTCAGCATATAAAGTTTCTTTGTGCAGTTCAACATTTCACCTGAATCTGTCATACACAAAATTTATCTGATTCAATAATAAGCACATAGATTCAATGACATTTGCATAATTTAAATTCGAGATTCAAACACTTACCAGTAATTCATGAGGAGCTAAGTCCAGAATCCGGAGTTGCAGGCGGTGATTCAACTTTTTCTGGCGTATTGAACCCGAGATCTACACCGTTACAATCACCTCCTAAGCCACCTACTCAGTTACTACCAGCAGCTGCACCTAGTCATCTTGTTGCTAATCTCACAGCATATACATCTCTCAGTTTTGTATCTCTAATTAGTTTTATGCTAGGAACTGCAAAAAAAGAAAATAAGAACCATAAGTTAAGTAAACTATCTATGTAGCACCAGAGTGTCTAGTGTCCGACACAGACACATGTTGCTACATTCTATCACTTCCATTTTTTATCATGGTCTGCATGTCAGTGTCGTGTTTGCGTGTTAGTGTCAGTGTGTAATGGATAATGATTCACAGAAACATACCAAGAATTTGAAGTGCATTCCATATTGTATTTCCAGATTCAACTTCCACAGGAACACCTGATATAGTATAAGAAATGCTAATTTTCAATCAAGCATTATAACATAATAATTATGCTTAAAGAAAGTACTTACAGTGGTAAATGCAACTTTTCCAAAACCCAAGCTTTTGTCCACTTTGAAAGTGTGATGGCAATTTTGACAGAACATTAAGTATAATGCTTCCATTTGAATCAGAAATAGTGGCCAAGTTAGGATAGTGCTGCAGAAGATACATGGTGATATCTACACATGGAAGATTCAAAGAGGATATAAACATGAGTAACATAGTGTTTTATATGCTTTGTTATTAAAGCATAATAATTACCGTGAAATCCGGCGGCAGTAAGCAAAGCAACAAGATGACTAGAAGAGGGACCCGAGAACGGACAACCTTGCCTTTCATCCGTAGTATTCAAAACAAGATACCAAACCATCTCTTTACAATTGGTAGACGTGATACTATAGATTAGTGGTGTGAATCCTTTATAATCAGTCACTTGTGTAACAGAAGGATTCTTAGTCACTAATGCCTTGGCAGCATTTACGCTTTCGCCCATTGCGACATAGTGAAGGCAAGTACAACCCATTAAATCCAGTTCTGCAACCGTACTTGCAGGCATATGTTGTACTAATTTCTCAACAAGTTTCCACTGAGCTCCCACAGCCGCAACATGAAGTGCATTCCTGCCAAGTATGGTCACTTTCGCTGTCAACACGGTTGGATCGTTATTAATAAAAGCCTTCGTAGATTCCCAATCTCCGTTTAGTATCGCTAAGTGCAGCTGCCGGTAGTAACTGTGGTTAAATCCTCTAGCTTTTGATTACCACCATTAAAAACAAATGAGTATTTCTTTACAAATTTCTCAATGAGTGTGTCTGAAACAAGAACAATAGTATCACCAAAATAAACTAAATCTCTTCTTAAATATAATAATAAATCTAAAATTCAAATCAATTCCATCTTCAATTTCACAACAACATTTCATCAATACTCCATCAAACATTCAAAGAAACTGAACCACCATACATACATAATCATGAAAACATACCTAATTTGCAGAGTTCAAAGTGAAACGTTGTAGCGGTGATTGGAGAGAAAACGAAAGTTGTGGTGAAAGATTGAGAGAATGATGAAACCTAAATCTGAAATTATAGTATATAAGAAGTTAGCAAAATAGAAGAATATAGCAGTAGATAACACTAACAGTGGAGTCGCCGTTGGATACAAACGATTTCATCTTCGAAACGAAATCCTCAGAGTCTGGAAACAGAAAGGGGGTGCCATGTTCAACCACAACTGCAACGTCTCTCATAAAAAGCAACCTATTGAAACCAATTTCAATTCAATGAGAAAAAGAACAAAATCAGTTAGCAGAGGAATGAAATTGGAAGCACAAACCTGAGAAGGTTGGGTCAATCTTGAGCAAAAGCCAAGCAGAAACTGACCTCGGCCTGCGACAATTCGGCAGGGGGAAGAAATGAATCGGCGGGAGGAATAGTGGATGTGTAGCCGGCGGAGGAGATGTGTGCGAGAAACCCATATCAATACATTTTCCATTGACTATCAATTTAGGGTTTATGATTATAGTTGTGGTGAGGTTATCTGTTGGATTTCTCATATAACATAAATTATACTATAATTGTTTTATTTTACTAAAATGTATTAAGTAGGAATCGAACCGAGTCTTGTAAGACCCTTTTAGGTCAGGTAATAAACACCTGACTTTATAAATAAATTTCTTAAGTCAGCTCAGTAAAAGAACCGACTTAAGAAATTTAATGAAAATTATATTTTTTTTTATTTAATCTTTGTAGGTCGGTTAAACATATACCCGACATAACAAAGTTTCAAATATTTACGGATTTGCCACCGTGTGGTTTCTTAAGTCGGGTTATTGATGAACTGACTTAAAAACCTCTGCTAAGAAGGTATTTTTCCACTAGTGGTTGTATCAAGTAAACTGTTTAATATTGTTGTTGTTGTTGTTGTTGTTGTAGTTGTTGAAATTTAGTATTTAATGATTCTATTGATTTTATTTATTTGTTGTTTTTGTTGTTATTATTGTTATTTTTGTTGTTGTTGAGATTTAATGTTTAAAGATTCTATGGATTTTTTTGTTGTTGTTATTGTTGTTGAGATTTAATTTTTAAGCATTCTTTTGATTTTGTTTTTGTTGTTGTTATTGGTGGTGTTGTCATTGTTGTTGTTGTTGTTGTTGATGAGAAAGATTTAGAATTTGTCAACAAATTTGATGCTTTGCAGATTAAAATGATAAAAAAAAAAGCATGTTAATACTAAAATTTTGTATACAAGACTTTACCCCACAGTTATTGTTAAAAACCGAGGTAAAAATTAACGCAGTTTTAAAAATCAAAAAAATGAATTTGTTGGGAATCAAACTCATGATCAATGCCACTTTTTCCTTTGGTTACGAGGGATAAAGAGGCAAGTTTTATGTCGTCTTTCATTACCTCGCATGTGTAACCGAGGTTATATCCCCTTCGCGTTTGATCCCCCTACTTTGATATTTTTTAACTTTTAATTCTCCTATTTTATAATACAGCTTTTTGATCCTTTCCTTTAACTTTACATCACTTACCATTTTGTTGGTCTCTCTTCACTTTTGCATCTGTCGCAGTGAAGATTGAGGTAAAAAATAGATGACTAAATTATTTTATTATTTAATAAAATATAATTAATTATTATTTTAGATCAATTGACTAGTTCTATTTTCAATTTTATTTTTGACATCATTTAATTAGAAATTATAAAATCAACGGAATTTCTAATCAATTTGCAGTGAAGATTGAATTGCATAATTTCCTGAATTTCTAATCAACGGAATTACAGGATATGCCTGATCCACAGTTTCCCAACATTAGCTCTACCCCTGGTTTCAAACATCCATATTCAATTTATGGTGGTATGTAATTTGTAAACACCTCTGCAGTACTATATTATAAACTGTTAAAATCTCCAATCTTGTGATATTAGTGGTACGCAAATTGTACTTGTAATAAAATGATCATAACCATGAAGATATGGTTTGTTTATTACCTTTGTTGTTGGTAGGTGGTAACTAGTAGATGTGGGGCTTTGAATATAAACAAAACCAACAAACAACAATTCCTTGCAAATACACATGCAAGCTTTGTGATTTAGCAACTTATGATTATCCAACACTTGCTTCTTTTCCATCCATGATGCTCATGTAAGATATGGTTCTGCATGCCATTAAAAAATCACTGAAACAACTTGATATGATTATTAGATATGCATGAAACAATTTAATATGATTGTTAGATATGCACTTTAAACCAAGTTCTTATATTTTGGGAGATGAAGATTCATGTGTTGTTGTTGATGAAAAAAGATGAAAGATGTACAGTGATGAAACCACTGCAAGTTCTTAGTTTATACCCATTTTATATGTCTTATAGTCTAATAGTTTGTAACCACGGTGAAAGCATTGCATGTTTCCTTTACTTGTAAATAACAAGGGTGAGAGTAATTTCTCTGAAGCAATTCTGCAGGCTAATGGCCCACCAAAATGAAACAATGAAAAGCCATTGTTACTATCTTGTTGCTGCTGCTATGTTACTGAACCAGAAATGCAGAAATTCTGCAGGTTTTAGTTTGGATCTTTATTTTGAATAGTCCCACACTATTTTAGATGATGAAAAGTTTTGTGTTTATATAGATATTGCAATGAATTGGGCTGATTTGAACAGACATTTGTGGGCTGATGTGAACAGACATTGCAATGAATTGGGCTGAAGGCTTAAGATTATTATTTTAAAATTTGTCTTAAATAATGTACAAAATAAATTTAAAAAAAAAATTATTCTAGTAATTATTTAAATTAAAATTATTTTTTAATATTAAAATTAAGTAATGTGAAATAAAATATTTATTAAATATGACGTGGATGTATAACACATGTGTCATGTCATTAATGAGACGGCCAAATAGAGGGGACCATGAAAATTTCAAGAGAAGTAAAATTTAGGGACTAAAAAGCTGGTTTTTAAAATGGGAGAACTAAATTTTAAAATACTTCAAAATAGGGGGACCAAAAGTGGATTTAAACCTATTTATTTTTAATTCGTGTTACTCTCGATTATATTTGCCACCTGATGGATAATATCTTTTGCATCAACATATTCAAATACTTTTTTTTTGTTTTAATTATTTTTAATCTATTACATTGGTTTTGTCTAAAAACCGACTTGATAGTTATTTTAAATAAATTTCCACAATATGACACTATGGGGCTTTTCTACTTTTTTTAAACAAAATTTTAGTTAATATATTCCCTTGGTTTAGCCTAAAAATTGACGTGTTTGTTGTATTGCATGAATACTTCAGAGAACTAGACATTAACTTTTCATTTACCTATCAACAAACACTCTAACTTCATCGTCATTCTCTTCATAAAAATCCTAGCCAATTTCCATCAAAACTCTTCCAACATCATCGTTTTTCAACGTCAACTCTTCTAACATCAACTCGAACATCATTTCTTTTCAAAACTCGTTGAATCTTCGTCATCACGTTTGAGGTATGTAATCCACCACTGAAATGTTCATAGAAATGACGTTATTTAGAAATGTTCATAAAAATGTTGTTAGAAATATTGTTACGTACTATGGCGTTAGTTTTAGAAATGTTCATAGAAATGATAATACTACTAAAACGTATGTAACTCTTCCATATATGTTATTTTTTTAGGCAAAATACCTTTTTTGGTCCCGTAACTATACAACAGGGTTTATTTTGATCCCTTAACTTTAAAAATGTCCATATTGGTCTCTTAACTCTACAAAACCTTCTAAATTAGTCATTTTTGTCTAATTACCGACGAATTTAGCGACTGATTTTTTAATTATCCCGTCACTAATAGAACAAAAAGGGCTAATAACATTTTGAAGAGTTAACGGAGCAATATGGATCTTTTTATAATTAAGGGATCAAAATGAACTCCGAAGTAAAGTTAAGGGATCAAAAAAGATATTTTGCTTTTTTTTTTTTTTAAATTTCACCATAACTTAATACTTAAGTGCACATGTTTCTAGTTAGTATTATTCTATGTTCTCTTTCTTCCATATATATAGTTAGTATGTTTCAATGTTCTCAATTATTTAGGATGAAGTGTTATGTGATGCGACTTTAAAATTTATGTCAGTGTATTTTTTATATGTTGTTTTTTTTTTTTAATTTATAAAAAGATGGATGATTCAATAAGTACCTCTCGTACAACATATGTTGCAACCTTAGAAATTGAAATCAATGAGTGTACTTAACAACTCAATTCTAGATCACTTGGACATACATGAGAAAGTAGTTGAGAAATTTATTATGGGTGGTGCAAGCACTAAAGATAGTTGTTCTCTCATGTATCACAATATTGAGACTACACCACCTCAACTAGATAACACTCAGAGATAGGGGTGTTCATGGGTGCGGGTCGACCCGCAAACCCGCCTACCCAAACCGAATCAACCCACTAATTACCCGGACCCATTCATTTACGGGTATACCCGATCCAACCCGTAACAACCCGTATAGATTTGGTTCGGGTATTGGGTTTTAGTTTCTAAACCCATGAACCCGTTGACCCAACCCGTTGACGTGGCATAATTAATTATTATTATTATTATTATGTTATTATTTATAAATTTTAAAGTTGCTATAACTTTGTAAATTGTAACGTACACAAAGATCTTTTGCACTTTCCTTCCAGTTTCCAATCACACATTAAATTATTATTATTATTATAATTAAACATTGTTATTAATATTAATCATGCTTGCTTGACTTATGCACTTCTAGTTTACACTTTATTGCCTTTTTATTTTTTTAATGAATCTTTATTAACTAATAATAATTAAGTATATATTAGAAACTTACTAAACTAAAGACAATACCACTTAACCTAACCCTATTTTTTTACTACGACAAATCTCAAACGTCACCACTCCTCTTTCTCTCACGATTTTTTTTTTCATTTTACTCTCTCACATTCCAATTCCATCTTGCTTTCGAAAATCCACAGTCTATACTTTGACTCTCTCATAGTTTCGTCTCCATATTGAATAAGGTTTTATACTTTTTATAGTTCTACAATATATTTATTTCAATGCAATATATTGTTTTTACAGTATGTACTTCAATAGTTTTATATCAATGCAAAATATGATGATAGGTTCAATGTAATGTACTATTTTGTTTCATATGATGCAAAGTACTATTTTGTTTCATATGATGAAAATATATTTTGATGCAAAGTCCTGTTCTGTTTCATATTATTAATTTAAATATATTTTGTTTAATGTTGTTTTAATAATAATTTATATTAAAAATTGTTTTTTTATAGAAAATGGAAGTGGAACAATCACAAATTGTCAGTGAAGATGTTGCTCATCCACTTGAACAAGAGCAAGAAGTTCAACAAATACAAGGAGAAGGGTTGTCATCATTGCCACCAAGTGCACTAATAGAGGTAAGCAAAAGAAAACCCTCTAGAAAACCTTCTACAGTTTGGAAAGATTTTAAAAGGGTTAATGATAAGGCTATATGTAAGTATTGTGGGAAACAATATGCTGCAAATAGTGGTAGTCATGGCACTACTAACATGCATAAACATTTGAAAGTGTGCTTGAAAAATCCAAATAGGGTAGTTGATAAGAAACAAAAAACTATAGCTATTGGAAAAGAAAGTGAGGATGATCCTAATAGTGTTAGCTTGAAACTTGTTGATTTTAATCAAGAGAGAACTAGATTAACACTTGCAAAGATGATAATCATTGATGAAATCCCTTTTAAATATGTTGAAAATGAAGGATTTAATATGTTCATGAAAGAGGCTCAACCAAGATTCAAAATTCCATCTCGTGTCACTGTTGCCAGAGATTGTTTATGCTTGTACTTCGATGAGAAAGAAAAATTGAAATCTATGTTGTCTGCTAATAAACAAATGGTGTCTCTTACCACTGATACTTGGACATCGATTCAGAATATGAATTATATGTGTGTTACAGCTCACTATATTGATGACGAGTGGAATTTAAAGAAGAGTATATTAAGCTTTGGTATAATTGCTGACCATAAAGGTGAAACTATAGGGATAACATTAGAGAATTGCATGAAGGAATGGGGTATCAAGTCTATATGTTGTGTGACTGTTGATAATGCAAGTGCTAACAATTTGGCAATTGATTATTTAAATCGAGGCATGAGTTTTTGGAATGGTCGTACTTTGTTTAATGGGGAGTACTTGCATATGAGATGTAGTGCTCACATATTAAACTTGATTGTCAAAGAAGGAATAAAGGATATTGATGAATCTGTTAAAAGAATTAGGGCTGCATGTAAGTTTGTCAAGGCTTCTCCTAGTAGGTTGGCTACTTTCAAGAAGTGTGCAGAAGCTGTTGGTGTATGTTCTAAAGCATTGGTAACACTAGATGTAGAAACCAGATGGAACTCTACTTATTTAATGTTTAACATCGCTGAAAAGTATGAACATGCATTTTACCGCTTAGAACATGCTGATGTTGCATTTTTAACTAATCTCCGTATTGAGTCGAAAGGATGTCCTAATCGAGCTGATTGGGAACGAGCTCGTATTTTTGTGAAGTTTTTGAAAACTTTTTATGATGCCACACTTTCTTTTTCTGGGTCATTGCATGTTACTGCTAACTCTTTTTTCAAACAGTTGATGGATATTAAAAAAAACGTTGAATAAATGGAGGCACAATGTTAGTGATCCAATTTTGAAAACCATGACAGCAAATATGCAATTGAAGTACAACAAGTATTGGGAAAGCAATACAATAAATTATCTTCTCTTTGTTGCTATTTATCTTGATCCTTGTTATAAGCTTGACTATATTGAATTTTGTTTTACTCGGATGTATGGTGAAAATTTGTCAGAGGATATGTTAAAGAAATTGAAATCTCTCATTGCTAAATTGTTTGAGCACTATTTATTTTTGTATCCTGTTTCTCATGATGGTGGTTCCAATGCCTCATCTTCAAACATTGCCTCTCATTCTAGAATTGAAAATGGTGAAGATGATGAAGATTGGGACAATTTGTTTAGAATGATTATGAAGAAAAAACAATGTGAAGTGCAAAAAAATGAGTTGGAAAGGTATTTGGAGGATGGTATTGAAGATGATTCTCCTACATTTAATATTCTCACTTGGTGGAAAGGAAAAACAAATAAATATCATGTGCTTTCCCGCATAGCTAGAGATATATTGGCTATCCCTGTATCCACTGTATCTTCTGAATCCGCTTTTAGTACAGGAGGTCGTGTCCTTGATTCATTTCGTAGTTCCTTGAATCCCTCTACCGTTGAAGCTTTGATTTGTACTCAAAATTGGATCAAATCTCCTAAGGTCATTGATTTAGAAAAAGAGTTGGTTGAATTGGAAAAGGTTGAGTCAGGTATGAATTATATGTTTGAATTTTAAAATCTATTTTATTTTAGTATTACATTACATTATTCTTATTAGTTGTTTGTGTTTACATATATAAAGTTAGCTGGATTAGTTTCTATTGATGTTGGCATTACTGCGGTTGAGCTCAATACAACTGTTACTACTAGATTTTAAGGTATTTTCTAGTATTGTTTTTTTTCTTCTTCTTTTGACTATTGTTGCTTAAACTTTTAACTGTTGTTGCTGGATTTTATGTTGTTGCTAAACGTTTCATTGTTGTTGCTGGAATCTTTTACAGCTACTGTTGTTGGATTTTCTGTTGTTGCTAAACCTTTCACTGCTGGTGCTGGAATCTTTTATAGTTGCTGTTAGATTTTGGTGCTATTAGACCAATATTAGACCAATACATCTATGTCATTTTAAGACTAAGTGATGTTTATTTGCTTTTGAATTATTTAGAATTTATGAATTTTATGGAAATGATATTTTATGGAATTTTATATATTATTAAGTGTTAATATATATGATAGTTTACGGACCTACTTTTAAGCATGTGCTAGACAATGTAACATTTGAGTATCAAAACAACTAATATATACTGTATATTATTATATATTTGTTTTACATATGTTGATATATATTTGTAATGGATAACATTTGAGTATCAAAATAACTAATAAATTTTTATAAATTAAGGTATATTAATGAAAATATATAAATAATTAATGGTGTATATGTATCTTAATATTTTTTATGACAAAGAAAATACATTTCAAAATTTTAATTGTTATATTTTTAATTATTCTATTTTATATGTAGGATTTGTCTCCACTACGTAAATAATTTAATTGTTTGAAATATGCAAAATTATATTGAATTGTGTTATAGATTTTTTAAATTGAAAATAATAATTATTATATACACAACCCGTGGACCCAACCCTACCCAACCCGTAAATATCCGGGTTGATTCGGGTCGGTTTTTAAAGTAGAATTACGGGTTTGATGATAAACCCAACCCATTGAAAGTTGAACGGGTTGGATAACGGGTTAAGGCGAACCCGGTCCAACCCAACCCGCGTACACCCCTACTCAGAGACTATCAAGGATGATAGACGAGATTCCACAACTCTCTGCGTTTAAATTAAAATATGAACCACAACAATCTTTTATACTTCATAAGAGTTGTCTTGTGAAAAATAAATTTTAGAAAAAATTAATTAATGAAAAAAATTATTCTAGTAATTATTTTTTAATACTAAAATTAAGTAATGTGAAATAAAATATTCATTAAATATGACGTGGATGTATAACACATATGCCATGTCATTAATGAGACTGCCAAATGGAAGGGGACCATTGAAATCTCAAGAGAAGAAAAATTTAAGGACCAAAGAGTTGGTTTCTAAAACAGAGGAACTAAATTTTAAAAAATTTCAAAATAGGGGGACCAAGAGTGCATAAAAATGACGTTAGTTTAGAAATGTTCATAAAAATATTGTTAGAAATATTGTTACGTACTATAGTGTTAGTTTTAGAAATGTTCATAGAAATGATAATACCACTGAAACATATGTAACTCTTACATATATGTTTTTTTTGGCAAAATACCCTTTTGGTCCCTTAACTATACATCGAGGTTCATTTTGATCCCTTAACTTTAAAAATGTCCATATTGGTCTCTTAGCTCTACAAAACATTCTAAATTAATCATTTTTGTCTAATTAGCGACGAATTTAGCGACTGATTTTTTAATTTTCCCGTCACTAACAGAACAAAAAGGCCTAATAACATTTTGAAGAGTTAAGCGAGCAATATGCACCTTTTTAAAATTAAGGGACCAAAATAAACTCCGAAGTATAGTTAAGGGATCAAAAAAGATATATATATTTTTTTTAAATTTTCACCATAACTTATTACTTAAGTGCATGTTTCTAGTTAGTATTATTTTATGTTCTCTCTCTTCCATATATATAGTTAGTATGTTTCAATGTTCTCAATTATTTAGGAGGAAGTGTTGTGTGAATCGGCTTTGAAATTTATGTCAGTGTATTTTTTATATGTTGCTTTTTTTTAATTTATAAAAACATGGATGATTCAATAAGTACCTCTCGTACAACATCTGTTGCAACCTTAGAAATCGAAATCAATGAGTGTACTTAACAACTCAATTCTAGATCACTTGGACATACACGAGAAAGTAGTTGAGAAATTTATTATGGGTGGTGCAAGCACTAAAGATAGTTGTTCTGTCATGTATCACAATATTGAGACTACACCACCTCAACTAGATAACACTCAGAGACTATCAAGGATGATATACGAGATTCCACAACTCTCTGCGTTTAAATTAAAATATGAACCACAACAATCTTTTATACTTTATAAGAGTTGTCTTGTGAAAAGTAAATTTTAGAAAAAATTATCTAATGAAAAAAAAAATTCTTGTAATTATTTAAATTAATATTATTTTTTAATACTAAAATTAAGTAATGTGAAATAAAATATTCATTAAATATGACGTGGATGTATAACACATATGCCATGTCATTAATGAGACTGCCGAATGGAAGGGGACCATTGAAATCTCAAGAGAAGTAAAATTTAAGGACCAAAAAGCTGGTTTCTAAAATAGAGGAACTAAATTTTAAAAAACTTCAAAATAGGGGGACCAAGAGTGCATAAAAATGACGTTAGTTTAGAAATGTTCATAAAAATGTTAGAAATATTGTTACGTACTATAGTGTTAGTTTTAGAAATGTTCATAGAAATGATAATACCACTAAAACGTATGTAACTCTTTCATATATGTTATTTTTTAGGGAAAATACCCTTTTTGGTCCCGTAATTATACATCGGAGTTCATTTTGGTTCGTTAACTTTAAAAATGTTCACATTGATCCCTTAACTCTACAAAACATTCCAAATTAGTCATTTTTGTCTAATTACCGACGAATTTAGCGACTGATTTTTTAATTTTCCCGTCACTAATAGAACAAAAAGGACTAATAACATTTTGAAGAGTTAAGGGATCAATATGGACCTTTTTAAAGTTAAGGGACCAAAATGAACCCTGAAGTATAGTTAAGGGATCAAAAAGAATATTTTGCCTTTTTTTTAAATGTTTCACCATAACTTATTACTTAAGTGCATGTTTCTAGTTAGTATTATTATATGTTCTCTCTCTTCCATATATATAGTTAGTATGTTTTAATGTTCTCAATTATTTAGGATGAAGTGTTGTGTGATGCGACTTTGAAATTTATGTAAGTGTATTTTTTATATGTTGCTTTTTTTTTTAATTTATAAAAACATGGGTGATTCAATAAGTACCTCTCGTACAACATCTGTTGCAACCTTAGAAATTGAAATTAATGAGTGTACTTAATAACTCAATTCTAGATCAGTTGGACATACATGAGAAATTAGTTGAGAAATTTGTTATGGATGGTGCAAGCACTAAAGATAGTTGTTCTGTCATGTATCACAATATAGAGACTACACCACCTCAACTAGATAACACTCAGAGACTATCAAGGATGATAGACGAGATTCCACAACTCTCTGCGTTTAAATTAAAATATGAACCACAACAATCTTTTATACTTCATAAGAGTTGTCTTGTGGAATTTTTTTTAAGGGAGATGATTGGTTGGACATACTTGTACTACATTTGTGTTGCTCGTAAATAATATTTATGATAATTTCAGTTTATATTCATTGTTCTCATGCTTTAACATAAATATTTTACTTTCTCATTAAATTTTTATTAGGGTTATGCATGAGATGTGTGTTTAAAATAAATTGAAAAATATTGTTTCTTATATTCATTGAAGATTCAATCTCAAGGTAATGCAACAAACGCTATCAAGATGTACATACAAAATAAGTTGGTTAGTGAGAATAAAGAGCGTTACATGGGACCGTTTATTCATAAGTAAGTATATGGTTTAATTTGTGTTTTTGTACACAACATTTACTATTTTTAGTGTTTATGTAGGAACCTTTGACAACTAGTTATTTTATGTTTGAAGCAAAATAGTGTAGTTATGTTATGTTCGTTACACTATAAACTTAATGAAAAATAAAAAAGGTTTTGAGCGGTAAGTGGTATTATTTAAAATACTCAAATTTTACCTATAGTTTTGAAAAGTTTTTAGTCATGTTTAATATTTACTGACATGTAGAGCTATTGAGGGATACAATTTTGTGAAACGTAATTTAGTTGGTAAAAAGTCAAAGTTCATAGAACCATATATACAATATTACTTGTGCTTTTTGATATTTTTTTATTTTCACTAATGTATTACTTGTGCTTTGTTTGTATTAATTAGTAATTATATGAAAAAACCATTTTCCATCTTTCATCCATATCTAAGTTTTTTTTTAACCCACATCCAAATTCTCATTTTTTTTTAAAACCATGTTCTTGTTTTATTCTCATTCCATTATGCTCATGTCAAATGTAGAAAAACTCATCACATAAATGGTCAAAGCCCATACAAAAGTGAAAAGCTAAAAAAAAATAGAAAAAATAAAACTCACACTTTACCAAAGATAAACAAATGAAAGTCCATTATTCTTTTCTACAATAATTACAACCCAAATTCAAAGAAAGTTGAATTTACAACTCTTAAATTTACACGGTCCACTAGATGGAAGGCTGCTTCCCAACCTCAAGTCACTGCCATCACATTTAAACTTTCTCAGCCATGTGCATAAGATTCCAAATCACCACGCAACATCAACCCCACAAACCGTCACACAAATTCCACGCACTCAAGCTCACAATTTAAGCCATTACCAAAAAGCGGAGAATAAAGTATGCCAACCATCTGTACTCATCAAGTGGCTGACTTCTTTCGACCAATTTCATTTAACCGTCCCCATGGTCTGCAGAGGTAAAAGCGCAGTGCATCATCCAAGAGGTGCATCGATATTATTCCAACCAACATAACCCTTCTTTCGATAATCAAGTCATCAACATATTACTGCCTGAAAAATGAAAAAAATTAATCATGTAACATGATTCACAAAATTGTTTCAACAAACCGTACCACTAGAATAACTCGTAATCGACCGCGCACCACAAGCATGAACCCTGTGCACCACTTTAATTTCCCCAGCTACACACCCAAAAAAACGGAAGATGATTACCTGTAAATAACGAAGTCAAGGCCAAACTGACTCAACTTTCACAAGTTACAGCAAAACAATTACCAATCATCCAAAGCAAATGATTCCAAATAAAACAATGGATAATATGCATTGCTCTTGAGCCTTTTACCATAAACCGTTCCAACATTTACGGACCACAATAATATGATTTTCGATTGGTCCAGCTTTTAAATTCCACAAATGACAAAGACCATGTGACGAATTTTGCAATATAAAAGCGAATACTGCGCACCAAAAAGGGGGGCTTCGGATTCGTAATAGAACTTTTTCCAGAACAATGAACATCGTTGATTCCCCAACCTTAATCCTCACCTTCAAGCCTTCATTAAGGGTCCTTCAACCCACAAATTCACTTAGTTTTCAACCTTTATCAACAATAAAAACCACTCTACTTTGTCAAAACCGCAGAGGAATCTCTCTTTTCTTCTTTAATTTGCTTCACCATGAAGCAAACAACACCCGATCAAACCCCTAACCAAATCAATCTGAACCTGAAATAGAGAAGAATAAGGAGTAGATTAGGACTACAAGAAAATTGTTTGAAACCAGATCTAAACCCAAACGGAAACAAGAACAGGAAGAAAAAGAGAAATTGGGCAAACCAAAAAGAAATTGACGCAGCAGGTGGAAATCGAGAGCGCGGCGTTTTTCTTTCATTCCTTCATTTTCGATGATGTTGTTTGTTAGAACGAAAATGGCGGATTTGATTCAACCATTGGCTTCATATTAGTGTGACTTCATGGAAAGGGGAAAAGCATGATTTCGTCAAGCATCCAATGTCTCGATTTTTATTTTTGTTGATGTAGTAGAGTTGTTGTAACTCTTATTTTTTAGGGTGTACCGTGAGACCCATGTGGTCTGTTTTGGTAAGGCTTTTTGCTAGGGTGATGGGCTTTGTTAAGCTCAAAGGATCCCCTTTTATTTTTTATTTTTTAGGTATCCTTCCTTTCTATTTCTACACCCCTGGCTTTTTCTTTAAAAGTTTTATGTTTTTGTTTTTAATATGGGATTAAGAATTTGATTAACTTTTTGATACATTTTTTTTAAACAATTTATTTTGAGGTTTTTCCAATTTCTTCATTAGTTTTTTTATCTCATTTTAATTATCTATTTACTTTCGATTTTTTTCATTTTTTTATCTTTTTGGATCGATGAAGAGACCTCAAAGTTGTTGTTCGTCAAATTATTGATGAATAATAATAAATCCGAGACCAAAATTTTTTTCACCTTTTCATTTCCGATTTTATTCTTTTTTGGGTCAATGACGAAACTCCAAGAATTTTTATCGGTTAAATTATTTATAGATAACAACTTATCCGAGACCAACTTCTTTTCTCTTTCAATTTCTTCTTCATTTTCGATTTTATTTAATTTTTTTTTATCTATGAAGTCTTTCGATTCGTAAACGTCGATTTATCGAAGTCGATAACCTTCACAATGTCAAATCTATGGAAAATGACCATTTGGGTCATTTTCTTTACTTTGGGATCGTGATAGGTTACCCTCGATTAATCGGCATGAGTTTATGATTAAAAGGAGATCCCCCTCTTTTTAGTCCGTGCAATGCGATTTAATCGGATAATGGTCTTCAATACATTTTTCTATCTTGTTTTTAGCACGAATATCAATTTACGCGACCTCCTATAGTTCGACTTTCGTTATAAGTCAAGTTACGACGGTTTAGCGTTACATTTCGTCCTGATTCAATTCATAACTCGACTAACCACTAACTTTACTTTCTATCAATATACAATTGTTTTATTTTCAGTCAAATATACCCTTGATTTAAATTCAGTCATTATATCTTGTTCATATTATTGTGGATATTATCTTGATATTATTGTTATATTATCTTGTCATATTATTCATAATTGTTCATATTCATACTATTCATATCTTATTCTCACGTATTCGAAAGCACTAAATAAATGATCGAAACGCTAAAAGCCTAAATTGGAGGACTGTTGGATCTTTGGACTTTGTCAGGTACCCTAGCTTGGAGTTATGCCCGAATTTTGCTCAAGGCATAGTTTAGGACACTTCGCGCGCACACGGCTTTCTCTTGGGCTACCTTACAATGAGACCTTTTATTTCGTGCAATCCCATGTAATTTACATGTACCCCTCTCCCATTCCGATGTATGTTTCATATTTCTTTGGTTGTGGTTTATCTTCTAGGAGCACCCTTAGGGACTAGCGTAGATCAAACTATTTTCGAACTAATTCTCGATTCGTCATCGATCTATTTTCAAATACCCTCTGTAAGTCGAGTGCCCGTCCACATTCGCCTATTGCACACACTTCATCGTAGTTTCGATATTAGGGGCACCCTTAGGGACTAGTATTGTTTCTCACATCCTAACCCTTGATTCGTCATCAAGTCGGTTCCATTTTCAATCCAAAACCTCGACTCGTCATCGATCCAATTCTCAAACCATTTCCATTCCACCACGGTTTTACACGCGAATATAAATCAAACCCTTGATCCAACGTCAAGCGTATTTTCTCAAACAAACTATTAATCAACTAACCTATTCAATTCTTTTCAAGGGGAAAAGAGTGGGATTGGGCCTTTGATCTCCCTTCGGTTGTTTGAATGTGAGTTATCTTACTCGTGTGTGAGCAATTGACGCCTCTAATAACATTTCCAATTCAACCATAATCCAACCACTCATCATTTCAAACACCATTCAAACATGACTTCTTTCAAGATGAAAAAGAGAGATAGTCAAGCCTTTAACTCGCTTTCCCGATTACTTGAGCTCGAGGAGCCTTTCTTAAGCTTCGAGTAATCGTCATCTGTACCCACTTCAAACTAATTCAACCTTATCCCTTTTCGTGGTTGTTACCACGAACTACGACTGATCTGATTCTTCATTCTCGTTTTAATGTAAGATACGTAGGCACAAGATTCTGATGATCTTGGCGAGCTACCTCCCCTCCATCTCCCGTTTCCCTTATCCTTTCCTGTAGTCGAACTACAACGCTCTGATTTCTCATTCTCGTCTGAATGAGCATACGTAGGCACAAGGGGATCAACCCTTGGCGAGCACCCTATCGTACAACCATCCCGTTTTCCCCTTATCGTCTTTATTTGTTTATCGTATCATTTCGCATTTAGCATTGAGAAGGGAACAACTAATTTTAGATAACACTCATCACAATTCAAGTCAAGAGGTTCCCGTTGAGTACAACGGACGTGAGGGGTGCTAATACCTTCCCCTTGCGTACTCGACTCCCGAACCTGGAACATCAGGTTGCGATGGCCGTGTTCCTTTCGTTTTTCAGAGGTTTTCTCGATATTTTCCTCTCCTGTTTTCTCGATATTTTCCTTTAGCGCGAGGGTCGTTTCTTCGAATTATCTATATGATTTTTCGAGGTGCGACAAATGGCGACTCTGATGAGGATAATTGTTCCATGCAAGAGAGAGTCGAGCCTATCTTAGTTCGGATTATGAGCTTGTTAGCTTTGTTTAAAGTTTTTCTCTTCTCGTTTGTTCTTTATTTATTTGTATTCTTATCTTTATTGTGCGTGCTTATGACATTGTTGGGTTGTTCTGCTTATGGGTACTTTGTGAGATGCCTCTATAATCGAGTCCGAGTAAAACCCTAGGATTAGGATGGTGGTTGTGTAGCGGAGACTTGCGTGGGTTCTTCCATGTAAGTCCGAAGCGAAAACACCGCTTGGAGTAGATTCCCTTAGAGATGTTGTTGTTGTGGTAAGTCTTTGCCATAACAATAACGTTTTCGAGCTTGAATCGTTGATCCCAACGACCTTTAAACCATTTTAGCTATGGTGGTTGGTAGTGTTGATTCCTTTTGGATTAACATGAATGCCACAATCAGATGAGATCCCTTGAATGTATTACTTCCTGATAATAATATTTTCAACCTCGATCTATGACTCTGAAAACATGTTCTAGAACATGTGTCTCGATGGTTATGTAGTTGATGCCTCCGAGAAGTCTTTCTCGTGTGGAAGATACGAAAACATCACCTAGAGGAGATTCTTTTGAGGATATTATTATCGTGATGAGGCTTTGTCATGGCTGTGATATCTTTGAAAGATATCCATGACTCTAGGCACTTACCCGTTTTAGAATCCTACCCATGGGGTTTCTTTGAGCAGTGATTGTGGTCCTTGATCCGTTCACCCGGCTAACCTCAGAACTGTTTGAATTTGTGATCCTGCAATCCTGGATCTTGCATCTTGCATTGCATATCATTTGCATTGCATTTCATTTGTTATGCATCTTGCATTTTCTTTCCTTCAGCAATTTCTCATTTTCTCCTTCCTTCCTCTCCAGTAAATCAAATTGATTCCTCGACACCAGTATGCAACTAGAGCCAATACAAGAAAAATGATAGAGTAGATTCAGCAAGAACAAGCTACCTTCAGGGAAGAGTTGGATTCTCTAAAAGGAAAGATTGACCAGATTCTTGAAGCCATCATTGCGACCCGAAAGGAAGAAGAGCTGCGTAAAAGTATTGTTGTTAACAACAATGGTCAAGAGCAAGAGTCTACCATCAGACTTTCAGTTCCTGTTCCCAACCCTTATGGAGTGCCAATGAACTTTGCTACTGCAGCCGAAGGAACCACTTCTCAACCAATCCCTGTCGCCTGGTGTTATTGTTGGAGCTATCCCTCAGGCCCAGCCTACTATTGTTCAGATCCCCGTTCCTCATACTGAAGATAATCTGATGGACCGGTATGATGATGTTCAAAACTATCATGCCGCCATCCCCATTGCCAGTCCTGTTCCTGCTCAGGATTTCGAAGCTATGAAAATGTGCCACAATCTAGCTGAGAAACTCTGAGTCATGGAGGGGCACAACTCAAACTCTTTCAGTGCTCTGGAATTGTGCTTGGTGCCTGATGTTGTCATTCCTCCCAAGTTCAAAGTGCCTGAATTCTAAAAGTACAAGGGTCTCAGTTGCCCAAATATTCATTTGAAGATGTACTGTCGCAAAATGGCTGCCTATGCCAGGGTCAAAAAAGTAATGATTCATTACTTCCTAGGCAGTTTGTTTGGGGCATCCCTCGAATGGTATATACAACTGAAATGTAACAGTGTGCGCACTTGGGCCGAGCTAGCTGATGCATTTGTCAAACAATACAAATACAACACCGATCTTGCTCCGAATCGTACTTAACTTCAAAGTATTACTCATAAGGACAATGAATCCTTTAAAGAATATGCATAACAATGGAGAGAGAGCTAGCTGCAATGGTGCATCCACCTTTGGTTGATCGTGAACTGATTGACATCTTCATGGGTACCTTACAAGGCCAATACTACGAAAAGTTGATCGGTAGTGTTTCTGCTGGATTTTCTGACTTGGTAATCATCGGTGAGAGAATTGAAGAAGGTCTAAAGAGCAGAAAGATCCAAGGAGGTTCTAACAGCCAAGCCAATGCCAAGAAACCTTTCAATGGGTACAAAAAGAAAGAGGGTGAAACAAATGTTGTCTCAGTCCAGAAAGGGCAAGCTTCTCAACAAACTCTCGCTCCTATGCCTTATAAAATCCCCTACTATTCGTATCCGTATGTTGCTGCTGCGCAATATGCTCTGATGCCTTATCCTCCAGCTGTTCAAGTTGTTCAAGCTCAAATGCCATAGTAACAGGCTCCTCAGCAACAGGCCTACAACCAGCAAGGATATCAATATCCTCCTCAACAACAACAATTGCAAAACGCTCAATAATAGCAAGGTGCTCGCCAACAACGTCAGCAAAGGACTTGGAGGCCAGATAGAGTCTTTGATCGTCTACCGATGACATACGCTAGTATCTTTTCTCAGTTGATGGAGAAAAAGGCTGTTGTTCTGAGAGATTTGGCTCCCGCAACTATCATTCCTACCGACTACGATGCAAATGCTCATTGTGAGTTTCATAAGGGCGCTCTAGGTCACATCTTTGAGAACTGCAGGGCTTTCAAGCATAAAGTTTAAGACATGATTGACAGGGATGCTATCAACTTCAATTGGAAGTCTCCAAATGTCATCAACAATTCAATGCCACCGACCGGCTAGTGCCAGCTTCAGGATAAATTAAATCAAGTTATTTGCATTTGGTTTTCATTAATGTATTGTTTAAGTATTGTATGCTTTAAACATTGCTATTTGCATTTGGTTTTCATTAATTTATTGTTATGCATGTTTTGAATTAGTTATTGTTGCACCGCAAAATTTGACCAACATTTCTTTACCTAGCTTGTGGTTCATCTCTTCACATTAGCATTATCACTTGCATTTCATTGACATGTGTGCAGGAGATCAAGAGATATGATTACCAATCAAGGGCTACACAAGAGTTTGAAGCTAGCCAAGAAGGTTATTCAAGTGTTCAAGGGTTGATATCTTTGTTAGAGAAGTTAAGAGATCCTCAGAGAGAGTGGTTGAAACCAAGGTTGTGTGCCTCCTAACTTGAGAGTTGTGGGAGCTCCTCAGATTATTCTGAAGCTATGAGGATGGACTTGAAGCCTTGAGAGATCTTATGAGATGTCTTGAAAGCCATCAGGAAGCCTAGAGAGGTCATTGTGCAAGAATAAGAAACCCCAGCCATGAGTGGTGTACCCTAGGTCTACTGATGATTTGGAGAGGGTTGAGACCTAATCCAAGAGCCATGTGATCATGGATTGATGCATTGAGATGCTATAAGGATGATTCCAAGGTCAACTCATCATGATTGAGGAGTTTGAGAAGTTTCAAGCTAGGGTTTCTAAGGCTTGACAGTGTAAAATCCCCTAGTTTGACCCCTATCTTCAAGGCAGTTTAGCTTAAGATGTGATTGTCATATCATCTTACCCCAACATGAATGTTGTAGAGCTTGCTCTTAGCTTTAATTTGAGTACTAGAAGTCCTTGATAGGATTTGTAGAACTCAAGTTATGACTTTGACAAGTTACAAGTCATCTGAGGTATGTGAATCTGGGGCCTTGAAAGTCACCCAACTTGCATCAAACTTTTGCCCAAGAAGGATGATTCCTATGGACTTTTGGTCAACATGAATGTTGTTCCTTATCCTCTTAGCTTTCTAGAGAGTACTAGAAGTCCTTGATAGGATTTGTAGAACTCAAGTTATGGCTTTGACAAGTCAAGGGCATTTTGGTCATTTGGAGATTATAGGTCATCTCAAGCATAAGGCCATAACTCCTATTTCCAAGCTTCAAATGGAAAAATCTTCAACATAAAACTTGCTTAAAATGATGTTTTAAGGCTATTAAGGAAGTCATGAGATGTTGAAAAGGCTTGTAGCTCAAAATGGTAAAAATGACCTAAAATGAAGGCATAAGTTAAATAAGTCAAAGTTGGAAATTGAAATTTTCAAGCTACACATCCAAACCATGGCATGTAATAGGTCATTTTGAATCTAGAAAACATTTTAGAAACAATGGTTCAGCCACATTTTTGATTTGAGGCCTAAATCATGGACTTGCTTTGGAAAATGGTTGCTTGCATATTAAGGTACATATGCAAAACACAAGGAAGAGCAATGTACAAGCTAGCTAGGTATCCTAACACCTCATACATCTCATCTAAGGAGAATTTCAAAGGATAAAAAGTTGCTGCAAGAGGTATAGCACAAGTTGGTACATGAGATGGATTGAAATCAAAAACTCATGACATGAGAATCTCAAATTCTCATTGGATGATTCCAGAAAGTTCTGGATGGTTTAGAACCATCCTATATAGTGATTAGAACTTGCTCATATGTAAGGTTGGTGAGAGATTAGAGAGGAGAGTGAGATAGCCATTTCAATTTCTTCCATTGCAAGTTGAAATCAATTTCTATATTCCACACCATTTCCATCGATTCTTTCAATCCTAACACCTTCCATTGATCATACTGAATGTGTGCATACCAAATTGAGGGCAAGATCGTGTGAGATTGAAGAGATAGCATTTGGATTTTGGGAGCTGCAAGTCACAATCGGATTTGGAGATTCAAGCTTCTTGGATCAAATCTTTTGCAAACAGAAGCACTAACATCAATCAAGGAGTGATTCTGAAGAGTTTGAGAGGTTGAAGTGAAGGTTTGACCTATCTGGTATTCAAGATTTGACAGGTTTGCAACTTTTCTTCTACACCTTAATTTAAGCATAATTAGTTAGATTTGTTAGGTTGGAATGGTTAGAGACAAGTAGGAGATGGATTCTGGAAACTTTGAGATCATTTGGTGAAGTTTGAGTTAGTGACACCAATTTTGTTTTGATCAAGAACACGATGTATAGTGAGATATGACATGAGTTTAATAGCAAGATTTAACCAGTGTGAGGTGGTGATCATTCTGAGCCAATCAATTTCAAGAATCGTTAAAGTTGAAGTTTGAGCATAGTTTTGATCTTGGATCGGGTTTAGAGATTGAGGGCATTTCAATTGATTCTAATACCATGGTTGTAATCAGCATGAAATTTAGAACAAATTAGGGTTTTAAACCATGGATTTTGGTTGAGTTTGGGTGGAGTCCGAGTTAGGTATTTGAGCTCTGCAACTATGGAGCTTTCCCTCCATTTTCATGGCTGGAGGAAGAAGATAAGGTCATGGCCGTTGGATGAGGCAAGGACCCGTTGACTGGACCTAGATCGTGTGGCCAAGATTTGATTTCATGTTTGAAGATGAGTCTGAAAAACAACCAAACGCGATGTTTCATTAAAACTGTGGTCTTGGGCTTTAGTGGACTGATTGATATCCACACCCCCATCCATGGCCCAGTCAGAATTTGAACTGATTTTCGTTACTTATTGCACCATATATTTTTCTTTTTCTTTATAATTTTGTTATTTGTTTTCTGATTAAAATTGGGCCTAGCGCGCATTGCTGATGACACCCCCATTTAGGGCCCATCCTCATATTGAACTGCATACCATTGCTATCTGCACCAAACATTTCATATTTTATTTTCTTTTTCTCCATTTTATTTTAAACTTTGAAAAATCATATTAAATAGAAAAATAATGATTTTGGCATGGGGATTTTTTCTCCTATTTCACATTTATGTCTAGAAAATTATAAAATCAAAACGTTTGCATTTCATGCATTTTTAATATTTTTTGTGTATTTTCTCTTTTAATAGCTTTTTAATTCATTTTATGTTGATGCATAGTTTTGTAGAATTTTGTTTATCTAGTTCCATTCATATTTTTGAACCATTCTTTTTAGGATAGTTAGATTAGGACTTTAGCTCCCCTATGGATTTATTCCATAATTTTGTGATTAGTTTTTGATTAGTTTTGATTAGATGACTTTAGGTTGTGTAGATTTAGGTCAATCCTTAACATAGGTCCACAATAACACTAGAATTTTAGGTTTCTAGGTCAAGATAGATATTGGGACATATAGGGTATTAAGGGTAGTCATATAGTATCCCCTAGAAATTATATTAGATTTTAATATAATAGTATACTATTTTTAATTGATTTTTGTAATTGATTGTTGGTTGTGTTGCCCTTGTGGGCTTGTATTTTGTTTTGCTTTGCTTTGTGGGTTTGCTTGGCTTGGTAGGCTTGGTCTTGCTTTGTGGAGCCTGGAGGAGCATAGTGGAAGACTTGAAGATTGAATAAGGAGCTTGAGAGCTTGGAGACTTGTTTGTTTTGTTGTTGTTTTAGGGTTAGGAATTAAGTAGAGCTTAGACTTAGTTAATTTCCTTCTTAAACATGGAGGGTATCTTTCACCTCCATTCTTCCCCATGATTCAAGGTCCTTCCATGGTATTCACCTCCCTCCTTTGGAGGGATAAGTGATGGAACCTAGGAAGTAGAACTTTTGAGGGAACCATTCTTTTGATGTTAAACCCTTATAGGCCACCTTTGGTGGTCAATAAGCAGTTTAATATCCTAGCTTATCCAGTTAAGTGATTTCTTCTGGTTTGAGTATCTTGAGAGATTTTGGGCTTGAGTGTGAAGATGAAGACTTCATTGATGAGTATGCAAGAGGATGATTCCCTGGGCATTGCCATTTCAGCTGAAGCTTGAAGAGCAAGAAGAGCAAGTTGATACTTGAAGATCCAGTAAAGATTGAATGAAGAGTTGAGACTTAAAAATTGAAGGATAAAGTTGATATTTCCAAGTGATTGAGGACTACTCTGAGAAGCTGAAGCTTGTAGATGAAGAGGATTCAATTGAGATTGACTGAAGAGCTGAAGCTTGAAGAACAAAGGAATCAAGTTGATACTTGTGGTTAAGAGTGAAGCCTGAAGGTGGAATTGATTAAGGAAAGCTGAAGCTTGAAGAAGAAGAATAAGTTGAAACTTATGTTGAAGGGTTGAAACCTGGAGAAGAAAATTGATATTTGTCAAGAGTGATGGAGGTCTGAAGATTGAGTTGCTGTCATAAGAGCTGAGGCTTGGAGTTGGAAGAGGGAGGGGTTGATCTGTTTTCTTGTCTGTTTCTTCTTTGTATTGCTGATGTGCCTTGTTTGACTTGCTTGATGCATTAGAATAAGTCCATGATTAGACTGACTTTAATCTAGGAGCATGATTGCACTAGAGGTTGAGTTGCTCCCTCTGCTTGTATTGTTACTGTATGGCTTTGCTTGCGGGTATTCGGTAGAGCCCTGCTCCCTTGCCCATGTGGTTTGTTTTGCTTGATAGCATGATGTTATTTCTTCTGTATGATTGCAATTTACTGTATTTTGCTTGATAGTATGTTTATCTTTCTGTATGATTACTGTTATTCATTCTGGCTTGAGGTTGAGATGAGCTTGTGGAGGCTGCTGCCCCACACACATTTCCTCCCTCACTTGCATTGCATGCATTTTACTGTATATTTGTTTACTGTTTAAGCTGATGCTTTATCTGTTTCTGTGTATCATTGACATGATCCCTTAGGACTCTCATTTCCTTTGATAAAGAAGTGATGATAGAACTTTAGGTTGAAACCTATGCATGATAACTTCTAGGAGTTCCCTGTTTCAAACCTCAACTATAGGATGAATCCTTGGCATGACAACAGTAGGACTTGATAGTCTCCCCGTAGTTGAGCATGTTCTCTTCTCATCTCAAAACAGCTTAAGATACAGTAATCATGAATGATTTCTTTTGTACGTTACGAGCCTTAAGCTATCTGAGAAAGGATTGTTGGAGAGTTTCTTTTCAACAGTCTGGATGTTTAGTATGGCACCCTTTGGGTGACATGCGACGCATTCACTCTCAGGTCATAGTCTTTAGTGCGATTGAAATTGCAAACACAATAAAAAAAACACTTCTTTCATAAAAGACAGAAAACAAACCTCAAACCTTTTTGCCTCGTGGGCCCATAATTCAAAGGAAAGCTTTTCTGAAGAAAAGAGTGTCGTTAAACTTCAGCGCCAACGCAAACAGGCTTTGTCCCTAACTGCTGAAACTGTTGTTTAACCCTGCTCGGTAAATCAGATGAATCTGAATCCCGTAAGCCGTATTATCCCGAACTACGTAAGCTCTGATCTCTCAAGCCTGTTGAGAGTACGTAGGCACAATACTGATGTATTGGCGAGCCACCTTCCCCGTAACCCGTCGTAGGGCGAATTACGTTGACTCTGATTTCTCATTCTCTAATGAGAATACGTAGGCATAAAGTGCGATGCTTTGCCGAGTCATTTTCTTTTCTTTTTAAGCCAGCCTTGATAGGTAGATAGATAAACCAACTCGTCCAGTAAACACAACAAGCGTGGATCCCGTCGAGTACGACGGACGTGAGGGGTGCTAATACCTTCCCCTTGCGTAACCGACTCCCGAACACAGACAACGGTTGCGACGACCTTGTCTTACCCTTTTTCGTCAGGTTTTTCCGATCGTTTCCTTTCCCGCCCCGAGGGATAAATAAAGAAAGGTGGCGACTCTTCTGTTCTGCCGGCACCTTATTTTCGCGGAAGCGACAGTTATGTCATATTCACTCATTATTTCCACTTATCACAAGCACCAACATATTTGTTCACTTCACTCTATCAACTGTTGTTTAGCATGATTTGAGGGAGGATGACGAAAATGAAATACTCATAATTGCAAACCGTATGCTTTCAGACAGAATCTTGTCAATGATGTACAAACATTGTTTCAATCTCTAAACACTGAAGATATAAGGAGTTAATCCCTAGTAAACCACTTCGAGCCTGAAAGTAGCAGTTTTCTTCGATATTCAAACCCTTACACTCAACCTAGGACAGGGTAGTGTTCAGTTAATCCAATCCAGTATTCGAATCAACAAAGCAAAATCCAAAAGATGGTTGTTCATCAATAACCTATGACATGGCAGTCACTATCCTCCAATAAAAATATATATCATAAGCCTTCTAAGTCAAGCACCTCAAAGGGGACTTAGGCAAAAATCAAGGAAATCCCGATGGATCTAACAAGCAAATTCAGTCCATGCAAAAGTTAGGGATCAAAACTAAAAGCAAAAGAGGTTTCGAAAACCTTCAACAAAAACAAAATAAGATTCGGTGGCCACTCAAACCAAAAAGGTCACTGATATCCTTCAAAAATAAAATAAGGTGGCTGCCATTTCAAGAAAAACCTGAGCCATCAAGCTTACACCGTCAAGACAGGTGCAAAATTAACTGAACATAGGACTGGAGATCATCAAGAAGAAGGGGTGGGTACAAATCATACTTCGAGCCCAATATCCTTTGTTTCACAAACCGTGAACCAGACCACGTTACAACCCTCGAAAGTCCTAATTGAGACGAGGTTTATTCTGAAAGCATACTAGGGCAAGGTTGCGTAAACTGGCTCCTCACATATTTGCTAAACATCAGCATTGGTGTCATTATCCTTGTTGTATCTTTACACCAATCAAAATTAGCACAACGTCTGGGCTAATGGTCCATTCGTCTCACACCATCAATAAACGACACTTTTTCAAAACTTGCATGAACTTTGCATTAAGATTACCATTTTTGAATGTACAATTTTAATTGCAAATCAGTGCTAGATCTCAAAGATACTTCAACAAGGGGCAATCAAGGAGGAATGTGACTATCAGTGGCTGTCACGAAGCAAGGCTACCTCAAAACCCACAGGTTGGGGCAAATTATTCAACAACTCGAGCAGGGACAAGTCATCAGAGTTCAACTTCGATTTTAGAAATGGTTAATCAGGGGAAGACCATTACCATGTTCAGACTGGGGAAAGTCCAGGTCGTCCCAACCATCAAGCAGAGCTGCAACTTTCTCTGAAACAAGTTCACAACAAATTACCAAGTACCCAAACTTCGGGCATCAAGACTATCTTCGCCTGTTTCAATCATGGCGTCTTCAGCGAAATGCGTGTTGAGGAAGTCAATCCCTTCTATATGGGTAAAGCCTCATATATAGATGTGCTTGTTTCGATGATGTCAAAACTCAGCTCCATAGAAGAATATATGTTGGACGCTATCACCATGTTGCATGTGCATGTCTTGTGTCTCATATATGTTTAAATTCTCGTATATAATATCACGGTTGTTACATATAGATGTCATAAATGTGTGTCATATGAGTTTGACTTCGTTGGTGTCGTGTGCCATATCATAGGTTTCATCAAGAGTGTCAAAAAATATGAAAATAGGCATTTTTGACAGTTTTAGGGTTTTGAGTCGACCAAAGACTTGTTCCGGTCGACTCATACTGCAAGTCATTTTTGTGTATTAGTCTCAGGTGGGCTCGTGTCAACCCACCGGTTGACTTATACTATAAGAATTTTCATTTGTCTAAAAATGAATGCTATGTGTCGACGCATGCAAGGCTCCGCTCGACGCATGGTCATGTTTTCTGCACAGTTTTACATTCGGGTCAGCTCAGGTTGATCGTCCGCTGTTTTATATCAAATTTATGTTATGTCAATTGTCTTTGTGAAGTGGTTTGTTTGTTATGTCAGTTATGTTTGGTATATAAGTTCAATTTACTCTTTCATTTCAAAACAATTGAGAAAAACAAGAAAAGTGAAATAGGTGTTGTTTTGGTTCTCATCATCTGCATTCTCTTCATTACATTCCACAACAATTACACATAATCATCTTTGTTGTGCATTGTGAGTTGTTAAGAGGTGATAACATCCAAAGCCGAAGATTGGTTTATCTGGTTTGGGTTGAGGAATCGACAGGTTTTTCTTGAATAAAACCTCTAGGGTTTTGTCCTCCAAGATTCTCTGAATTTGGGGGTTTTTACACGATTCATCTCATCACATATTCAGCTGAGTGAAGGTAATCGAGAAGCTGGAGGTTCTGTCGATTTAGTAACGGTAAACGGAAGATTGTGAGTGGGAGTTTCGGGTTCGACACGCGGGTGATTGAAATCAGTCGGGGCAGATTTTGAAGACTGAAGGTTGTTCAAAGATAGTGTCGTAATCAGAGGTTTATTCACAGTTGTCGAAGTACTTGATTCGACTCGAATCAAGGGGCAAGAAGAAATATGATCTACAACAACAATAGTGTTTGTTTGTTTGATAGCTATTTTCTTCTTGTATAAACTTTCAACAACAGGTTATATCTATATATTAACAAGTCTCAATTCTATTATTAGAATTGAGGGCAGACGTACCCCGAGCGAGGACGACAGGGGAACTGCCTCAACAAATCGTTGTGTCTTTTACTTTACGTTTATATTGCTTAATATTTGTGTTTTTAGTGCAAACGATTATATCAATCTAGGTCTGGTTTAAGTAGTGCTAAACTAATTTTTGAGCCTAGTGTCGCTTGCGCGAAAATAAGGTGCCGGCATGACAGAAGAGTCGCCACCTTTCGTTATTTATCCCTCAGAGCGGGAAAGGAAACGATCGGAAAAACCTGACGAAAAAAAGGGTAAGACAAGGTCATCGCAACCATTGTCTGGGTTCGGGAGTCGGTTACGCAAGGGGAAGGTATTAGCACCCCTCACGTCCGTCGTACTCGACGGGATCCTCGCTTGTTTGCTTACTTGGACGGGTTAGTTATAATCTATCTACCTATCAAGGCTGGCTGAAAAAAGAAAAGAAAAATGACTCGGCAAAGCGTCGCGCTTTATGCCTACGTATTCTCATCAGAGAATGAGAAATCAGAGTCAACGTAGTTCGGCTAACTACGAGTTATGGGGGAAAGGTTGCTCGCTAGGATATCGCATCCTATGCCTACGTACTTTCATCTGGTATGAAAGATCAGAGCAAACGTAGTTCGGCAAACTACAGGAAACAGCTCAACTAGGAGGGAGACTATCAAGTCCTACTGTTATCATGCCATGGATTCATCCTATGGTTGAGGTTTGAACAAAGAACTCCTAGATGTTGTCATGCATAGGTTTCAACCTAAAAGTCTATCATCAAATCCTCATCAGAGGAAATGAGAGTCCTAAGGGATCATGTCAATGATACACAGAAACAGACAAAAACATCAGCTTTTACAGTAAAATGCATGCAATGCAAGTGAGGGAGGAAATGTGTGTGGGGTTTCAGCCTCCACAAGCTCATCTCAACCTCAAGCCAGTCATGAAATAACAGTAATCGTACTGAAGATCAACAACATGCTATCAAGCAAAACAGTAAACTGCAATCATACAGATAAAGGAAATGAAGTACCATCAGGCAAACAAATCTCACATGAGAAAGAATCATCTATTCTCTAACCCTAACCCTAATCACAGGATCTAAACAAACCTAAGCAAAAACTCTCAAGCAGAACCCTAGGCAGGAGAAATCATTCCCAGTCTTCAAGCTTCAGAATAAGCTTACCAAAGAAAGGGAGCTAAGCAATCATACTCATAATGTCTTCCTCAGGAGAACACTAGGAGGTGTATACTCAGGAGTCATGCCCTATGTGGCTCAACCACTGTGATCAGTTTACATCCCTCCTCAGGAGAGATTAAACTCACAAGCAGGCTCCAACATCACTGGATATTTAAGAAATCCTATTTAAGCTAGTGGAGCTAAGTGAATAGACCCATAGGACTTTCCTCAGGAAAGTACTAGGAGGCTTCCACTTAGGAGTTGTATCCCATGTGGCTCAACAACATGTGATCAGTTTACATTCCTCCTCAGGAGAAATTAAACTCACAAGTTGGCTCCAACATCATTGGATACTTGAGAAGTCCTAGATCAACTAGTGGAACTAAGTGAATAGACCCATAGGACTTTCCTCAGGAAAGTACTAGGAGGCTTCCACTTAGGAGTTGTATCCCATGTGGCTCAACAACATGTGATCAGTTTACATTCCTCCTCAGGAGAAATTAAACTCACAAGTTGGCTCCAACATCATTGGATACTTAAGAAAGAGGTGAGAAGGAAGGATGAAAGTCATTCATAGTGCCTTCCTCAGGAGAGTACCATGAACTTCCTTCAAACTTCAGGCTCTCAAACCTCACCAACAGGAAATGAGACAAGCTCTGGGTCTCTGCATCTTGATCTACAAGCTTCTCCTTATGATGCTCACCATCAATATCCTCAAGGCCACACAAGCCCCTCATCAAATTCCTCAGAAAGAACCCCACAGATGAACAGATAACCCACTGAACAGGCCAAATCATCAGGCAACTCAGAAAATACCTAAAAATACTAAACTAATGGGGAAAAATTCAACAAATATTCACAAGGGTCCTCAACACCTACTCATAACATCTACAAAGGTCTCTACCTAAAAATCAAGAAAGAACTCAATCAAAGAAAGGGATTCATCACCTAAGCACAATTTAAACCCTAATTAGACTAACCAAAGTCAACCCTAATCAAACTAATCAAGATTAATTCTAAAAAATCTAGAAAAAATCCTATGGGGAAGTATGGCTAATCATCTAATTGCACAAAAAAGAATGGGTAAAAAAGATTAATGGAAAGTACTAAAACAATTCCTACAAAATCAAATATCAAAATGAAACACTTAAAAAGCTATTGAATTGGAAAATCTACTAAAAATATTAAACATAAAAATAAAATCTCAATTTTATTTTTATAATTTTCTACTCATTTTAATCTAATCATGAAAAAAAAGAAGGAGTTAAAAATCATTTTCTATCTATTTTTAATGAATTTTACAAAACAGAGAAATATTAAAAAGAAAATTAAAAGAAATGAATTAATTAAAAGGGAGGGGGGTATGAATAGCATATCAGACCAGTTAGATTTACTGGGCCAGCAATAAAGGGGGGGGCGAATAGCATTGAGCCCAGAACGCCTCTTAAAATGAAACGCTGCGTTTTCATTAAATTCAAATCTTCCCTCTCTTTCTCAGATATAACCATAGCCGTTGGATTGGGATAATTGGTCAAATACTGGGAACGATCCAACGGCTTCCCTTTCGTCTTCTTCAAACGAGCTAGGGTTTGCAGAACCCTCACCTCCATGCCATTAACTTCGAGCTCTATTATCTCCTTGCTCAGGCCACGGCTTGCCACGATATAAAAATGAAAGTTGCCCTAAATCTCAAGGGGAACACAACCCTACGTGCAGTTTTCCTTAACTCACCCTAGATTGCCCTAACAGAAAGCGTAAACACCTTGGTACCACCATGCTCGACTGATACCAACCCTCATAAAACTTCAATTTAAAGGTCAACAGATGTTCTACGTGCTATCCTGATCAATATACACTACTTCTTGCTGATTAAAACTCATTAAACAACTAATCATTGAAGATCCAAGAATCATGGTTCTGTTAAAAAACTTAATGGATTGTGCTATAACCTTCAGGGATCAATCTACTAACCTCCTACACTAATCCTATGGTCAAGAATCCAATTAAAACTTCATAAATATTGAGATTCGAAGAAGAGAAAAACCTGCTCAAGAAATGATGGTGAAGGTTGCTTGCAGTACTTTCAAGGCTTGCAATGGCTTGTATGTGATCCTTAGAAGATGCACTCTCTTCTGTTTGCAAAAGCTTCGAAGGAAACAGCTTGTAATGGCAGAAATCACAACTTTCTTGAACTTGAAGGAACTTTCTTCAATGGTGTCTCTCTCTCTCTCTCTCTCTCTCTCTCTCAACCAACCTTGCATTTAGTGTATTACCCTCTTTAAATAACAATTGGAAGAATGATCTAGAACTCCTTAGAATCATCTAGAAACTTCATGAAAGTATCATGTGATGATAAGTTCAAAACCTCTTATCTCATGCTCTTACTCCTTATTTTCGTGCCAAATACTCCTTACATGAGATATTCAAGTGTCATGAACCAAAATAAGGCTTTACATTGGCTTGTGTAAAGATTTTCAAAGTTAACTTCATTTGCAAGTAACAAATTAACAAAGAAACCTCATTTTTTGGACCTCAAATGGAAAATCCACTTAAACCAATCTTCTCAAAATGTTTTTTTCAATCAAAATGATATATTGGATGACCTATTTTGGATTTGTAGATCTCCCAAATCACTTTTCAATTTCAACTTTTCAAAGTTATAAGCCATTTTTAGTTCATTTTTGACCAATCATGGAATCTTGTGCTATGAGCTTTTTCAACAATTTGTGACCTTCTTTCTAGACTTAAAATCACATTTTGAGCAACTTTCATGTTTTAAGTTTTTCCATTTGAGGCTTGGAAATAGGAGTTTTAGGCATTGGCTAAAATGACCTATAACTGACAAATGACCAAAATACCCCTGCCTTGCTCAAACCATAACTTGAGTTCCACAAATCCAATCAAGGACTTCTACCACTCAAATTAAAGCTAAGAAGATCCTCTTCAACATTCATGTTGACCAAGAAACCATAGGAATCAACCTACTAGGGCAAAAGTTGTCTGGAAGTTGGGTGACTTTCAAGGACCCAGATTCACATACCTCTGCTGACCTGTAATTTGTCAAAACCATAACTTGAGCTCTGTAACTCCTATCAAGGACTTCCACCACTCAAATTAAAGCTTAGAACAAGCTCTACAACATTCATGTTGTGGGGAAAATGAGATATCAAACACATCTAGTGCTAAAACTGCCTGGAAGATAGGGATCAAATTAGGGTTTTTTCACTGACAATCCTCAGAAACCCTAACTCAAAACTTCTCAAAACTCCTCAATCATGATGAGTTGGTCTAGGAATCCTCTTTATAACATCTCTATGCATCATTCCATGATCTCATGGCCCTTGGATTAAGTCTCAACCTTCTCCAAATCTTCAGCTGGTCTAGGGTTGACCCAGTCAAAACCCTAATTCTACCATTCATGGTTGAATCTTCTGAATTCTTACATAATGACTCCTCTGGGCTTTATGAAGGCTATCAAGGCATCTCATAAGCTTTCTCAAAACATCAAGTTCATCCTCAAAGTCTCAGAATCATCTGAGGGGCACTCACAACTCTCAAACTGTGAAGCACACAACCCTGGTTTCAACCAATTTTCTGAGGATCTCTTGAACTTTCTGATGAAGGTATCCATTTTCAAATACTCAATGAATAAATAATTGTTGGCCAAATTTTGGGGTGCAACAGCTGCCCCTATTCAAACGGCTTGAACCTGACTGGGTGAGAAGCGAACGGCTCTCACCCAATCAAGGTGCGAGACGATTGAATACCGGTAAATCCGAAAATTTGCCAACTGCACGAGCACACGGTACTCTGCGGGGGACAAATCTTCGAATATTGCAATGCCAGCTGCACGGCAACTAGCTGGAGAGATACTGATCTGACATCACCGTCAGTCATACACATCAAATTCTTCTGACATTGTCATCAAACAACCAAAACACCCAACATCGTCGCTGGAAGACTAAACCACCTGACATCACCGTCAGAAGCAGACAAAATTCTGAGGAACACCCAACATCGTCGCTGGGAGACTAAACCACCTGACATCACCGTCAGAAGCAGACAAAATTCTGGGGAACACCCAACATCGTCGCTGGGAGACTAAACCACCTGACATCACCGCCGGAGAACTAACTCTGACATCGCAGTCGATCAACCAAAATACCCAACCTCACCGCTGGAGAACTAAATCTGACATCACCGTCGGACGATCGAGGTACCCTGCATCACCGCTGGAGAACTAAATCTGACATCACCGTCGGACGATCGAAGTACCCTGCATCACCGCTGGAGAACTAAATCTGACATCACCGTCGGACGATCGAAGTACCCTGCATCACCGCTGGAGAACTAAATCTGACATCACCGTCGGACGATCGAAGTACCCTGCATCACCGCTGGAGAAACATCTTCTGACATCACCGTCGGAAAATCAACATACCCCGCATCACCGCTGGAGAAACATCTTCTGACATTACCGTCGGAAAATCAAAATACCCCGCATCACCGCTGGAGAACTATCTTCGACTTCAATCAGAAGACGTATCATTCACTTGATCGCGCTCAATCATCACCTCAGGACAACTGACTTGGTCTTCAGACTCACACGAATCACTTTGTTGTATCTACAACCTTTGGAACCTTATCTTCAGCCACCCGTTGCTTCATCCACACGGAAATCTGGCTTCACAGGAACCTTCTGGTATCGCCCTCTGGCGCTTACGAAATCCATCTTCAGATTAGACATCGTTGTTGGAGCAGACATACCACGCTGCTCTGGTCTCCAAGAATCTCTTGACCAAACAGATCCATCGGGCGTCTTCAAGAATCGTCCCGGACTAATAACCTTTCTGGAGCAAACATTCTGTTGGGAATTCCAGGAATCTTCCTAGGCAACTCCTGCTGGAGGAGCTATTGGGGAACTCAAGTATCATACTAGGCGAACAACTCGGGAAGCTGCACTGAGGTCTTAAGAATCGTCTTAAGCAAAATGGCCCTGCTGAGGGACTTGAGAATCATCTCGAACCGAAGTCTTTGCTGGGGATCTCAAAAATCATCTTGAGCGAGCGACTGCGGGGATCACCGGGGTCTTTTAGAATCATCTTAAGAGAGCGACCTTGTTGGAGAGAATATCAGGAATCGTCCTGGGCAACCGGTCTTTCGGTAGTACACCTGTACAATAAGGATGATAATGACCTAGGTCATGCTTATGATGCGTATGCTTCTGCACTACGCCCCATACAGTGGGAATGACATGTATTTATGCTAAATGCCATGCAATCATGCACAATGCTATGCAGTGTTGAATGCTATGCAGTCATGCACAATGATACGATCCCGTCAGCAAAATAAATGCCGAGGGGGGAATCCTCCTGTCAAGGAGAAAGAACCACTCAGGTAGAGGAATCATCCTGCTGAGGAGAATGTGAACACGCCAATATCAATTAGGCTCTGTCTGGGGAATCAATCTTCCGCGAACTGCTGCAGGGGAACAACTTCAGCTGACTGCTGCAGGGGATGAAGCTCTACGAGAACTTGGATCTGCTGATATCAATCGCTAGAATGAACTGCGTGGCTATCTCGGCTACTCTTCTGGGGATAACCATTCCGTGGGGAACCAACTTCAGCTGTTCAACACTCCACTGGGGAAAAACCAATCATGATCTGACCCACTTCCAAGGATTCGGATCCCTTGGACATCTGCAGACTCGGCTGAGGAGGGAGAAATCATTCTGCTTTACTGGATAGAGTACGACTCTGGGGAAATACAGCATCGGCTGCTCCATGCTCTGCTGGGGAGAATTGATCATGATCTGATCAACTTCCAAGGATTCTGCTTTTCTGCGGACTCAGCCGGGGAGAGAAATCATTCTACTTCACTGAAGAGTACGACCCTGATGGGGAATTTCAATTCTGCTGGGGAAGAAAGAATCATCTGACTTCGGGGGAGGGTACAACTCTGCCGGGGAATACGACATCAGCTGTTCCAACACTCTACTGGGGAAGAAGGAATCGCCCAACTTCAGGAGAGAACCTGATTCTGGTGAGGAATCTCAATTCCACTGGAGACTTCAGTCTGGCACTATCAGTTACTGCATACTTCGGTATACGACTAGCTTCCTGCGAAACCTACACTTGTGACCCGGTGCGGGGGAAATCCTGCTTCAGCAACTTTACTGGGGAAAACACGAGCTTCGGCACCCGAGCAATTCTCTGAAATCTGCACTTGTGACCCGGTGCTGGGGAAAGACGATGAGCTGCTGCGTGCGACTTAGCTGATGAGGTGACATTCCTTCAGGATGCGTCTGCTTGGGGGAGAGAATCACCTCTACCTGGGGAAGACATATCAATGCTCACTATCTGATTTTGATTCTGCGAAGGAGAGACTACTGAACTCTGCCGGGGAAGGAGGATTCATCCTGCTTCGGGGATATCAATCCTGGTCCGCTGAGGGTAATCTTGACCCTAATCTGATGAGGGGTGAACGCCATCTCAATCTGCTGCAGTCTCAAACTGTACAGGGGGAACGACCTCAAATTGTGCGCCTCTGCTGAAAAACAATCCTGGTTCAACAGCGTCAACACAGGGAATACAGGCTACCAATCATGGAGTCAAGTAACAGGTTATGCTGTAGGATAGCAACCCAATGACCGCAAGGCTTCTTCAGAAGATTCAGGTTTTGACGGGGTAATGACACGATTCCCCGATACTCAATTCTTGCTAGGGTGAACAAACTCATTTGAACAACTTGCCCCAGTGCATTTCAACTTGCCCCAATCTGACCTTTGGGAATAATTCATTCTGAGCCGAAAACAACTGGCAACAAGACAATCTTCAGAGGGCTTGCCCCAGCATCTGCACAACGGGAGGATTCATCCTCAACTAATCAACTTTCAGCATGGTCGGCTTCAATATCTCTGAAGTAGTTTGCCCCTGAACGAGCGATGAGCGACTCAACATGCTCTGATCGAACACTGGAGGGATCTGCCCTTAAATCGCAAGGATTCCAGATAACTGCCCCTGATTGGGTCTCGAGAAGATTCACTTCCGATCAACTGCTTTTTGCATAAACTGCCCCATAATCAACTGATGCTCCGGGACTTGTCCTCAGACAAACTGATTCCAGGCTTACTGGAAGTCATTGCCCCAGATTCACAGGGTTTCAAAGCACACCATTCTGATCCAGACCTCTGGCGATTCAGTCCTGATCGACTATTCCTTGCTGAAGTTCCTTCGCATCAGCTACTAACCTGCAACTAAAATTGTTTATTCACGAATAGTAATTTTAATGCAGTGTTCATGCAAATTTCGAAAAAATGTTGTACTGTCACTCATTTACGTGTCATGCTAGTGAGTGACGAATGAACTCAAGAGTTCAAACGTAGTGCTGATGCGATCAGTGAAAAATGCGATAAGGGTATGATTAGCAAATCATGAAGGAGTCAGGTTACTCAACCTTATCGTAATGCGCTCTCAGAATAAACCCTGCCTCAATTAGGTCTTTTAAGGGTTGTATCGTGGTCGGGTTCACGGTTCGTGAAACAAAGGATATTTGGTTCAAATTATGATTTGTACCCACCCCTTCTACGTGATGTTCTCCGATCCTAAAGTTCAGTCAACTTAGGTCGAGCGCTCGCCTCTTCGAGAGGTATGTTGAACATCGAGAACGACTGGTTAAAGAACTCACAAGGTGTTTCGGAGTGACAGTTATTCCTTTTCGTTTTCGGTGTCTGCATCCACACGACTTCGTCCTTGTTCGAGGATTTTTCTTTTTTATAATCCTTTCTTTTTCGTTCATTCATTTTTTGATTCCCTAATTTTTGCCTGGACTGACTCCTTTTGAGTTCTTTTCGATTTTTCTTTTGCAGTCCAGCGGGATGCCCTGATTTTTGCCTAAGTATTTGCTTTTTAGCTTTTCTTTTTTACTTAGCGGGCTTTCTTATTTCTTTTTCTTTTGGAACGAGTCGTGCGACACTGGTTGTCTTGATTGCTCCGAAAGGATTATAACTGTCTCACTCCTGATTGGTGAGGTTTAACCATTGTGGTTGATGAGGTACGACCTCTGGAGAGGAATACGATGTGATTGGTCCTCGAAGGACAACACTCCTCTATAAGACTTGAACGCTCGATCAAGCTAACTGACAACTACCCTGCCCCGGGTTAAGATGTGAGGGTTAAAAAGTCCGAAAGAAACTCCTACTCCTCGGCTCGAAGTGGTTAACAAGGGATTCTCTTCCTTATCTCTCCGGTGTTTAGGGATTTGAAACAATGCCTTGTACGTCATCGGCTAAGTTTTATCTGAAAGCAATACGATCATCGGTTATCAGTATTCAGTTTCATCATCCTCCCTCCGCTCATTGCTAATCATAGTAATAAAGTGGAGTAAATAAAATGCAAGCGTCAGTGCAATGCAGTAAATGAGTGACAACGACATAACTAATTCAGAAGAAATGCATAGTCACTTTATTATCATTACCATTCGAAACATACAATGTTTAAAGCAGGTAGTAACTAACAGAAAAGAAACTACAAAATGCAAAAATGGTAAAAAGTCCGAGGACTGCCAATGCTGAGGACGTCTGCCTGTCTGGATCACTGGCTTTTGGAAACAACCCTCTGAATCTACGAGCTCAAACAGCTGAGAGGTCGCCACGCACAACCAAGACTCCATCTGGAAAGGAAATACACCCTTGGTCGATCAATTGCTGCACTTTCGCCTGGAAAGCCTTGCAATCTTCAGTTGAATGCCCCGGAGATCCACCATGGTAACCGCACTGAACATGAGGATTGTACCCTGGAGGGTAAGGCTCTGGCACGGGCTTGAGAGCTTTCGGTTCCACCAAAGACTTCTGAATCAACTGTGGAAGAATCTGGCTATACGGCACAGGCACTGGATGGGAAGAAGCATTCCTTCGTTCCAAGTGGTTGCGAGGTCTCTTGTGATCCCGGTGTTGGTATTCCTTCCGCCCAGGAGCAAGAGGTCGTCGTTTCTGAGTGGCTAAGGTCCCTTGTTTAGGCGCTTGCGTCCTTGAACTTGATCCAGGTAGGAACTGCGAGCGAGGCGATTCAGTCACCAAAGGTCGCGGGACGTATTCAAGATCTTTCCCAGCTTCGGGCAAAGGAGTGGAATCATCCACCTCTCCTGCAGGGTAGGGGATAAACTTTCCCGATGCTCTCATGCCGCCCGGCACAAGCCTAATTGTCCTCGAGTCGATCAGGTCCTGAATCTTATTCCTGAGAGCCTTGCATGTTTCAACATGGTGCCCTGGTGCTCCTGAGTGGAAATCACAACGCATGCTTAGATCAACGTCTGGTGACACGTCATCTGGTGGATTTGAGGTCCGAAGCTTGAGAACACGGTTCTGAACCAACAGCGGCAGCAGCTGGGCATAACTCACAGGTAGTGGGTCCACAGCTCTATCAAGTAGCTTCTTCTTTTGACCACAACCTTCAGGGTTATTCTGAGATGCTCGGCGCGGCTGATGACGAGACAGGCCTCGAGCTTCATGCGGTGTAGAGGGTCCATGAGGTCCACTTGGCTTCGGCACAGGTGGCACTGACGGTAACGGAGGAAGCACTCTGGTCTCTTCCTTGGGCGCTTGACCATTCTCCTTATTTAGCATACTTCTCACCACTCCCATGAGAAAGCTCAGCTGATTCTGCAGCTGCTGATTCTCCTCTCTGAGCACTTGCTGGTCCAGACGCACTGCCTGTATGTCATTCATGACCTGCCCCAGCTGGCTTTGGATTTTCCCCAGTTCAGCTTGTATCTGCTCCATTAGTCTGAGCTGCTCGATTCGGAGTCAAACCTGCAAACACAAGGGTTAGAAGACAAGTTTCGGCTTCCGCCATGCAAGATGAATTATGCTAATGCCATGGGTGTCTGTACGTTTAGGAGATCACCCCTAATCCTGGTGTCGACATGCCAACATAGTGTCAATGCAATGATAAGACTGGATCCATTCATGGAAGAAAATATCTCATATTGCTCGGGACACCAGGATCAGGGTACGAAACGCGCCTGCAGCACAGACACATGCTAATGGAATGCAAACATGAGTATGCAAGCTAATGCAAAATGCAGTCATGCAATAATATATCCCGGTGGCTGCTGTGGAGATTCGGTATCAACAGTCACTGATGAGAAGGAAACCCTGGTGTAAAACCACAGATCTGATCTGCTGAGAATAACCATCTGGTAGGATCGAGATCAAAATTCTGCTCTGACAAGCATAAGTGCCTGATAATAAGGACCCGGGATGTATGATCAGAAAACGTCCGCTGATGAAGTCTTCAGACCCCAAATCAAAAATCTGCCCTCTCAAGAACAAACAACAACTGCCGATGAGATCTTCAGACCCCACTCAAAATCTGCCCTATCCAGAACAAACCATTGATAACAATATCCTGATCGAAACCTGCTCTATCAAGAACAGACATGCACCCGACGGTGAAAATCCTCTGATCAACCCTTGCTCTGTCAAGAACATATCCGCGACTGAGAACCCAACATAACCGATTCACTGTCAAGAAAACCAGGTAGTCTGAAGGTATAAGTTTCCTGCAATGTCCCAACCCCACTCACAGGTATGGACCTAATCCACGGACAAAGGTACGGCATCCTATGCGGTCGTCAGCGTCACAGACTTTCATGAGTGACGATACGATTCCCAGAAGGAGTGGCATCATCAAGTCATGAAGAGGCCTCACTTAGCTGACTTCCAAATGATCGGTCCCCAGAGTCGACGATCCTCACGTCTGGACTCCCCTCAGATCCTCAGGACCGGAAAGGAGCACCTCTGCAAGAATCTCGTCTGAGCGCAGATTTTCGTAGGGAACTGTGCCTGCTCAGCAGACAGGTTCGTCTACTACTTCTCCGCAACTATATCTAGGTGTGTACTCAAGCCCAGGTCCGGCTTTTCACTCACAGTAACATCCCTCTCCCACAGCAGCACAGATAATCATATCAAACTGGAAATAAAATGCGGGAAATAAAATGCGGGAAGTAAAGTGCGGGAAGTAAAAATGCGATAAATAAACGCAACCCAACAAGCAAACACACAAACGATAGGATTGACTCTCATAGGGAACCGGAGAACCAGAGATTCTGGGTTCCTTCCCCAGCAGAGTCGCCAGCTGTCGCTTGCGCGAAAATAAGGTGCCGGCATGACAGAAGAGTCGCCACCTTTCGTTATTTATCCCTCAGAGCGGGAAAGGAAACGATCGGAAAAACCTGACGAAAAAAAGGGTAAGACAAGGTCATCGCAACCATTGTCTGGGTTCGGGAGTCGGTTACGCAAGGGGAAGGTATTAGCACCCCTCACGTCCGTCGTACTCGACGGGATCCTCGCTTGTTTGCTTACTTGGACGGGTTAGTTATAATCTATCTACCTATCAAGGCTGGCTGAAAAAAGAAAAGAAAAATGACTCGGCAAAGCGTCGCGCTTTATGCCTACGTATTCTCATCAGAGAATGAGAAATCAGAGTCAACGTAGTTCGGCTAACTACGAGTTATGGGGGAAAGGTTGCTCGCTAGGATATCGCATCCTATGCCTACGTACTTTCATCTGGTATGAAAGATCAGAGCAAACGTAGTTCGGCAAACTACAGGAAACAGCTCAACTAGGAGGGAGACTATCAAGTCCTACTGTTATCATGCCATGGATTCATCCTATGGTTGAGGTTTGAACAAAGAACTCCTAGATGTTGTCATGCATAGGTTTCAACCTAAAAGTCTATCATCAAATCCTCATCAGAGGAAATGAGAGTCCTAAGGGATCATGTCAATGATACACAGAAACAGACAAAAACATCAGCTTTTACAGTAAAATGCATGCAATGCAAGTGAGGGAGGAAATGTGTGTGGGGTTTCAGCCTCCACAAGCTCATCTCAACCTCAAGCCAGTCATGAAATAACAGTAATCGTACTGAAGATCAACAACATGCTATCAAGCAAAACAGTAAACTGCAATCATACAGATAAAGGAAATGAAGTACCATCAGGCAAACAAATCTCACATGAGAAAGAATCATCTATTCTCTAACCCTAACCCTAATCACAGGATCTAAACAAACCTAAGCAAAAACTCTCAAGCAGAACCCTAGGCAGGAGAAATCATTCCCAGTCTTCAAGCTTCAGAATAAGCTTACCAAAGAAAGGGAGCTAAGCAATCATACTCATAATGTCTTCCTCAGGAGAACACTAGGAGGTGTATACTCAGGAGTCATGCCCTATGTGGCTCAACCACTGTGATCAGTTTACATCCCTCCTCAGGAGAGATTAAACTCACAAGCAGGCTCCAACATCACTGGATATTTAAGAAATCCTATTTAAGCTAGTGGAGCTAAGTGAATAGACCCATAGGACTTTCCTCAGGAAAGTACTAGGAGGCTTCCACTTAGGAGTTGTATCCCATGTGGCTCAACAACATGTGATCAGTTTACATTCCTCCTCAGGAGAAATTAAACTCACAAGTTGGCTCCAACATCATTGGATACTTGAGAAGTCCTAGATCAACTAGTGGAACTAAGTGAATAGACCCATAGGACTTTCCTCAGGAAAGTACTAGGAGGCTTCCACTTAGGAGTTGTATCCCATGTGGCTCAACAACATGTGATCAGTTTACATTCCTCCTCAGGAGAAATTAAACTCACAAGTTGGCTCCAACATCATTGGATACTTAAGAAAGAGGTGAGAAGGAAGGATGAAAGTCATTCATAGTGCCTTCCTCAGGAGAGTACCATGAACTTCCTTCAAACTTCAGGCTCTCAAACCTCACCAACAGGAAATGAGACAAGCTCTGGGTCTCTGCATCTTGATCTACAAGCTTCTCCTTATGATGCTCACCATCAATATCCTCAAGGCCACACAAGCCCCTCATCAAATTCCTCAGAAAGAACCCCACAGATGAACAGATAACCCACTGAACAGGCCAAATCATCAGGCAACTCAGAAAATACCTAAAAATACTAAACTAATGGGGAAAAATTCAACAAATATTCACAAGGGTCCTCAACACCTACTCATAACATCTACAAAGGTCTCTACCTAAAAATCAAGAAAGAACTCAATCAAAGAAAGGGATTCATCACCTAAGCACAATTTAAACCCTAATTAGACTAACCAAAGTCAACCCTAATCAAACTAATCAAGATTAATTCTAAAAAATCTAGAAAAAATCCTATGGGGAAGTATGGCTAATCATCTAATTGCACAAAAAAGAATGGGTAAAAAAGATTAATGGAAAGTACTAAAACAATTCCTACAAAATCAAATATCAAAATGAAACACTTAAAAAGCTATTGAATTGGAAAATCTACTAAAAATATTAAACATAAAAATAAAATCTCAATTTTATTTTTATAATTTTCTACTCATTTTAATCTAATCATGAAAAAAAAGAAGGAGTTAAAAATCATTTTCTATCTATTTTTAATGAATTTTACAAAACAGAGAAATATTAAAAAGAAAATTAAAAGAAATGAATTAATTAAAAGGGAGGGGGGTATGAATAGCATATCAGACCAGTTAGATTTACTGGGCCAGCAATAAAGGGGGGGGCGAATAGCATTGAGCCCAGAACGCCTCTTAAAATGAAACGCTGCGTTTTCATTAAATTCAAATCTTCCCTCTCTTTCTCAGATATAACCATAGCCGTTGGATTGGGATAATTGGTCAAATACTGGGAACGATCCAACGGCTTCCCTTTCGTCTTCTTCAAACGAGCTAGGGTTTGCAGAACCCTCACCTCCATGCCATTAACTTCGAGCTCTATTATCTCCTTGCTCAGGCCACGGCTTGCCACGATATAAAAATGAAAGTTGCCCTAAATCTCAAGGGGAACACAACCCTACGTGCAGTTTTCCTTAACTCACCCTAGATTGCCCTAACAGAAAGCGTAAACACCTTGGTACCACCATGCTCGACTGATACCAACCCTCATAAAACTTCAATTTAAAGGTCAACAGATGTTCTACGTGCTATCCTGATCAATATACACTACTTCTTGCTGATTAAAACTCATTAAACAACTAATCATTGAAGATCCAAGAATCATGGTTCTGTTAAAAAACTTAATGGATTGTGCTATAACCTTCAGGGATCAATCTACTAACCTCCTACACTAATCCTATGGTCAAGAATCCAATTAAAACTTCATAAATATTGAGATTCGAAGAAGAGAAAAACCTGCTCAAGAAATGATGGTGAAGGTTGCTTGCAGTACTTTCAAGGCTTGCAATGGCTTGTATGTGATCCTTAGAAGATGCACTCTCTTCTGTTTGCAAAAGCTTCGAAGGAAACAGCTTGTAATGGCAGAAATCACAACTTTCTTGAACTTGAAGGAACTTTCTTCAATGGTGTCTCTCTCTCTCTCTCTCTCTCTCTCAACCAACCTTGCATTTAGTGTATTACCCTCTTTAAATAACAATTGGAAGAATGATCTAGAACTCCTTAGAATCATCTAGAAACTTCATGAAAGTATCATGTGATGATAAGTTCAAAACCTCTTATCTCATGCTCTTACTCCTTATTTTCGTGCCAAATACTCCTTACATGAGATATTCAAGTGTCATGAACCAAAATAAGGCTTTACATTGGCTTGTGTAAAGATTTTCAAAGTTAACTTCATTTGCAAGTAACAAATTAACAAAGAAACCTCATTTTTTGGACCTCAAATGGAAAATCCACTTAAACCAATCTTCTCAAAATGTTTTTTTCAATCAAAATGATATATTGGATGACCTATTTTGGATTTGTAGATCTCCCAAATCACTTTTCAATTTCAACTTTTCAAAGTTATAAGCCATTTTTAGTTCATTTTTGACCAATCATGGAATCTTGTGCTATGAGCTTTTTCAACAATTTGTGACCTTCTTTCTAGACTTAAAATCACATTTTGAGCAACTTTCATGTTTTAAGTTTTTCCATTTGAGGCTTGGAAATAGGAGTTTTAGGCATTGGCTAAAATGACCTATAACTGACAAATGACCAAAATACCCCTGCCTTGCTCAAACCATAACTTGAGTTCCACAAATCCAATCAAGGACTTCTACCACTCAAATTAAAGCTAAGAAGATCCTCTTCAACATTCATGTTGACCAAGAAACCATAGGAATCAACCTACTAGGGCAAAAGTTGTCTGGAAGTTGGGTGACTTTCAAGGACCCAGATTCACATACCTCTGCTGACCTGTAATTTGTCAAAACCATAACTTGAGCTCTGTAACTCCTATCAAGGACTTCCACCACTCAAATTAAAGCTTAGAACAAGCTCTACAACATTCATGTTGTGGGGAAAATGAGATATCAAACACATCTAGTGCTAAAACTGCCTGGAAGATAGGGATCAAATTAGGGTTTTTTCACTGACAATCCTCAGAAACCCTAACTCAAGACTTCTCAAAACTCCTCAATCATGATGAGTTGGTCTAGGAATCCTCTTTATAACATCTCTATGCATCATTCCATGATCTCATGGCCCTTGGATTAAGTCTCAACCTTCTCCAAATCTTCAGCTGGTCTAGGGTTGACCCAGTCAAAACCCTAATTCTACCATTCATGGTTGAATCTTCTGAATTCTTACATAATGACTCCTCTGGGCTTTATGAAGGCTATCAAGGCATCTCATAAGCTTTCTCAAAACATCAAGTTCATCCTCAAAGTCTCAGAATCATCTGAGGGGCACTCACAACTCTCAAACTGTGAAGCACACAACCCTGGTTTCAACCAATTTTCTGAGGATCTCTTGAACTTTCTGATGAAGGTATCCATTTTCAAATACTCAATGAATAAATAATTGTTGGCCAAATTTTGGGGTGCAACACCTAGTACAATCATTGATTGTAAGAGGAAACTTGAGCAATTCACTCTCAAAACAGAACTCACTTTTAGTGCTCTACACTACAAGTGTTTGATAAATTGTCTGAACTAAAAGTCTTGTGTGCTGTCCTTTCATTGTGTTAATATTTTTAAGGCATTCGAACTAGTCACACCATATACTGAGCTAAATCAAATTGATAGTGTGATTAACCTAGTAATTCTCATATCTCGTTATCGGATTCCATAGGCTTAACGTATATCCGATTTTCTAGTAACCGTTCGTTTTAGACGGTATAGTTCCTCGGCAGCTTCCGCTATTAAAACAAATTTGAAATACCATTTTTATTGGTAGCACCGAATCTTTTAAGCAAGCGATCTATTCAACCCCCCCTTCTAGATCTGCGCCATCGTCTAACAAGTGGTATCAAGAGCACCGGTTCATTTTGTGCTTCAAGAATAACTTAGTAAAAAATGGCTAACGAACCTAAATGGGCTTATAATAGAGCACCTATTTTTAATAGAGAAAACTATAGTTACTAGAAAGACTATATGTGTGTGCATATAAATTCCATTGACAGGAAGGTGTGGAATGTTATTCTAAACGGTCCCATGGAAATAACCATGACCGATGAAAATAACATGATTGTGCCTAAGCCTGAAGCACAATGGAATGATGATGACGAGAAGAAGTATAATTACGATTGGAAAGCCAAAAATATTTTGATCTCCTCTTTGGGAGTTGACGAATATTATAGGGTTTCTCATTGTTTAACTGTAAACGCTATGTGGGACTCATTGCAAGTTACCCATGAGAGAACTAATGATGTTAAACTAGCAAGAATCAATACATTAACGCAAGAGTTTGATCTCTTTCACATGGAGCAAGGGAAAAACATTGCAGACATGCAAAAGAGATTTACTCATCTCATCAATAGACTATACTCAATAGGTAGGCCAGTTGCCAATGATGTTGCTACTAACAAAATCTTGAGATGTCTTAACAGGGAATGGCAACCAAAGGTAAACGCCATAAAAGAAGCAAATGATCTCATGATTTTGGATCTTACAACATTGTTTGGAAAGCTGCAAGATCATGAACAAGTGCTTCTTAGTCTAGAGAAATATGAGAAAAAGGAAAAGAGGGAGAAAACGAAAAATATTGAAAAGAAGTCTATCGCTCTCAAGACTTCTTGCTCAAATTCCCACACAAAGGAGCTTAATGATTACACCACGAGTGATGACGAAGATGATGACAAGAGTGAGGATATAGGGTTATTTATAAAGTGATACAATCACTATGTCAAAAAGAACGGTATCCAACATTCTGAGAAAAATCTTGTCAACTTTCGAAGACAATCAAGATACTCCAAAAATAACGGCAATAAAGGAAACAAAACAAAAGGGTCGTGTTACAACTGCAAAAAGACCGGACACTATAAACCGGAATGTCCCTTGATGAAAAAGGACAAAGGGAAGAAAACAAGTCAGTCACATAAGAAGCAAGTTAAGCCAAGGAGAGCGTATATCGCTTAGGAAATCGATAGAGAGTCATCCGAGGATGACAGCTCTAGTGACGAAGACGAATTTGTCAATCTTTGCCTTTCCACTCATCAAAAGAACAAAAAGAAAAAGGTACGACATGCGAAATATGATAATTCCTCTAAATTGTCTCATTTTGAATTGCAAACTGCTTTTAATACTTTACATTATGAAGCGAAAGAAGCTTTTAAAAGGCTTGCCTCAAATAAACAAATATTTGCTCACCTAGAGCAAAAGATTCGTGATTCCGAAAAGAAACTAGAGGCATTAAAAGCTTCCATAGTGGAAAGTACAAAAGCAGATTGTGAGGAAATAAGAAAGAGAGTTGTTAACTTCGGGTGTGATACTTGTTACATTTGGCAAAATGAGGTTAGAAATCTCAAGGCCAATCTTAACAAGGCTCTAGAACCCAAAATTACATTTGTTATTGATAAAGCTCATTTTAGAAAGAGTATGGTTAATCCATATCAAAAATACACTTATGTTGTAAAGAATCATGATAGCAAAAGTAATTCAAAATTTAACTTTTCTTGTTTGTATTGTTGCAAGAAGGGTCACACCATTGCTAAATGTCGCTTTAGGAGATTTTTGGTTCCAAAAGGGGTTTACCAATGGTTGCCTAAATACGACCATGTTTTCACTCACAACCTAGGACCCAATAAACAATTGGGTACCTATTCTTGCTAATTGTGTTCATAGGTACAACGTCTTGAGACTACCGAGAAAATATGGGTTCTCGATAGTGGCTTCTCAAGACATATGATAGGAGACATATCTCTCTTCATTGACTTTGTGGCAAAGAAGAAGGGATTTGTAACCTATGGAGACAACAACCGGGGTGCAATACTTGGAAAAGGTAGTGTAGGTAATCCCTTATCGACTACTATCTCCGATGTGTTGCTGGTCGAGGGCCTTAACCATAATCTCATTAGCATTAGTCAATTATGCGATAAAAGATACAAAGTACCGTTTTCAAAAGATTGTTGCCTAATTGAACATAATGATAAAATGAAGGATGTGTTTAATGGCATAAGAGTAAAGAATGTCTATATGCTGGATTTGAATGAAGTATCATTGACTAGCGATAAATGTCTCATGACAATGAGTGAGGACTCATGGTTATGGCATATACGTTTAGCGCATGTCAATTTTGACTTGCTAAAAGAGATAGTTTCAAAAGATCTAGTCATAGGCCTGCCCAAAATCAAGTTCACCAAGGATCACTTATATGATGCATGTCAAATGGGGAAGCAAACAAGGATCTCATTTAAATCTAAAAATATTGTTTCCACTACGAGACCCCTTGAACTTCTCCATGTGGATCTATTTGGGCCATCTAGAATTAAAAGTCTAGGTGGTAACTATTATGGTTTTGTAATAGTCGATGTTTTTTCAAGATTTTGCTGGACTATCTTCTTGGCTAGCAAGAGTGATACATTCACAGCCTTTGAAAAATTTGCTAAGCTTTCTCAAAACAAGTTAAACAGAAACATATCATGGAGGTGAGTTTGAAAATTATCTGTTTGAGGAATATTGTGGTAGACACACAATTGATTATAACTTCTCCGCTCCGCGTACCCCTCAACAAAACGGGGTTGTGGAGCGCAAAATCAAATTTTGGAAGAGTTAGGGAGAACTATGATCAACGAAAGTGCATTACCTAAGTATTTTTGGGCTGACGCCATTAGTGTGGCATGTTATGTATTGAATAGGGTGCTCATTCTCCCTATTCTAAACAAAACACCGTATGAACTTTTAAAAGGGCGAAAGCCAAATGTGTTTCACCTACATGTCTTCGGTTGTAAGTGTTTCGTGTTAAACAATGGAAAATAAAGTTTAGGTAAATTTGACTCCAAGGCCGACAAAGGTATCTTCCTAGGATAATCTCAGTCAAGTAAAGCTTATAGAATATACAACAAGAGATTACTTACTATCGAAGAGTCCGTTCACATAACATTTGATGAGTCTTATCTGAGAAATGTCGGAAAAGGTAGTTTAGTTCATGGTGCAGGTGTATCTTCAGAAAACATACTCAAAAGTGCTGAGTCGAGAATTGATCAACCTGACCTAGCCAAATTTGAGGAGGAAAAAGATGACCGTCATGAAGAAACTGAGGTAGTTCATCCATCTGACAAAGATGATCTTCCTCCAGCTTGGAATTCTTCCAAAGACCATCACATCGACAATATCCTCGGTGATATCTCAAAGGGAGTGACGACTCGATCAAAGCTAAGTAATTTCTATTATCATTTCGCTTTCGTTTCTCAAGTAGAACCTAAAAACCCTAAAGAGGCTTTACTCGATGAACATTGGTTCCTATCAATGCAAGAGGAACTTAATCAGTTTAAGAGAAATGAGGTTTGGGACCTTGTCCCTCCTCCGCGAGGTCATCAAGTAATTGGCACCCGATGGATGTTTAGGAATAAGCTATATGAAAACGGAGTAATAACTCGTAACAAGGATCATTTACTCTCCCAAGGGTATAACCAAGAGGAAGGTATCGACTATGAAGAGACTTATGCTTCGGTTTCCTGACTCGAGGCTATACGCCTTTTACTTGCCTTCGCTTGTGCGAAAATGTTTAAGCTATTTCAAATGGATGTGAAAAGTTCATTCCTTAATGGCTATATAAATGAAGAAGTTTATGTTGCCCAACCTTCGGGATTTGAATCCCATGAGAATCCTGATCACGTATACAAATTAAAACATGCCTTGTATGGACTCAAGAAAGCCCCTAGGGCTTGGCATGATCGTCTAAGCAAGTTTCTCCTTGATCAAGGGTACTTAAGAGGAAAGGTCGACACAACCCTCTTCATTAAGCGTCAAGGAAAACACTTAATTTTGGTGCATGTTTATATTGATGATATCATTTTTGGGTCAACTAAATGAATCTTGTAAGGGAGTTTTCTAATCTAATGCAGGGAGAATTCAAGATGAGTATGATGGGGGAGCTCACATATTTTCTCGGATTACAAATCAAGCAACTAGAAGAGGGTACTTTTGTGAGCCAGACAAAATATTGTTTTGATATATTGTCTGAACTAAAAGCCTTGTGTGTTGTCCTTTCATTGTGTTAATATTTTTAAGGCATTGGAACTAGTCACACCATATAGTGAGTTGTCTCAAATTGATAGTGTGATTAACATAGTAATTCTCATATCTTGTTATCAGATTCCATAGGCTTAACGCATATCCAGTGTTTTAGTAACCGTTCGTTTTAGACGGTATTGTTCCTCGGCAGCTTCTGCTATTAAAACAAATTTTAAAAACCATTTTTATTGGTAGCGCCGACTCTTTTAAGCAAGTGATTTATCCAACCCCCCCCCCCCCCCCTTCTAGACCTGCGCCATCGTCTAACATCTCCTACCACCCAAAGTCCAATCCTCATTGGCAACTACCTAGAGTCCATCAAACAGGCGTCCTCCACCTGCATTTCCAATTACACGTCTGCAATCATATGTATCATACGCATTGCATTCTGTATCATAAACATCTTGCATCATATGTATACCAAATCTTATCATACTTCCCCCAGCTCTTGCATCTCCACGTGTCAGCACTTTCATTTGCATATCCATTTCTTTAAGGATCATCATTTCAGCATCAATCTCGAAGATTTCCAAGACGATCTTTTGCCCAGTCAAGGGCATCCCCCGCAAGACCGTGGGCTTCCCCGATGAAGTTATTCAACCTTCTGTTAGGAAATCTCAAGATCTCCAAGGCCATCATTAGCCCAGCCAGGCGCATCCTCCGCAAGATCGTGGGCTTCCCCCATAAAACTCAAGAATATCAAAGCAAGATTCAGCCCAGTCAGGGGCATCTTCTTCAAGACCATAGGTGTTTCCCATGACGTATTTCAACCTTGTGCTAGATCAAATTTCCAAGACAACATACAACCCAGTCAAGGGCATATCATTCAAAACCGTGGGTGTTCCCCACGAAGTTGTTCATCCTTTTGTTAGGCAAATTCAAGAGTTTCAAGACAACATTCAGCCCTGCTAGGGGAATCTTCTTCAAATCCGTGGGGGGTTCCTCACAAAGTTGTTCAACCTTTTGTTGACCAAATTCAAGACTTCAAATACAAACTCAGCCCAGACAGGGGCATCTTTTTCAAAGTTCATGGGTGTTCCTCATGAGGTTATTTCAACCTTTTATTGTCAAAACTGCAACCTCGAAACAAGACAGTGGGCGTTCCCCGTTGATTTGTTTCAATCCAATCTTCCTCTTGGGTGTTATCGCGCCCCAAATTTTACCCTTAGATTAGTGATCGTCTTCGCATTTCATTTTAGTACATCTTTCATTCCATCTAATCGCTAACCAGTTTGCTTAGTTTTTTCGTTTTGCAGGCGAGTCGAAATTGGTCTCGTGTGTCCGTCAAGTCAGGTTGAGTTCATGTGGACATAAAGATCTTAAACACTTACAGATTTGTCATCAACATCTTCCTGAGCTTCGATGGTGTGCGATTTAAGGGTGAAATCATGGATTCAGAGAATGGGAGTCTGAGGCGAGTTTATCATTCCGTGGTCGAGTTCAAGCTACTATAAATACCAATTTTAAGGAGAATTCAAGATGCATGTTACATGATGCGTGTTTTTTCTCTAGTTATGGTTGGGCCAGGATTGAAGGATTGCGTCAAGTTCATATTGGATATCAGTTGGTTAAATAATCACAAGTTTCAGATGATTCAAATTTGGATCGCGAAGTTCAAAGTTGTTTAATTTTAGGATGTTGGTTCGCAATTAAATTCAAGAGAAAATGAAGTTCATATCTTATTAAAGATTGAATTTATATACATTTGTTCAAGTCCAAATTCCATTACAAATTATAGAAGGTTACATTATCTGGAATTCTTTACAAGTCCTAAATCCTAAAAAATTCTAAGTCCTAAAGACCATCTTCAAGCCCCATATCTTCAAAAACCTGCAAAACAACAATGGAATGTTAGGAAAAGATTAACATTCATTCTATTCCGAGAAAGAAAAAGAGATTTTTAGAAAAATGATTTTGTCCAAACAGCCCCTAAGAAAATTCGGCCAACTGCATAAATCCAAAATGGAAACAAATCAAACAGCCAGGATTCCAAAAATGATAGAATATCACCACCAAACAAGATTCCAAAAATGACAGGAATCCAACATCCATCAATGTTCGGAAAAATAAATCACTACTAAGAATCCGAAAATGGAAATGGAAAGTCCAACAAAAGCATCAATGCCAAATCCGCAAACAGCAACAACAGCAAAATCTGAAAAAGGTAAGAATCAAACATGTTTGCTGAAAAAGGAAAACTGTTTTAATCCATCAAATTGTTTTAAAGAAAATTCAAGTATATAAGAAGAAGTGGAAAATGAGTTCAAGGGGGGGAGGGGCTAGAAAAATAAGAGATTTCTCAACGAAAAATCCATATGAAAATCCTCAAGCAAACCATCAAAGGGGCTCAGTTCTTCATCATTGCCCCCAAGCCCACCAAAATCATAAAACATAAACCGCAACAAAATAAACCCTAAAACGGGGATCCAAAAATCGAAAATCACAGAAAATCATCATTCGTGGCCACCAACCCTCTGGCCTCAGAATAATCATCACCAGCCGAATATCATCGACAACAAGGTTATCCTGTTCAATATGCTCAACAACCATATGTAGTTGTTGTTACACCTGCCTTCAATCAACAAGTTCCTACTTATCAGCCTGTGCAACCGACTCCTGTCTATTAACCTCTGGTCTATCAATCTCCTCATGGTTATTAGCCTACACAAGCCCCTGCTAACTATCAATGAGTGTCCAACGCTCCTGCTTATCAACAACCGAAGAATCAGGCACCTCTCCAAAATATTCCTAACATGAGACAGTACAAGCATTGTCCTCCCATTTCGATGGCTTATACCGGGTTGTACCCTTCATTAGTGCAACAAGGTCTGATTACTACCAGAGCTTTGAGTCCAGCTCCAAATCTATTACCTGCCAATTACAATGCCACCGCTCATTGTTTATTTCATGAGGGTGCGCCTGGCCACGATCTCGAAAGCTGCTACGCTCTCAAGCACCTTGTCAGGGAGTTAATGAAAAAGAAAATTTTGTCCTTTGATGACCCTCAGCCGAATGTCAGGAATAACCCTTTACCAAATCATGGGGTTGTTAATGCTATTGATGATATATCTGATGAAAGCCTTATTCTTGATGTTTCTCAGATCAGGACTCCTCTTAGGGTTTTCCATTTGCCAAGATCAAGTTTGGCAAAGCCGATTTTCAACATATCTAAGCCGTTTACTCCTACAGTGAACCAACCGAAGTCGATAATTATTCAGAAGCCTAGTCTATCTCATTTCAGTGATCCTCAAGTGGTACCCTGGAAATATGATGGGACCATGATTGACAAAGAATCTGGGAAGATTATTCCAAAGGAATAATTGAAGACTGTTAATGGAGATGTGACAAATATAGCTGGGGCAAGCAACATGACTCGCAGTGGTCGTATTTATACTCCCCATTCCAATGAGACTCCGCTAGAAGAAACCACTACTACTGTGCCGGTCTTGAATACAGAGAACTAATAAGCTCCTTTAGATAGGCTTGTCATACAGTTTATTTCGTTTACTTATATGTATTTTGTTTCTTTGATTAAAAATGCATAATTGGCATGTAGAAACTTGTTTATTTTGAATGATTAATGCAATGCATATGTTTGTCTTGAAGAAATCCATTTGTATTCACTTATAAAATTATTTTTCATAATTTATAATGCCAACTTTACCCGATCTCTTGGCTTTGATAGAGAATTGAGAGGAGGATGATGAATCAAAACACGAAATCTCTTGTCATATGCTTTCGAATGAAACCCTGCTGATGATGTAAGGCACTGTTTCAAATCCTAAACACTGGAGATATAAGGAAGATAATCCCTCTTTAACCCCTTTGAGCCTTGAAGTAGGAGTTTTCTTTTCAAATAAAAATCCTCAAATTTTTAACCTGGGGCAGGGTAGTTTTTCCAGTTAAACTGATCGAGCGCTCAGACTCTTAAAAAAGAGGAGTGAACATTCGAGAATTCATTGTATCTATTCCTCACATATTAGGAGGCTGGAAGTCAAAAGAAACAAATGATTATCCCTCAACTATCTAAAGAGTGAGGCAGTCACAATCCTTTCAAAAAGGTCAAAATAACTAAGAGTCACACGACTTGTTCACACAACTTGTTCATAAACAAAAATAATGAATGAAAAAGAAAGAGCCCGCTAAGTCAAAACCTATGAAGGAGACTTAGGAAAAACTGGGGCATCCTGCTGGACTCCAAAGTCAAAATTCAAAAGACTTCGTCTAGGCAAAAGTCAGGGAACGCAAAAAAAAAAAACAAAACAAAGGATTACAATGAAATCCCCAGTAAAGAACAAAGTCGTGTGATCAAACACCAAAATAAAATAGGTGAGTGACTGCCATGTCCACAGCCTTGATAAATTCTCGACCATATCGAATCCGCTTGAGAGATGAGTACTCGTATCCAGTTAACTGAATATAGGATTGGAGAACATCACGAAGAATGGGTGGGTACAAATAAACTTTGAGCCTTTATCCTTTGTTTCTTAAACCGTGAACCAAGCCAAGATACAACCTTTAAAAGACCTAATTGAAGTAGGACTTCTTTTGAAAGCATACTCGATGAGATAACGTTTCCTGACTCCTATGAGCTATGCGCAATTTGACGTTGGCTTTATAAATTAAATTCATCCCAACTAGTGATTTCGGTCACAAGTTATCATGGTATCTTTTTATAAAAAAAAACTTTTAGACAAATATGTATGTTGCATTACAGTTTCAGGATTAGCATTTCATGCGTGTTGATTTTGCCTGATATCTTAGAAATTTACATATAGACATCAACAATGAATTTGAAGTTTCTGCAGAATAGGGGCAAGTGGTTCCCAAATTGCTTATTGATGCAAGTCTGACTTCCTTAAGAGCTATTTCTTGAAGACTCAGTCATAACACTGTCGATCCGGGCCAGTTACACCGAGATTCGACAAATCTCTCCAAGAGTTTGAAAACAGTGGGGAAATTGGACCCCATGTTCTCTGTAAAATCCTCTTGAGATGACTTTTTCTCATAAAGCAGGTACTCTGGGGCATTATGTTTTTCAAAATGGAGACTATTACGCTCTTCATGCCCCGATGAATTTTCCTTCAGGCAGTCATGATTCCCCAATAAGCCTCACGTTGCAGAAGCACTTTAGACCATTGCCTCAGCGCAAGTCCCCAGCGAGACTTAAGCTGACAACACTTTTGGACTGGTTTGGTAATCTCCATCGAATTTTAAGACTGCATAGAATCTCCACAGTATCTTCCAAGTGATGCCTATTATTTGAGGACCCACTCCCATTGGAACCATCATTTCCTCACCGAAGTTGCCATATTTTCCTCAAGAAATGTTCCCCAAGAGATTTCTATATTCTCCCCAAGAAGTCGAGATACTTTCCCCAGGGAAGTTGATGTACTTTCCCCAGGAAGTTGATGTACTCTCCCAGGAGGTTGCTACACTTTCTCCATGAAGTTGTCCAGCTCCACACTTCCCCATGAAGTGGATATTTATTTTATCCCTAGAAGTCTCTACTCCTAAGATGACTCTCCCAGTGAACAGGTCTTCTTTGATCAGAATTTAGATTCATGATGGCAATCCCTCCAGTGAAGTCATGGTATCTCATCCCTAAGTGGAATCTGGTTTTCCCCAGAGAATTTGGAACTTTAAAGAAAGATTTGGTTCCGCCCATCATATTTCATATCCCCTGATATATCTACTTTTGCAGAGGTCGCCGTGTATCTCCGTCCAGATGTTTATTTCATCTCCCATTTGCTCCTTCTCTTGTCTTTTTTGTCAGCATAAGCATCAACATTGGCATATTCATTGCATTTTCATCTTGACATACGCATCAGCATCTGAATATTTGTTATCCTCGTTGTCTATTGTCGTTACTTTAGCTGTGGTTACCACCGAGTAACTGGGTTTGTCCGTTCTCTCCAAATAGATCGTCAGTCCTAGGCATAAAATACCTACTGTGTTCCAGTTTCCCCACAGAGTTCAACCCTCGTGGACGATGGTTATTTCAGTTATTTGTTCTGCGCCAAGATAAGATAATCCCCATTTGAGTTCTTTCCCTCAATGGAGTCTTGTTTGACAAATTCTTTCTAGCTCGATTCTAGATTGAACTTCGTTCCCCGTCGTTCACCAAACCTACCTAGACGTGCATTTATTTTGCACTATCTATCAAGAAGAGCCTTTTACAACGCGCCTTTGCTAATAAGCGACAGTCTCATTCCGAGAAGCTTATCATGGTATCCTTACTCCCTAGTTAAGCGACAATCTCATTCAGAGAAGCTTATCATGGTATCCTTACTCCCCAATTAAGCGACAGTCTCATTATGAGAAGCTAATCATGGTATCCTTACTCCCTAATTAAGCGAAAGTCTCATTTCGAGAAGCTTATCATCGTATCCTTACGCCCCAGTTAAGCGACAGTCTCATCCGAGAAGCTTATCACTATCTTTTACAACACCGATAAGTGGCAGTCTCGCCTGAGAAACTTATCCTATCTTCATTATGACTAGCAACAAGTGGCCATCTCCCTCGAGAATCTTGTTTCCATTTCCCTTCCACCTTGAAGTGTGGGGAGGTTTATTTTACCCTTTTCAAGTAAAAGAAGAAACTGATACCTGTTCATGGCATACAAACCTTGAAGCGTGGGGAGGTTTATTTTACCCTTTTGAAGTAAAAGAAGAAACTGAGACCTATTCATGGCATACCTTGAAGCGTGGAGAGGTTTATTTTACCCTTTTCAAGTAAAATAAGAAATTAAGACCTGTTCATGGCATACAAACCTTGAAGCGTGGGGAGGTTTATTTTACCCTTTTCAAGTAAAAGAAGAAACTGAGACCCGTTCTTGGCAGACAATATTGAAGTGTGGGGAAGTTTATTTACCCTTTCTAAATGAATCATTTAGTTAAAGAAGAAGCTGAATCATATTTTGATCATGGAAGCTTATTTTCATCAGATAAGTGACAGTCTCCCATGAAAAGCTTATCATTGTTATCTCTTTCAAATAAGTGGAAGTCTCTTTATTTGAGAAGCTTATCCAGTTTTGGCATGTAAGTCTCGTTCAGTGATAAGTGGCAGTCTCTTTCGAGAAGCTTGTCAGGGCATTTCCCCATTGAAGTCCATATATTTTGGCATACAGCAGGTTTTTACCCTGTATCTTTTCTGATGGTTCCTGAAGATCCCGTTCGATCTCTTCGCTCAAGGAATTTCAAGAAGCTTGAATGTTATTCTTGCCCGAAGACTCCAACATTTTGTTTACCTGATCCTATCACCGTGTGGATCATGTTTTACCTTTTATCCTAGAGTGTCAACCGATCATGCCTGAACCTATTGAGCAGCTACTCTTGGATATTTTCCCCCACTGGAGGACGTCTCGCCGGTGCCATCTCAATTGAGGATTTCTTCTTTCTTTCTTTCTAAAGTGTCAACTAATCATGCTCGCACCTGTTGGTCCATCACTTTAGATTTCCCCAGTTTCGTGTTGTTCCCCAGTGCGTCGTCTTCCCTGATGTGTGTTTGCTCGTTGCGTCGTTTCCCTGTGTAGTCGTTTCGTCTGCATTCTGCATCAGTCTTCATTATTTACATCATATTAAAGTCATAGCATTGTCAGTATTTTAGTTTAGTTTCGTTTGTCCATAGCATTGCATATCACTGCATCTAAGGGCAAAATTTTCGGTTATCCATATTTAAATCCCTTTCACCATGATTTCTCGAGCCTTCGTCGCTCAAATCATCTGGTGAAGTTATTTAAATAAGGGCAACTCTCGCACCTCAAGTTTTACCCTTAGATTAGTGATCGTCTTCGCGTTTCATTTTAGTACATCTTTCGTTCCAACTAACCGCTAACCAGTTTTCCTAGGTTTTTCATTTTGCAGGTGAGTCAAAATTGGTCTCGTGTGTCCGTCAAGTCAGGTAGAGTTCATGTGGACATAAAGATCTTAAAAAATTACATATTTTTCATCAACATCGTCCTGAGCTTCGACGGTGTTCAATTTAAGGGTGAAATCATGGATTCAGAGAATGGGAGTCCGAGGCGAGTTTATCATTCCGTGGTCGAGTTCAAGCTACTATGAATACCAATTTTAAGGTGAATCCAAGATGCATGTTACATGATGTGTGTTTTTTCTCTAGTTATGGTTGGACCAGGATTGAAGGATTGCGTCAAGTTCATATTGGATATCAGTTGGTTAAATAATCGCAAGTTTCAAATGGTTCAAATTCAGATCGCGAAGTTCAAAGTTGTTTAATTTTAGGATGTTGATTCGCAATTAAATTCAAGAGAAAATGAAGTTCATATCTTATTAAAGATTGAATTTATATACATTTGTTCAAGTCCACATTCTATTACAAATTGTAGAAGGTTACATTATCTGGAATTCTTTACAAGTCCTAAATCCTAAAAAAGTTCTAAGTCCTAAAGACCATCTTCAAGCCCCATATCTTCAAAAACCTGCAAAACAACAATGGAATGTTAGGAAAAGATTAAGATCATTAAAATGTAAAGGATTTTAATTTTATTTTGACCCTCAGAGTAATTTTATCATCGGGTCTGGGAGGGGCAGCAGATTTGCTACCAAACCCCCCGTTTTACTTCCAACAGTCTCAGGCCCAAATCCGGCAACATCCATTCTATTTCGAGAAATAAAAAGAGATTTTTAGAAAAATGATTTGGTCCAAACAACCCCTAAGAAAATTCGGCCAACTGCAAAAATCCAAAATGGAAACAAATCAAACAGCCAGGATTCCGAAAATGGTAGAATATCACCACCAAACAAGATTCCGAAAATGACAGAAATCCAACAGCCATCAATGTTCGGAAAAATCAATCACTACTAAGAATCCAAAAATGGAAATGGAAAGCCCAACAATAGCATCAATGCCAAATCCGCAAACAGCAACAACAGCAAAATCCGAAAAAGGTAAGGATCAAACATGTTAAAACATGTTTGCTGATAAAGAAAAACTATTTTAATCAATCAAACTGTTTTAAAGAAAATTCAAGTATATAAGAAGAAGTGGAAAACGAGTTCAAGGGGGGGGGGGCGGAAAAATCAGAGATTTCTCAACGAAAAACCCATACAAAAATCCTCAAGCAAACCATTAAAGGGGCTCAGTTCTTCATCATTGCCCCCCAAGCCCACCAAAATCATAAAACATAAATCGCAGCAAAACAAACCCAAAAACGGGGATCCAAAAACCGAAAATCACATAAAATCATCATCCGCGGCCACAAACCCTCTGGCCTCAGAATAATCATCACCGGATGAATATCATCATAACCCAAAGCATCAAACTCACAGATCCGTCACCAAACAGCAAAGTCGTGAGAAAGATCATCCAAATCCACGATTCATCAACGTATCCGTGAAAGATCCGCCAACAAAACCATAAATCACAATAAACCAGGCCATCATCACTCCGTAAGGATAAAAAATACTCATAATATTTTCATTGTTTTCAGGAAATAGTAAGAGAAGAAGAGATACACGGCCAAGAACGAGAGAGGAAGAGACTAAAAGAAGAAGAAGAAAGCAAATACATGCAGGGAGAGGAGACAAAATTCAGAGAGGCAAGAGGGGGAAGAGGCGTCGTTTGGCAGCTCTCTAATTTAGGGTTTCCAATGAAACCCGCCTCCCTCTTATGTTCTTATACTCAGGTTCGGGTCCTTGGAGTTATGACCCAGGCCCAACCCCTTATTTATTTATTTTATTTAGCTTTTTTGTTGTAATATTATATTAATAAAAAAAACTAACAATTAACTACTAACCACTAACACTAACTCTAACATTAACTAATAAATAAAACCTGAAGATTTAATTTGATAAAATAAAAACGTTTTTTTATAATAAAAATAAAAATAACAAAAAATGCTTAGATTTATTTTAAATTTTTTCCTTTTTTCATAATAAATAAATAAAAAAAACCAAAAATATATTTATTTAAAAACCTAGAAGAAAACTTTTCCTAATTTCTAATTAATTTAATTAATTTAACTCTTTTTAATTAGAACTTTTTTTAAAACTTAATTAATCTTTTTGCTAATTAATCTATTCTTCTTAAAAAATGATTTAACTCTTTTATTAATTTAAGATCAATTAATTTAATTCCTCTTTTCAATTTAATTTTTTTTTCTAAACATCTTTTCAACTTAGACTTAATTTCTCAAAAATAAAAACTAAACAATTAATTTTTAAATTCTAATTCATGTCCAAATTCACCAATCATTCCATTTCACAATTCACATCTAACTCACCATTCAAACTTAATTCAAATTCTAATCATGTTTACAATATGTCCTTACTTTTCAATATATCATTTTCCATTTCACCGTTTAATCTCCTCCGAAGGAAAGGTTACTCCGTTTGACCGCCGTGTCAACGCCACACCCTTCACCTCTTCCCAGCCTTAAGACTTTGAGTCGCCGTACTCATGCTTAGGCGTCCCGCCGTGGAAATCCATCCCTTTCATCCTAGCCTTAGGATTAGGAGTCGCCGCACTTCATGTAAGTTCCCGCCGCGGAATACTTACTTACCTCACCCATTTTAATTCAACTTTAAAACGTAGAAATCGGAGTCGCTGTACTCTAAGTAAGCGCTTCCCTATGAACGTTTACATCCCCCTGGAACCTTGACCACTGTCAAGAAGTTCCTATTCCTCCCTTTGTGAGGGGAACTACGATTACTCTGATTCCATCCCCTACCTCGGATACGTAGGCACAAGATGCGAATCTTGGCGAGTAAACTTAGGACTAACCCTTAGGTCCTTCTCTTTACCCTTTAACCCTTAGCATTACCTGTAAGCAGATAACCATAGAAATAGCACATTTAAACAAGAGGTTCCTGTAGAGTACTACAGAAGTTTAGGATGTTAATACCTTCCCTAGGCTTAACCAACCCCCGAACCTTAGATCTCTCCCCGCATTGTGTTTACGATGCAAACTAGGTTTTTCCTTTCTTTAACCTTTCCTTCAGATAAATTAAAGACCGGTTGTGAATCAAGATGTGGTTCAAATTAATCAATAATTGGATATCATATTCTCACCGTAACAGGTGTCCCCCAGTGACTTGTATCTGGCAAACATGACTTTTGTCAATTACCTTACTATCATCCTTTTGGTGATAGCTAAACCTCGTCGGTTCAACCTAGCATGCATACTTTTGGTGTTGGTAACTTTCAAATTTGTGTCATTCTATCATCCTTTTGGTGATAGCAACCTGTGTGTATGTGTGTGTGTGTTTCACTTCTGTTTAAAGCCAATTAGATAGAGGCATCTGTCATATCCCTAAGTTGTCCTACCTGTACTTAATTTTCATCTGTATATCCATCCATTTACTATTATTCAAAAGTAAAAAAAAATCGCTTTTGTTTGCCGTCTAAACCCAAGGATATCACAAGGGTGGAAATAAGATTCATTTGAGTCGAAGATAAGTGTAGTATTGATTGAGATTCTTTGGTTTTGATTTGATTTGTCAATCAGGCAAGGGTTTGTTTCAAGATTGAGGTCAGGGTATATGATTTATATGGTGTGTATCTGAGGATCCAACTAGAGTTTTATGCCAAGTTGAGGCAACTGTGGATGAATCAAGTCCTCAAAATCATCAGATACCAGAGCATTTTCATATTAGGGTTTCATGTATTGAGATTCATACTTCGAGTCATGACTCTATGATTGCAACTCATGTTCATTTGGTTCATTATAAAGGACCTGATTTATTGGATTCATGGATTCAACGATGTCAGATTCAATGTTACTGCAAATTTGGTGGAAGATGTTGTCCAAGCGTTATGGAGGGTGTCAAAAGCATTATGAAGTCAAAGTCCATTAACCATTTTCCATCTTTCATCCATATCTAAGTTTTTTTAAACCCACATCCAAATTCTCATTTTTTTTAAAACCATGTTTTTGTTCTATTCTCATTCCATTATGCTCATGTCAAATGTAGCAAAACTCATCACATAAATTGTCAAAGCCCATACAAAAGTGAAAAGCTAAAAAAAATAGAAAAAATAAACTCATACTTTACCAAAGATAAACAAATAAAAGTCCATTATTCTTTTCTACAATAATTACAACCCAAATTTAAAAACAACCAACATCGTTGATTCCCCAACCTTAATCCTCACCTTCAAGCCTTCATTAAGGGTCCTTCAACCCACAACTTCACTTGGTTTTCAACCTTTATCAACAATAAAAACCAACCCACCTCCCTCTATAAAAACCACTATACTTTGTCAAAACCACAGAGGAATCCCGCTCTTCTTCTTTAATTTGCTTCACCACGAACCAAACAACACCCAACCAAACCCCAGACCAAATCAATCTGAACCAGAAATAGAGCAGAATAAGGAGTAGATTAGGACTAAAAGAAAATTGTTTGAAACCAGATCTAAACCCAAACGGAAATAAGAACAGGAAGAAGAAGAGAAATTGGGAAAACCAATAAGAAATTGACGCATCAGATGGGAATCGAGAACACGACACTTTTCTTTCATTTCTTTGTTTCCGATGATGTTGTTTGTTAGAACGAAAATGCCATATTTGATTCGACCCTTGGCTTCATATCAGTGTGAATTCGTGGAAAGGGGAAACGCATGATTTCGTCAAGCATCCAATGTCTCGTTTTATATTTTTGTTGATGTAGTAGAGTTATTGTAACTCTCATTTTTAGGGTGTACTGTGAGACCCATGTGGTCTGTTTTGGTAAGGCTTTTTGCTGGGGTGATGGGCTTTGTTAAGCCCAAAGGATCCCCTTTTTTTTATTTTTTAGGTATCCTTCCCTTCTATTTCTACAGCCCTGGCTTTTCCATTAAAAGTTTTATGTTTTTGTTTTCAATATGGGATTAAGAATTTGATTATCTTTTTGATAGATTTTTTTTTAAACAATTTATTTTGAGATTTTTCCAATTTCCTTGTTAGTTTTTTTTATCGCATTTTAATTATCTATTTACTTTGAATGTTTTTCATTTTTTATCGTTTTTGGTCGATGAAGAGACCTCAAAGTTGTTGTTTGTCAAATTATTGATGAATAATAAATCCGAGACCAAAATTTCTTTTCACCTTTTCATTTCCGATTTTATTCTTTTTTGGGTCAATGATGAAACTCCAAGAATTGTTATCGGTCAAATTATTGATAGATAACAATTTATCCGAGACCAACTTCTTTTCTCTTTCAATTTCTTCTTCATTTTCGATTTTATTTAATTTTTTTCTATCTATGAAGTCTTTCAATTCGTAAACGTCGATTTATCGAAGTCGATAACCTTCACAATGTCAAATCTATGGAAAATGACCATTTGGGTCATTTTCTTTACTTTGGGATCAAGATAGGCTACCTTTGATTAATCGGCATAAGTTTATGATTAAGACGAGATCCCCCTCTTTTTATCCCGTGCGACACGATTTAATCGAAGAATGGTCTTCAATACCATTTCTCTATCTTGTTTTTAGCACGGATATCAATTTATGCAACCTCCTATAGTTCGACTTTCGTCATAAGTTGAGCTACGACGGTTTAGCATTACATTTCGTCCCGATTCAATTCATAACTCGACTAACCACTAACTTTACTTTTCATCAATATACAATTGTTTTATTTTCAGTCAAATATACCCTTGATTTAAATTCAGTCATTATATCTTGTTCATATTATTGTGGATATTATCTTGATATTATTGTTATATTATCTTGTCATATTATTCATAATTGTTGATATTCATATTATTCATATCTTATTCACACGTATCCGAAAGCACTAAATAAATGATCGAAATGCTAAAAGCCTTAATTGGTGGACTGTTGGATCTTTGGACTTTGTCAGGTACACCAGTTTAGAGCTATGCCCGACTTTTGCTCAAGGCATAATTTAGGACACTTCGCATACACACGGCTTTCTCTTGGGCTACCTTACAATGAGACCTCTTATTTCGTGCAATCTCGTGTAATTTACATGTACCCCTCCCCCATTCCGATGTATGTTTCGTATTTCTTTGATTGTGGTTTATCTTCTAGGAGCACCCTTAGGGACTAGCGTAGATCTAACTGTTTTAGAACTAATTCTCGATTCGTCATCGAGCCATTTTCAAAAACCCTTCGTAAATCGAGTGCTCGTCAGCATTCGCCTATTGCCCACACTTCATCATGGTTTCGATATTAGGGGCACCCTCAGGGACTAGTATCGTTTCTCACAACCTAACCTTTGATTGGTCATCAAGCCGGTTCCATTTTCAATCCAAACCCTCAACTCCTCGTTGAGTCATTTCTCAAACCATTTCCATTCCACCACGATTTTGCACACGAATATAAGTCAAACCCTTGATCCAACGTCAAGCGAATTTTCTCATCCAAACTATTAATCAACTAACAACTATTTAACTCTTTTCAAGGGGAAAAGAGGCGGATTGAGCCTTTGATCTCCCTTCAGTTGTTTGGATGCGAGTTATCTTACTCGTGTGTGAGCAATTGAGGCCTCTAATAACATTTCCAATTCAACCATCTTTCAACCATCGTCCAACCACTCATCATTCCAAACACCATTCAAACACGACTTCTTTCAAGATGAAAAAGAGAGATAGTCAAGCCTTTGACTCTCTTTCCCGATTACTTGAGCCCGATGAGCCTTTCTTAAGCTTCGAGTAATCGTCATCCGTACCCACTTCAAACTAATTCAACCTTATCCTTTTTCGTGGTTATTACCACGAACTACGACTGCTTTGATTCTTCATTCTCGTTTGAATATAAGATACGTAGGTACAAGATTGCGATGGTCTTGGCGAGCTACCTCTCATTCATCTCCCGTTTCCCCCATCCTTTCCCGTAGTCGAACTACGATGCTCTGATTTCTCATTCTTGTCTGAATGAGCATACATAGGCACAAGGGCCCCAATCCTTGGCGAGCACCATATTCTACAACCATCCTGTTTTCCCCTTATCGTCTTTATCCGTTTATCGTATCATTTCACATTTAGCATTGAGAAGAGGACAAGTAAGTTTAGCTTAAGCTCATCACAATTCGAGTCAAGAGGTTCTTGTTGAGTACAACGGACGCGAGGGCTGCTAATACCTTCCCCTTGCGTAACCGACTCCCGAACCCAGAACATCAGGTTGCGACGGTCGTGTTCCTTTGGTTTTTCAGAGGTTTTCTCGATATTTTCTTCTCCCGTTTACTCGGGATAAATAAAGTTCGGTGACGATTCTGTCAAACCGCGTTTCCGCGCCTTTAGCGCGAGGGTCATTTCTCCGAATTATCTATATAATTTTTCGAGGTTTGACACTACCCTACCCCAGGTTAAGATTGAGGGTTTTTCGTTTTCAAAAAGAAACTCCTACTTTTAGGCTCAAAGGGGTTGACAAGGGATTATCTTCCTTTTATCTCCGGTGTTTGGGAATTTGAAATAATGTTTGTACATCAGCAGCAGGGTTTGATTTCAAAAGCATACGATCAAAATTTTTGCGTCTTTCAATTTCGTCACCCTCCCCGGATTTTTTTGCTTAAACAAGCATTTGACATCGATAAAAAGGTATGAGTGAACACAAATGGATTTAATCAAAACATGCATATTCATTTCATATCATTATCATTATCATTATCAATTGAAAACAAACAAGTTTTACAAATGAGTTTGCACTTTAACAGAAAAGAAACTACAAATGCAAATAAATGACATGATAAAAGTGATCCTAAGATATCCAACTCGAAGGATGTCTTCCTATTTGAACCATTGGCTGGAGGATGTGACCCTTGAAGTCTTCAAACTCAAACAGTTGAGAGGTTGGCACAACCAAATTTCCTTTTGGAAAGGATATGTACCCTTTGTCCATCAAGGGTTGCACTTTGGCTTGAAAGGCTTTGCAATCTTCAGTTGAGTGCCCCATGGATCCTCCATGATATCCATATTGAATAATAGGATCATACCCAGGAGGGTATGGCTCTGGCAATGGCTTAAGAGTCTTGGGCTCCACCAATGAGTTTTAAATCAGATGTGGCAAAAGCTGACTATACGACATAGGAACCGGATGAAGAGGAGCATTCCTTCTCTCCAAATTGTTGCGAGGCCTATTCTGATTCTGGCGCCGATAGTTTTGTTGTTGAGGAGCATGAGTTTGCTGGTACTGAACCGACTGTTGAGCAGTAGTTGGAAGAGATACAACATTAGTTTCTCCTTCCTTCCTCGTGGGGAACCTAACATAAGACTTATTTGCATCTTCAGAAGAATCAAGAGCAACTTGAATCTTTCCCATTTTGATACCGCTTTCGACTCTTTCTCCCTCCATTACCAAATCTGAAAAACCCACCGACATACAACCTATCAGCTTCTCATAATACACTCCAGGAAATGTAGCCATGAAAATGTCACTTAGTTCTCTCCCCACCATGGGAGGTTGCAATCTCGCTGCTAAATCTCGCCATCTCTGGGCGTACTCCTTGAAGCTCTCAGTATTCTTCTGCGACAATCTCTGCAATTGTACCTTGTTCGGTGCCATATCACTATTGTACAGATAATGACACACAAAGGTCTCGACCAATTATCTCCATCTACGGATATGGGTTCTCTCAAGCCCCATATACCATTCCAAAGACGCTCCTGCAAGACTGTCTTGGAAGCAGTGCATGAGCAGCTTCTCATCCTCGTAGTATGCAGACATTTTTCTGAAATATGCTCAGATGTATACTCTAAGACAGGTTGTCCCTTTGTACTTGTCAAAATCTGGTACCTTAAACTTGGGGGAATACTGACCCCGGGAACTAGACCAAGATCTGACATATCGAGGACCAAAGAGTTCTGATTCTCATAAGACTTCATTTTCTCCTCGATCAGTTTAAACCTCCTGTCAGCTTCAGTTGGCAAACCACCCTCCATATCTTTCATGGAAAAGACGTCATCCTGGTGATCTTCCCAATGACGGTTGTGAGCTCCATCAGCTCCATGGACAGCACAAACACTTCCTCCATCAATACCACCAGGCATTCCATTAGTCATACCTCCTTCGGGAGTAATAACAACAGATGCACCCCCTCTGTCCGGAGGAATGACAATGTCGGTACCACCTCTGCCAGAAGGATTGACAACACCAGCACCGCCAGGATGAACCACTCCATTATCATCAACTTTGGGAGCATCAACAAAGGGTTGAACTAAAGTTCTCAGTTGTTCTTGCCCATTGGTAACATTCTGCATCAACTCCATAAACTGGTCCATGCGAGCTCTAACTTCCTGCAATTCAGCTTGAACCTGATCCATTACTTTTGTTGATTCCCTCTAGTTGGATATCTGTGGAAACTGAACTCCTCAATCCTGTTACTGAAGAAAACCAAGCAGAGATAAGAACACGAGGCCACTGAGAACACCTGCGATGCAAAATGCAAACATGTCTATGTATTTACAAGGAGATCTCCCCCTTAATTCTAGTTTCAATAAACAGGAATAACAGAGATGGATAAGAACACCACAATAATCTTCTCATATATCAGGTAAAATCTTTCCTGAAGGTTTCAAGGACACCAGGCTCAGCCATGGAAATCATACCAAATATAGGTCCTAACTCAGGTGCCAAAAACTTGTATACAACAATCCTCTTTCAGTCTACTTCCCTCTCTACAGAAGATCAATACCGATATCAAAGGAGAGACAAGAACCTGTAAAACACATAAACATGCAATGTTAAATGCATGATGATTATGTAGATGCAAACATGGGATCAAGGTATCCAATGCTCAAACTTGCTGTTGACTGAATACAACCATAACTTTGCTCTTATAAGAAATCCAGAAAACCAGGACACTGAGACAATATAAAACCGGAGTGCTCAGGATCAAAAGTCCGCTCGAACGAGAAAACCATAAAGCCGGGTTGGCTGAAAGTCAAGGTTTCCTGCAAAACCCTCCCCTCTCACATGTGGGTTCTAGTCATGAAATGGTACGACATCCTATGCAGGTCATCAGTATCACAGACTCTCAGGTCGAGGAACAATTATACGCTCACTATTCCTGGTTTGGCATCATGGTCAATCGAGGAGGTCTCAACTGACTTCCCAATGAACGGTCTCCAGAGTCGTTAGTTTTCTAATTCAAAACCCCCTCAACTGCCCTAAATGCGCATGATAGGATGTCTCCGAAGAAAACCTCGTTTGGACGCGAATTTCATGAGGACTCTTGCATGCCAAACATACAAGCCCACACTACTCTCCATACTAATACTAGGTGTGTACTCAAGCCTGGGTATTGAGCTTATCTCTCATGGAACAACTCATCCAACAACACAGCAACAACAACATAATATGATAATAAAATGCAAATGCAATAATATACAACAGGTAATGTACATAAAAGCAAATAATTGCACAAAATTAAACACTCACAAATACGAAACAAACAAGCGATAGGAGTGACTCACATAGGGAACCAGAGTCCCCAGCAGAGTTGCCAGTTGTCGCAACTGCGAAAAACACCCGGCGGAAAAACATAAGAGTCGCCACCAAATGTTATTTATCCCAAAGAGAGGGAAAGGAAATGATCAAAGATAACTTGAAGGACGGGAGAAGACAAGATCATCGCAACCAGATCTTAGGTTCGGGAGTCGGTTACGCAAGGGGAAGGTATTAGCACCCCTCATGCCCGTTGTACTCAACGGGATCCATGCTTGTTGTCTAATCAAGGGGTGTATTTATCTACAAGCTACTGCTAAACGGAAACGAGAACAAAAGAAAAAGAAAGAGACTCGATAGAACATCGCCACCCTATGCCTACGTATTCCCTCATGCAATAGAAAAGTCAAAGTCAACGTAGTTCGGAAAACTACGGGTGAATGGGGGGAAGGTTGCTCGCCAAGGCATCGCCGTCTTGTGCCTAAGTATCCTCATATGGTAGGAGAAATCAGAGCAAACGTTGTTCGGGTAACTAAACCACAGGTAGGTTAAGCGCTTTTTATGAGTGACGTTAAACTCTCATTTCAGCAGTTAGGGACGATGCCTGTTTGCGGTAGAACGGAAAAGTAACGTACTCTTTTCTGAAAATGAAGTTTGAAACAATGATCCCGAAGGATAAAAGTTTTGAGTTTTTATTTGTGACTTTTAGTGAAGTGAATTAGTTTATTTAAGATTCACGTTGCACTAAATACTATGACATAGAAGCGAATGCGTCACATGTCCCCCAAAGGGCATACACTAAACACTCTAGATAAGTGAGGAGAAACTCCCCACTCATCATTTCCCATGTGCTTAAGGCTCTTAGCGTACAACATCCATCGTATTTATTAAATGAGTTAGAATGTGTTTTGAGATGAGAAGAGAGACGCACGAAAGCTCTAAGGGAAAATCGGCCTTAACTTTGTCATACAAAGTGGTCATAAAGTTAGGATGCGAAAGGAGATTCTATCCTAATGTTAGCATGCAAGAGATGGACCTAGGGTTAATGTTAATAGGGACTAGCCTACTTGTTATCATGCATGGGTTAAACTCCTAACGTCTATCCTACTCCAAATTTAATCGAAAATTAAATTGGAATAAGAGCCCTAAGGGAGCATGCAAAGACAAAGCAAAACAAGAAAATAAGGCTAAAACAACAGCTACAACAACACCTCCTGCACAAGACAGCAGTAAAATCCAGCATACGAGTAAGACATCATATAACAACACATGATTCAGCACAAAAACAGGTGTGAAAAGCCAAGCAGCAAGCAAGCAAGGCAAAGACAGCATACAAGTCTGAAGCAAGAACAGCTGTGGAAAACAGGGCAGCAAACATGTTTGAATGCAATCAAACAAATTCAAACAACAATCATGGATTGACATCTTACAAGTATGAACATGCTTCGACAAACAATCATAAATGATCAACAACATTGCATCAACAAGAAGTGACTAGATCAAGTATGCATTTCCAAAAATGGATGATCAAACGATCAAATGAACACGCATCAAAGCGGAATCGGAAACAAATGCAATCATGCATCACAATATTTAGCAACACAATCATCAATAATCATTAATTAATCATGCCACAAGCAAGCAAAGCAAATGATCATTCATCAATCAAATCGCATGAACATGTTAAACATTCAAAACGGAAACCAAAAGTTACGCGTCAAAGAATCGAGATCAAACATTCAAGAACGATGAAATATGTCCAAAATAATTAACATAAATTGCAATCATATTAATCCATGAAGTTTGCATGTGAAAAGAAACTCAAACAAACAAGAAAATGCAAGAAAATCACATTCTGCCTCATTGGTAATCGGTTACTCAATATAAGGTAACCGGTTACTTTATTGAAAAATAACTGAAAATGTGAAATTTTCAATGAGTAACCAGTTACTCTATATAAGATAACCGGTTACCACTGAACCAGAACTAGAAAAACAACTTTTAAAATCAGTTTTCAGCATCCAACAGCTTATCCAATCATCCATATGAACATGATATCAATCAACCACGAAATTATCATCAAGAGACAGCGATCAAACATCATGTAAACACAATCAAACACTGAAATCACAAATCACCAAGATCCAAATCATCAAAATGGACCAAAAAGCAACAAAAGCCATGGATCTACATTGTGATTATTCAAATAAGCTCAAAATTGGATTAGATCTAGAATTCACCAACCTTCAAAGCTGAGATTTGTTTTGGTATGTGTTGATTCACTTGAAATTAGAAGATCCAAGCAAGAAAACCAGAGATTATTCAAGATCCAAGAGTTTCCTTGTGGTAGAAATGAAGAACAAGCAAGATCAAGCAAAATAATCCACAAAAGCACTTCCAATCTAGCTTCCAAATTCATATCCAAAACCAAACAAAAATTGAATGGTGAATTGAGGATAACAAAGATGAATAATGGAGGTTTAGCTCTAGGATTCTATGACTCCAATCAAGAATCAAAGAACTCAAGTGAAAGAGCTTTAGTGGAGGTTTTGGGAGTGAAAAAATGGAGAGAAAATTGAGAGCAAATTCTCAAGAATGAGAGTGAAATCTGAAAATGAAGGTTAATTGTGTGAGGTTTGGAGCAAATTCATTTAAATAAGCTCTAGGTATGGAATCAAAATATGGTTTGGAATGGGGATTAGCATTTGGAATGGAAATTAGGAGTGAAATTAGGAATGGAGTGTTTGAAATTTGGAGGGAAATGGTGAAAACTGAAACAATTCTAGATCCTTCCAAATATGATCAAGTGAAATCAATGGTTGAGAATGATTGGAAATTGCACACGCTGAAAATTTGAATTTCTTCGCAAACTGCATTTGAAGTAACCGGTTACCCTATATGCAGTAACCAGTTACCACATTCAAAATTTGCCACTTGTGGCGCCAAATGGAGGGAATCCTGTACAATTGCCCATTGCCACTTGTTCTGAACCCTGTTATGCCTCTAAAACTTGCTCTTGAATATCATAACTTTGAGAACGCCTGAGATAGCCTGTACACCGTCTCCCGGGCTGAAAATAACCTGCTGAATAAAATAAAATTGACCGCTCGATTACTGGGCAAAATAAATGTCGGAGCCTCTAACGCTCGCTGTTTAGACTCTTTCACTAAAAAGGGAACCCTAAGCCACAAAAATGCCTTGATCCCATGTCTCGAGAACCAATGCTATGATATGCAGAAATGCAAAATGCAGAGAAACAAAAGCCAGTTACGGTTAAAACGAAAGGGAAAATTTTGGGGTGCTACAGGTTTACAAGCTGAAATGAAGACCAAACAGTGAAATTGCCAAGCATGAGGCAATACTAGTAGCGAGAGGTTTTATGCAACAACCTGGTACTGATTTTTTGACGAAGTCTACGCACCTATTGCAAGGCTAGAGACAATCAGAATTATTATATTGATGATAACATACAAAAGGTGGAAGATACATTAGTTTGATGTAAAGTCAACATTTCTGAATAGACCTTTGGATGAATAAGTCTATGTTAGTTAACCACCAGGATTCTAAATCAAATGGTAGGATTAGAAGGTGTACAGATATAGGAAGGCTCTCTATGGTTTAAGAAAAACCCTAAAAGCTTGGAATAAGAGAATATATAGCTTTATGATCAAAGTAGGTTTCACAAAGTTTGTCTATAAACATGGCATGTATGTCAATGATGCATACAAGGTCAGTCGAATCATCTTATGCATGTACGTAGATGACTTGTTGATTACAGGTGCAGATGAAACAGAGATAAGGAAAGTCAAGTCAAAGATGATGCGGGAGTTTGAAATCTACGACTTAAAGAATTTGTCATATTTCTTAGGGATGGAGTTCAGAGACGCAGGTGAATGAATGTTCTTGCACTAGAAGAAGTATGTCCGAGAAATCTTGAAGAGGTTCAAGATGAGCAACTGGAATATAGATGTTACGCCATTAAAAATTGGGGGAAAGTTGAGGAAGGAGACAAATGATGAGTTTGTGAGTGCAACATTGTACAAACAAATCATTGGATCCTTAAGGTATCTTTGTAATACCAGACTAGATATCTATCAAAGTGTCGGACTGTTAAGCGAATTTATGAAGAAACTCCAAGAAAGTCATCTCACTGCAGTCAAGAGAAGGATGAGATACATCAAATGTATGGTTGGTCACGCTGTGCTGATGCCGAGGAAAAATAAGGCCAACACAGATGCAGAGGTATATGGCTACACTAATTTAGATTTTAGTGAAGATCAAGACGAGAAGAAGAGTACTACAGACTACATATTCATGATCGAATATACTCCAATCTCATGGAGCTTAAGGAAACAAAGCATTATGGCTTTGTTATCATGTGAATCTGAGTATGCGGTTGCATCATATGCGACATGTCAAACAACATGAATATAGACATTCCTAGAAGAGCTTAAGATAATGCAACCTAAGAAAATGTAGTTGTTTGTCGACAATAACTCAGCTATCGACCTGACAAATCATCTAGTGTTTCATGGTCGAAGTAAGCACATAGAAAAGAGATAGCATTTTTTTAAGGACAAGTTAACAAAGGAAAGTTTGAACTTGAGCATTGCATGACAGAATGGCAACTAGCCGACATACTTACCAAACCTCTGAAAAAAGTCATGTTCGACAAGTTAAAGAGAAGCATCAAGATGAGAAGTCTCGAGAACATGAATTAGGGTGTATGTTATAAGTTGTAATTCGATGTTCTGTTGAAAGCTAGCATTCGACTATGTCGAAGTAGCTAGTCAAAGGTATATTAGTCAGTTGTATTCGATAGAGTCGATACAACATTTAAACCATTATGTCGAAACCAAAATATAACTTATATATTTTAGATATGAGTAAATTTATATAGTTTTGAATTTGAATTTTAATTACTTATATAAAAAGTATGATATGATATAAATAAAAGAACATTCAATAAGAATTTTCAATTTTACCAAATATAATTTATAAGTTTTCTCTTTTCTCTCTTCTTCTACCATGTTTCTCGAAAATAATTTTGTTCCAAAGAATATATCCAAATATAAACTAATTTACTTTAACAGAAATCAATTATACGAAAATCAGGAATGCAAAAATAAACATAGTCAAAACATATCCAAATCTCTGTTCATTAGGATGAATGACTGTAACTTGTAGTACACGTATGTAATTCACTTCTAACCAATTCCATTTGTAAAAATAAAAAATTAAAAAAAAAAAAATCAATAGTCAATAGCATCATGAAAGTTAACAATGGTTTAAGGACACATATTTAAGAAGAATGGTTACGAATCCTGATTGTTGAGTTCATGTTGCAGTGCCTGTTCGAGCAAAGACCATGATTCCTCCATTAACCGAGGACTTAATCTAAACATCAAAACACAAAACTCCATCTCACTGAGTACACCATCGCCGTCAACATCACCTTGTCTCATCATGCTCACAACTTCATCTTCCTTCAAATCCTCCAAACCCATCAATGCTGAGTTTTTCCTTAAACTCTCCAAAGTTATCACACCTTTCTCTTTGTCCATAAGTAACTCAAACCCATTACTTAGTTCCTTCATTAAGCCTTCACCACCTAGCTTATTCGCGATTACCGGTAACAAATCCTCAAAATCAATTCCTGCCATAACCTTAATAATATCAAAAAATGAAAAGAAAAATAATTTGAACAATGTAGAATGTGAGATTTTTGTTTGATGAGATCGATGAATGAGCATTGAAGTGTTTATATAGATATATAAGATGAGGAGTTTCAAGGAAAGAGGAAAAGAAATTTGATGAACCTTTGTTAGATGACAGCAAGGGAACAGAGAATTATTAGCTTTTGATTATCAAGAAGGAAAAAAAAAAGAATGTAATTACTTCCTTGTTTCCTAGAAGTTTGTCAGGGGTATTTCTGTCAATTTAAAATATTAACCTAATCAACTTTGACAAGGTTCTTTTCAACAATACTGTTTCAACACACTTTTTTTATTCACACATTCTGCATTAAGGAACATGTGAAACAGTGTTGCTTATTTATGTCAATTACTTATTATAATATTTGCTTATTCAAAATTAAGGAACATGTGACGATAGTTAATTTTTAATATACTAAATAATTATACTACTCCCTCTATATTTTTAATATAATTAAACTAAATAATAATAATTTTTTAATCTAATAAAATCATACAGTAAAATTTAATTCAATATGAATGTTATTAAATGAGGGAGTAAACTTTGTCTCTTTTAATAACGGCCAGAAACGAGTCTGTTATATTATATCCTTTTTAGGTATATACGTGAAGGCTTGTTTCCCATTTTTGGCATTACTTGACTTTCCTCAATATTTGACCAAATTAATGAGTCAATACAAAAACATAGCTTCACACCACTATTCACAAGAGGGTAGGGACCTTCCCACCTTTTCAATCACTAAAAGAAAAATAAAGGAAGCAAGCAGGGATTCCCTAACTTTCACGTTCTTTAATTTTTTTTTTCATTATATCTCACTTGATTTACTTTTTCTCACATATTTTTTCATCCAAAACTAACACTATTATATCCTTTATTTTATACAAAAATTGCTTAAAGTTACTTTAACCTTTTTTTCCAAAAGTTAGAGATCTTGGTCTACAAGCTAGTCGTGTTGATTAAAATATATATGAATGTTAACTTTCTTCAGTTTTAATTTTTTTTAAACTCAGACATTTAATTTTAGAACGGACTAATTTTAGGGAGATCAATCACACGACTTATTTGCGGAAGTTTCATTTAAAAGCATAACAAAACTCTATATAACCTGACTCAATAAAGGAGTTGTTAAAACCTAGGAGCATTCGAATCTGAGACATTAAAAGGGATACACTCTTAAGACGCAAACTTTCATCAACATGACAATTCTCGAAGGTTTTCATTCTTAAACCATTAACAAGATAAAAAAGACTACCATAAAAGATACATATTCAAATCATGAAACTCCATTTATTATGGAACTCGAATTACCCATGCAAAAAAGTATAACTAACCCAATCATCAACATTTAAGAAAGTTTACTTAGAAGATACACTACATGTATAGTGGTGGTGAAACCTCATACAATGTAGGCTAAATCTACTGCAACAATTTTTACTTTAGGCAACTGAAGAATATATGTAAGTCTTGTGGTTTTTTTATTGGCTGCATTTTGGTAAGATATTAAACCAGATGTTTTGCCATGTCAGTTAAACATCATATTCTATATGATGTTGTTGTTAGTAAGATGTTGAACCAAATGTTCTGCCATGTCAGTCAGACATCATATTCTACATGATGTTGTGACATGTTTCAGGACATGTTATACCAGATAGTTAGGGCATGACTATTTTAGTAATTTTAGTGTGATTTTTGAGTGTGTTCTAATGCACACGTGGATGACTTTTATAGGAGTATATTGTGGGAATTTATGTCATTGGAGATTCTGTTACTTTTTATAAAAAGGATCCTTGAGACATTTTAGGAAAATTTATATTTTTCTCCTATTATTATGCAGGTTGATTTGCAGCCAGTTTATACTGATTGCTGCTATTTGTACGCCTCAAGAAGTCCAAGTCTAGTAGATTTGAAAGCTACTTAAAGAGAAGAAAAATCCTATTGGAATAAGAGATCATATCATGAAGAATTTAGAGAATTAGGATTAGTTGTTGTTTTGGTTGGTCCCTAGAGTTTTCTGTTTGTTAATTGTATGTCACTCATGTATCTTTTGATGCATTGAGTTTGACTGGTTGTTCATTATTCATTGTCAATTCTAAAGCTTTTAAGTAAGAGTGTATTATTCTTGATTGAAACTTTTAGGCAAGATTAAGCATTGTCTTGGAAGTGTGTTGTTACTTCTATTATTTGTAATTTATATAGTCATTGAGATTGAGATTGTTTGATATCACTGAGGTGATTAGGAAGTGAGAGGAGATTCTCATATCTAGATGGTGATTTCTAAGTAGAAGTTGCACGGGTAGTGATTAGGTGATAAGTTATAAACGGGGGAGTTTAACTTTGAACTAATAATATTAGTGAATTTCCTTCCTGATTTGGTAGCACCCAGATATAGGTGAGTTACATCGAACTGGGTTAACAATTCTGGTGTTAATTTTACTTTTTTTGTCATTTATTTTTCTGCATTTTTTACTTGTGTGATCAAGTTGTTGTTAATTATGCTGTTACGACGTCCTGACATCATATTCGGCATCTGCCCACTATGTGCCAGAATTTTAATTGGCATCAGAGTAGGCACCCTATTTTGTTTTGGGTGAGCTCCAGGGAGATGCTTTCTGGTACTAGAGACATGGAATTAGGATTTGTCAACAGACCGCTTATTTTGGATGACATTAACTATGATCACTAGAAGACGCGTATGGTGACTTTTTTAAAAGCTATGAATAACAAAACCTGGAAAGCAGTTATCAAAGGTTGAAAACACCCTGCTGTGAAGGGTGAAGATGGGAAGGACACAGCTAAATTGAAGTCAGAAGAGGACTAGTATAGGGAAGAAGATAATCTTACTCTTGGAAACTCCAAAGCCTTGAATGCCTTATTCAATGGAGTTGATAACAATATTTTCAGTCTGATAAATACATGTACAGTGGCCAAAGATGCATGGGAAATCCTTAGAATCACTCATGAAGGCACATCAAAAGTAAAGATGTCAAGACTTCAACTTCTCACCACCAAATTTGAGAATCTCATGATGAAAGATGACGAGTCCATTTATGATTTTCACATGAATATTCTTGATATTGCCAATACATCTAATGCCTTGGGAGAGAAGATGTCAGAGGAGAAGTTGGTTAGAAAGATTCTTAGGTCGTTGCCTAAGAAGTTTGACATGAAGGTCACTATGATTTAAGAAGCCTAAGACATGAGAAACATGAAAGTGGAAGAGCTTGTTGGGTCACTTCAAACTTTTGAATTGGCACCAATGAAAGATCTGAAAAGAAGAACAAGAGCATAACTTTTATCTCTAACACTAATGATGAAGGGGTTCAATGTGACATGGAGGCCGATGAAGGAATTTCTAATGATATTGTGCTTCTTGGGAGGCAATTCAATAAGGTGTTGAAGAGTATGGATAGAAAGTCAAGACCAGGTGTCAATAACATGTCATTCAACATCAGGAAGAACAGTGATTTTCAAAGAAAAGCAAGAACAGAGGAGAAGCCCAATCAAGGAAAAGATAGTCGGTGTTATGAATGTGAGGGTTTTGCTCACATTAGATCAGAATGTCCCACGTACCTCAAGAACAAAAGAAGGGCATGTCTATTTTTGGGTCTGATGATGATTCTGGAAGTGAACCTGATGTTGAAACTGCTAAGCATGTTGCAGCCCTTACTGGAAGATATGAATCTGATGATGATTCATGTGATCATAATGTCTCTTATGAAGAATTGGTTATTTCATACAGAGAGCTTTGTGTCAAAAGTGAAGAGGTGTGTATGATACGATAAATGCATAAGAGAATCATAGCTCAACTGCAGGCTTAAAAAGAGAATTTTTTATCTACTATCAATGGTCTTCAAGATGAGGTAACCTTATTAAATTCTAAACTTGAAGACATGACCAAATTTGTGAGAATGTTGAATAATGGATCTGATGTGTTGGATAAGATTCTTCAAGTTAGAAAAGGAGGTAAAATATTTACTAGTATAGGGTTTAACTACCAGTCTTTAATTAATCAAAGAAAACCCGTGTGACAAAGTTTATTCTTGTTGAAGTAAAGCATGAGCTCACGATATCTGATCAAATGTTGCAACATCCTGCCAGACATAAAAAAAACTCATACTAAAGCCAAGTTCTAGCCTTGGAAATGTCATTATTATGGTCAATATGGTCATATAAAGTCTTACTGTTACAGACTGTATGGTTATCGAAAGCGTCTAACACAACCTAGGGCTAATCATGTGATGAGTAAGGATAGAAAGAAGTGGAAACCTAATGGTGTTGATACTTCTAATTTGAATGTTGATATTAATAACACTATTGATACAAGTGTTCATATGTCTCTCTCTCTAAGATCTTGGTTACTAACCTTGAGTCTGATGTTGTACCGGATGACACACCATCCTTGGCCCAACCTGATCATCTTGTTGGAACCACACAAGAAAATTTTCATAGTGAGACTCCTGAAAAATCCCAAGAGAATGTGGTTGAAGATGATTTTGTTGGTAGTAAAAGAGATGATTCGGATGATAATATTATGTCTGTTGAAGAGGAGAAAGATATGTCTAACAAAAAAGATAAGTAAGAGAGTGGTGAAATGAAGAAGGATCAGTCTACTAACATGTTCAATGTAGATGGTCTAGATTACTGGTATAGTAGTGTGCTTAGTATGTTTACTTGGTAGAAGGTTGTTACTTCTGAGTTTGATCTACCTCTCTTCTGCTTCGATGAATGACTGCTTAGTTTGTCAATATTCTGGCTAAAAAGGGGGAGTAGTAGTATTTGTGCTTCCATTTATGTTTATTTACATTTACCCTATTTTTTTTTGTCAATTTTTGGCTAAAAATGGGGAGTAAAGTGTTGATTTGTTTGATGTTTCTAATGTTAGATCAGATGTCATGCCTTTATGTCATGTTTATACTACTTCTTAGGAAGAGTATTTATTCATTGTTGTTGTCTGGCTGTATACATCATTTAGGGGGAGCATGATAATTTGTTGTGTGTCTGTGCTGAAAGGTAAGATCCTTCCTCTATTGTTGGTGTACAAGATCAGTATGCTTCATTGTGAGGGTGTTTGTAAGTTGGAGTATGTGTTGCTGTGTCTGGGAGAATGCATTATTCTCTGCAGTTGATTGTAATTTTCAAGGGGAGTGTGCTTGTGCTTGTGTTTGGTGTTTTTGAAGTGTGGTTTTTTTATATGAACTTGCATGAGTTCATGTTCATGTGTTCTTTTTCTTTTGATTTGGGTTTTCCCCTTGAGGAGGAGTTTTATCTATGTGTGGCAGGGGGAGTTATGAACCTATATAATATGTTGCTGCAAAGTTGCAGTTTATACAGAACTTACATGTTCTCATGTAGCTTGTGTTGGTTTGTGATGTCATACCTAATGTCTTGACATTATGTTGTCAGATTTTTCTCTTTATTGGTTTAACAACATTGTGTTTGGGTTTCTGTGTTTATGTTTCTATTGTGTGTACCTCTGATGTGTGCTAAGGTTGTTTTAGGCAAAATTTCCAAAGGGGGATATTGTAAGTCCTGTGCTTTTTGGATTGGCTACATATTGGTAAAACAACATGTTGTTAGCAAGATGTTGAACCAAATAGTATGCCATGTCAGTCAGACATCATGTTATACATGATGTTGTAACATGTTCTAGGACATGTTATACCAGATAGTTAGGGCATGACTATTTTGGTAGTTTTAGTGTGATTTTTGAGTGTGTTCTAATGCACACGTGAGCGACTTTTATGGAAGTATATTGTGGGAATTTCTTTTATTGCAGATTTTGTTACTTTTCATAAATAGGATCCTTGAGCCTTTTTAGGAAAGTTTGTATTTTTCTCCTATTATTATGCAGGTTGATTTGCAACCAGTATATACTGATTGCTGCTATTTGTGCGCCTTAAGAAGCCCAAGTCTAGTAGGTCAGAAGGCTATTTAAAGAGAAGAAAACCCCTATTAGAATAAGAGAGCATATCGTGAAGAATTTAGAGAATTAGGATTAGGCGTTATTTTGGTTGGTCCCTAGGGTTTTCTGTTTGTTAACCGTATATTACTCATGTATCTTTTGATGCATTGAGTTTGACTGGTTGTTCATTGTTCATTGTCCACTCTAAAGTTTCTAAGCAAGAGTGTATTATTCTTGATTGAAACTTTTAAGCAAGATCAAGTATTGTCTTTGAAGTGTGTTACTTCTATTGTTTGTTGTTTATACAATCAGTGGGATTGAGACTGTTTGATATCATTGAGCTAATTAGAAAGTGAAAGGGGATTCTCATATCTAGATGGCGATTTTTAGGTAGAAGTTGTACGGGCAGTGATTAGGTGATAAGTTGTAAATGGGGGAGTTTAACTTTGAACTAATACTATTAGTGGATTTTCTTTCTGGCTTGGTAGCTCCCAGATGTAGGTTAGTAGCACCGAATTGGATTAATAATTCTGGTGTTACTTTTATTTTTTAGTCATTTATTTTTCTGCATCTTTTACTTGTGTGAGCAAGCTGTTATTAATTATGCTATTACGACGTCCTGATATCATATCTGACATCTGTCTACTACGTGCCAGAATTTCAATATACAATGACTTAAAAACCATAGTTAAATGGATGATAGACCATTTTTTTTACTATTAACATGTTTTTAGACTTTTGTAAAAACTTACTTTCAGCCACGATTTTAGATATGTGGGCATAACATAACCGTCTCCTTATAAATAAAAACTTTTTACAAGGATGTTGAAAAATGTAGTTTTCTTAAAGCGAAATCCAGTTATCCAAATAGTGTGGAGATAGGATTTTCTGACTTGTACATGCTCTCTAGTTCGGAGGAATTACACAATGTGTATTTTATCAACGAAAATCTAGATGTGGGCCTATCTTATGAGGTTGATTCCTAGTCAGATTTGAATAGGGTTGCTTTTCCTCACGGCAAAAAAGCGTAACCCAGTTATGTGAAATATGTTGAGGTCAAGCTAAGGGACACTCAGATATTCCTTAATCAAAAGTTGTAACCAAAGCTTCGCTTTTTTTCCTCTAGGCTTCCTCCAAAACATCCATCCTGAAAATCCACAATTCTAAACCAATCTTCTAATCGTGAATCCTTAATGAAAATCTTTTCTGGTGGCTTAGCCTTATGATTTGAATCTACATCTTACTCGAAAGTTATTTAGGGAAATAAGTGCTTTTAGGCTCAGATGGAAGAAGATATTGCATCTAGGGTTTGGAAGAAGATTTTGGCTGGAGAGGGTTGGAAGTAGATAATGTTGGAAATAAGACCTTTTGTGTTTAGGAAAAATGTGTGGGAATATTAGAGGCTTAAAGAGAAACTTGGTAGGTGGAAGAATTATTTATGGAAGAGAGAACTTTGTATTTTGCTTGATGCAAAAGTGTAGAATTACATCTCTATTTATAGTACTCTAAGGAGAACTCTAGACACACTAATTCTAGAGATTTCTCAACTCTAGGAATTCCAAGAGCACTCTAGAGAATACTACAATCTTAAGAAATATTTAGACACTCCAAACATTACAAGAGTTTTCTAGAAACATTAATTAAAATTACCTAAGTCCAAAACAACTAAGCCCAAAAATCCAAATAATATTTTAGGCCCAAATCAAGTTTAATCTTTCAACATCCCCCCTTAAACTTGATTTGTGACTCCAAGCATACTCCTTAGCTTTATGAACGTTTCCAACTTGAGTGGCTTGGTGAAAATGTCGGCAGCTTGATCTTGAGACATCACATACTTCAACCTCACATCCTTCTTCTTGATGCATTCTCTTATAAAGTGGTAACGGGTGTCGATGTGTTTACTTCTTTCATGAAATACAGGATTCTTTGCCAAAGCAAGTGCTGATTTATTGTCAACATATATTTCCATAGGATCTTCTTGTGGCATTTTTAACTCTTTCAACAAGTTCCTTAACCAAACTGCATGACAAACACATGATGTAGCGACAACATATTCAGCTTCACAAGTTGACAGTGTGACGATAGGTTGTTTCTTTGACATCCAAGTGAAAGCAGTATCTCCCATAAAGAATACAAAACCAGTAGTGCTCTTTCTATCGTCCACGTCTCCACTCCAATCGCTATCACTATAGCCAACAATTTCATGATTGTTAGAAGAGTAATAGTGTAAGCCAAAGTTTGTTGTACCTTTGATATATCGAAGGATTCTCTTTGACGCCTTGAAGTGAGTTGTTGTTGGAGCTTCCATGTAACGACTTACGACTCCTACAACATAGAGAATATCTGGCCTTGTACTTGTCAAGTAACGTAGACTTCCAACCAAACTTTTGTAAAGAGTTGGATCCACAATCTCTCCATTTTCATGCTTACTCAACTTGCTGCCACATTCCATCGGGGTGCCAACCGGATTCACATCATCCATCTTGAACTTCTTAAGGACTTCTTTTGCATAGCCTTCTTGGGTGATAAAAATTCCTTTGCCTTCTTGCTTTACTTCAATGCCAAGATAATATGCCATGAGCCCCATATCTGTCATCTCAAATTCATTTGACATGTCTTTCTTGAACTCTTCGAACATGCTTAGATTGTTGTCAGTGAAGATCAAGTCATCAACATATAAGCACACAATCAAAATATCTCCACTTTGCGCTTTAATATAGAGTGCATGCTCATATGGACACTTGATGAAGTTCTTGTCTCGAAAGTACTTGTCGATTCGAACATTCCAAGCTCTCGGTGCTTGCTTGAGTCCGTACAACGCCTTTTTCAACTTGAGGACTTTTTCTTCTTGCCCTTTTACTTCATCTGGGCTGCCAAAGAAATGATCAGTCTAATAGTTTCAAGACGAGCAACGAGGGTAAATACCTCATCATAATCAATTCCTTGTCTTTGACTATAGCCTTTTGCCACCAGTCTTGCTTTGTATCTCTCCACGTCTCCTTTTGCATTCTTCTTCGCCTTGTACACCCATCTTACTCCGATTGCTTTGTGTCCTCGTGGAAGTGTAGTAAGTTCCCATGTATCATTCTTCGTGATTGACTTTATTTCTTCATCCATGGCGTCTCTCCACTTTACATTTTCAACAGCTTCTTGATAGCTTAGAGGCTCGCAATCACCAAAAAGACAAAAGAGGTTAATGTCATTTTGGTTTTCGGTTACCTCATAAAGCTCTTCAATGCTCCTTAATCATGGTGTCCTCTCACTTGAGCTTGTTTCATCCAACCTTGGTGTTGGTGAGGCAGGTGGTGTAATATGTTCATTTATCATTGGTTGTTCCATTTCATCTTCTTCTTCTTCAAAATAAGGAAGAAAATCATACCTGTCTTCTTGAACACTCCAATCCCAACAATTTTCTTCTTCGAACTCCACGTCACGACTTATGACAATCTTTCCGCTATTTGGATTATAGAGCTTGTACCCTTTGGAGCTTGAGTCGTAACCTACGAATACATACTTCTCACTTTTATCATCGATCTTTGTTCTTCTTTCATCTGGAACGTGGGTATATGCAATGCTTCCAAACACTTTGAGGCGAGAGATCCCTGGCTTCCTTCCACTCCATGCTTCTTGTGGTGTCTTCTCATGCACACTTCTTGTTGGGGAACAGTTTGTCAGGTAAACCGCACATGCCACTGCTTCGGCCCAAAACTCTTTCGGCATCTTCTTACTCTTAAGCATGCTTCGCACCATATTAAGTATGGTCCGATTCTTTCTCTCCACTACTCCATTTTGTTGTGGCGATCTTGGCACTGTTAGTAAGCGGCGGATCCCATGCTCTTCACAATATTTGTTGAACTCATTTGAAGTAAACTCGCCTCCTCGGTCAGATCTCATAGCCTTAATAGAAAGACCACTTTCTTTCTCCACAAGGGCTTTGAACTTCTTAAAGTTTTCAAACACTTCTGACTTCTCCTTCAAGAAATAAACCCACGTTTTTCTAGAATAATCATCAATAAAGAGGAGAAAATATTTATTCTTACCAAAAGAGTTTGGATTGATTGGTCCACAGACATCAGTGTGTATGAGCTCTAGTGGTTTTGTCGCTCTTGATGTTGATTCCTTTGGAAAGCTTTTCCGGAATTGCTTCCCAATTATACATCCTTCACATAGTTGGTTTGGGTGGTTTATACTAGGCAAGCCTCTCACCATCTCCTTCTTTGACAAACATTCTAGACTACCGAAGTTGAGGTGTCCAAATCGTAGATGCCATAGCCATGAAGAGTCGGTATAGCAAGCCTTGAGACACTTTGCCACATCATTTTGAATGTTCAAGAGGAACATTCTATTCTTTGACATAGGCACCTTAGCAATCAAGTTATGCCCACAATCTCTTAAGAAAAGACTATGTTCTTTCAAGTGGATGTCATATCCTTTCTCCAATAATTGTCCCAAGCTCAAAATATTATTTTTCATGTTAGGAACATAGTAGACATTGGATATGAATTGATGACTCCCATTCTTTAAGCGTATGAGAATTTTACCTTTGCCTTTGACCGGTATCTTTGAGTCATCTCCAAATGAGACATTTCCAGTTGTCGCTTCATTGATCTCTATGAACATGCTTCGATCGCCGCACATGTGGTTGCTTGCGCCGGTGTCGAGGTACCACTTGTTTCTTTTCTCTTCAAATTGGTTTTGGCACGCAAGCAGCAAAGTTTCTTCTTCTCCACCTTTTTCTTCTACAAAATTAGCTCTCTCCACCACTTTCTTTGAGAATCTACACTCAGATGCATAGTGACCGATTTTGTTGCAATTGAAGCACTTGATTTGTAACTTGTTGCACCTTGACCATGAATTTCCATTTCCACGACCTCTTGTTGCTTGTGGATTCCAACTTCTTTCTCCATTGTTGAAGTTGTTGGAGTAGTTGTTGTAACTACCTCTTCTTTCTCCTTCATGTCCTCGTCCACGGCCACGTCCACGACCTTGGCCACGACCTCGTCCTCTTTGACTGTTGTAATTTGCATAGTTTGCTTCTTTTGCATTGAGTTGTAGTAGTTGCTCCATATTTTCCTTTTGTTTGATTTTTCTCTTTTGTTTTTCTTCGTATGCTTGTAAGGAACCCATAAGTTGCTCAATAGTCATGGTGTTTAAATCCTTATTTTCTTCAATGTTGGTAACAATGAAGTCAAAACATGGATTTAAAGTGCGAAGTATTCTCTCCATGACTTTCACCTCATCAACATCTTCACCATTTCATTTAAGTTGATTGACTACGGATAATACTCGAGAAAAATAATCAGAAATTGACTCAGACTCTTCCATAAATAAACGTTCAAACTCACCTCTAAGAGTTTGAAGACGAATCTTTTTCACCTGTTCCACTCCTTTGTTGCAAGTTTGAAGCTTGTCCCATGCTTCTTTCGCCGTCGTTGCATTGGAGATCTTCTCAAATGTATCTTCATCCACCGATTGATAAATGAGGAAGAGAGCTTTCTTGTCTCTCTTTCTTGACTCCTTTAATGTATCCTTTACACCTTGGCTTAAGGAGGCTTCATCTTGCTCCTTGAATCCTTTCTCAACAATATCCCACACATCTTGAGCTCCTAGTAGCGCCTTCATCTTGATACTCCAATTGTCATAGTTGTTCTTTGTGAGTATCGGAATTTGAAAAGGGAAACCTCCATTCGCCATCTTTTGAGGACCTTCAAGCTCTGATGCCACTTTGTTGGAAATAAGACCTTTTGTGTTTAGGAAAAATGTGTGGGAATATTAGAGGCTTAAAGAGAAACTTGGTAGGTGGAAGAATTATTTATGGAAGAGAGAACTTTGTATTTTGCTTGATGCAAAAGTGTAGAATTACATCTCTATTTATAGTACTCTAAGGAGAACTCTAGACACACTAATTCTAGAGATTTCTCAACTCTAGGAATTCCAAGAGCATTCTAGAGAATACTACAACCTTAAGAAATATTTAGACACTCCAAACATTACAAGAGTTTTCTAGAAACATTAATTAAAATTACCTAAGTCCAAAACAACTAAGCCCAAAAATCCAAATAATATTTTAGGCCCAAATCAAGTTTAATCTTTCAACAGATAATAGGTAAGTAGAAGAAATAAAAAAAGCTGGAGAGTCAAGACCAAGAAGGGAATTTGCAAAAGGAAGTGAAAATGAATGGTACCTAATGCATATTCTCTCCTACAACCTCTGAGGGTGATCTAATCATATTAAGAGGAATTGTGTGAGAAACTTGATCGCTAAAGGCATGGTGGATGTTTGTTTAATACAAGAAACCCAGATGTCAATGGTGGAAGATTATATTGTGTTTCCTTTATGGGTTAATAAGGAGATCGGTTGAATGCGAAGTGGGATCAAGGTAAAGGGGGATGGTCTCATTTTAATGTGGAAAACCGCTTTCTTCAATGTTATTCTTAGCTTTTCAAGAGAAGGCTTTGTAGGGATAAAATTAAAGTGGAACAAAGAGTTTTATTTCATAGTGAATGTCCATTCTCCTTGTTGCATTCATAAAAAGATGAAGTTGTGGTCTAATTTGAGGGGGCTTAGAATCAAATTCTCAGGTGGTTAGTGATGTTTGGATGGTGACTTTAACACGACTTAAAGGGTGGGGGAGAGGAAAGGAAATAACTTTCAAGTCAACAGGTCAGGAACTCACGAGTTTGGTGATTTCTTTAATAACCTAAACTTTTTATACTTACCTTCTTTAGGAAACAAGTATATTTGGTTTACTAGTGGTGGGAGCGCCATGAGTATATTAGACATTTTTTCATTATATGAAGGTCTCATTGAGAAGTGGGTGATTGATGGTCAATTTCTAGGAAACATAAAAGTTTCATATCACTACTTAATTTGGATGAAGACAAGTCGAGTCAATTGGGGTCAAAACCTTTAAGGTCTTTAATTGTTGGTTTGACCATCTGATTTCCTTTCTCTTTTGGAAGAAGTGTGGAATTTGTCTATAGGGAAAGGTATGCATTTCTTTATGTTCAAAGAAAAACATAAAGAGCTTAGAGAAAAGATGAGCATTTGTAATCATGAAGGTTTTTGGGAAATTAATTTGGATATTGAGGAGGCAATAAAGGAGTTAAATGTTATGGATAAGGTCGTGGTGAACTCGGTTGATCAGATAACTTTGGAGGTGGCAGATAGGAGGACTTATGCTTCAAATTTCGTTTGGTGAAGGTTACACACCAAGAAAACTATACTCAAACCAAAGTCTTGGTTTAGAAGGCTCAAAGACGGCAATTTGAACTCCTGATTCTTTCATTATTTTATGAAAATAAGGTTTAAAAGAAATGAGTTGTTGGCACTGAAAAAAGATGGAGGTCTGATTGAGGATGTTGAAGAAATAAAATTGGAGGTACATATTTTAAAGGATTGTTTCAAGAACCTCTGGCTAGTAAGTCTAGTTGGAAGCTTCAAAATTCTTTCTAAGGCTGACAATTAGAAGTTAGAGGATTAGTTTATAGTATAAGAAATTAAGGAAGTGGTTTGGAACTCTGATGATGATAAAAATAACGATCCAGACGAATTTAATATGGGCTTCTCCAAAGCTAGTTAGAAAGTCATCAATAACCACTTAGTTGGTTGTGTTTATGAATTCTTCTCCAATGCGAAATTACTTATGGCAATTGAAGTTTCCTTCTTGGCTTTAATTCCTAAAGTTCACAATCCTCACATTTTGAGTGAGTTCATACCTATTTTCCCAGTTGGCAGTGTCTATAGAGTTATAACAAACATTATTGACAGAGAGGTTGAAGAAGGTTATTAGTGTTCTTATCTCTTGTAATCAGTTTGCTGAGTCCTAATAGAAAAATGTTATATTGTTTGGTTATTTTCCAACGAAGTGGTATAATATACTAAAAGATACAAGAAATAGTATCTTTTATTTAAGGTAGATTTGAAAAAATCCTATGAGTGTGTGTTGTGGGACAACCTTAAATATGTTAGGATTCTAATGAGTTTCGTCTCTAGATGGATGAATGGGATGAAAGCGTGTGTGTAATATAGTTCCTTATATGTTCTAGTAAATAAGAGCACGACAAATTATTTTCAAGCTTCAAGAGGTCTTCGTCAAGGGGAAATTTTATCCTTTTTTTTTACTTTCTACAAAGGGTATGGTTAGTTTGATGTTCAATGTAATCCATCTTCGTGAGTTCCATCCTTTCAAAGCGACTAATGATATCTTTTTTGAGTTACTTCAATTTTTTGGAGACACTACAATTCTGGGGGAGGGATCATGGTCTAATATGTGGAGTATCAACTAAGGTTTAAGAGGATTTGAAATGTCATCACACTTGTGCGTGAATTTTTAAAAAATAAAAATCATTGGGATCAATATGAAGAATAGGGTTTTAGAAGCAACATTTTCTTTCCTATCTTACAATATCGCTTCCATCCCTTTCATGTTCTAGGATTTCATGTTGGGTCTAACCCTCGTAGGAGAAATATATTGATCCCTACTTTGGAGAAGCGTCGAAGGAGTTTATCATGTTGGAAAGGTAAATACATTTCTTCTAGTGGTAGGGTAGTGCTTTTGAATTCAGTTTTAAGTTCGATCCCTATATACCTCTTATGTTTCTTTAAAGTCCCAAAGGCAATTCTCTCTGATTTTGTGAAAATCCAGCGAGCCTTTTTGTGAGGAGAAGTTGAAGATAAAATAAGAATAAATTATGTTAGCTGGGCAAAGGTTTTTAGATCAAGGATGATGGTGTTTTAGGTGTAAAAAACTATCAGATATTTAATGTAGCGATGATGAGTAAATGACTTTGGAGGATCCTCGATGAACCTCATAATGCTTGGTCTGACTTCTTGGCTTTTAGATATAGTGATATAAAGGCCGAGATTCTTGATGCTAGCCAAAAAATGAACTCTAAGAAAAATTCTGTTTGGTGGAAAGATTAAAAGCAAATATCTGGTACTCTTTTGAAAGAAGATAAATGGTTTGGTACGAGCATTTTATGCAGACTTGGTAGCGAGCTTTCCATAAACTTATTGTTTCTCTTGAAAATCGGAAAACAACCGCTGATCTTCCAAATCTAACTTTGGTGACTCACAGGATCGATCAGATTGATCCTAGAACATGTGCTAAAGGGTTATTCTCGTTAATTCTATCTAAGTTTCAAACTCTGGAAAGATTGCAGTAAAAGAATCTAAAGGGAATATCTATTCGACTAACAAGACAAGATAAAAGATAAAGTTTTCAGCAAAGAAAAGAAAGAAGTTTGTTTGAAGAAGAAAGGTTAAGGACGAAAGGAAGGGAATTGCATAGGGAAGGAAGAAGGGTGCAAGGAAAATAAAAAGACTTTATAAAGTTTAAAGCAAGTAAAGTAAATTTCATTAATATAAAAGATGGTGTATTTACATCACGTACATTCTCTATAATACTCTCTTTCTCTACGCTCGGATACTTGGAGTAATTCTAAGAGTAACTTGTACAATAGTAAATTACAACACACTCATTTTATGTCTAAGACTCCCTATTTATAATAGTAAAAAATAACTACTAATAACTTCCAACATCACCATCTTTCGCCACTTGTCACAATGCATGGATCCGCTGTTCATAAGGTTCCATGTGTCCTCCTAGCCACTTGGCGAACGAAACTGTTCCCTCCAAGTTATTTGAATTTCAAATCTTCAATAAATCACCAAACAGTAAAACGGTCGAAGCCCTTGTGGTTTTTCTTCAATCCTAGTGAGTGCTTCGACTACTTCCCTTAGCTGCCTCACACCTTTCGACCAACTCTTGCCTTCAACTTGCTTTTAGTGCTTCTCCTTAGATTTCTTTATTTTGCAAGAGGCGTCGAATTTAGGAGCTAACACTTATAGAGAGATAAGTGGTTAGGACCCGAGGCTTTGAATTCTCTATTTCCAAACATATTTTTGTACAGTTTTCATGTTAGGCATAAGGTTGCGGACTTAGGTTAATGGCTATATGGAAAGTGGTCTTAGAATCTGGGTGTTTAGGAACTCACTTATCAGTTGCAGAACGTCATAAGCTAGAAGAATTGTCGAGAATATTTAAGAATGTTCATCCTATTCAAGATTCTATGTATGAGTTTGGGTGGTGGTGTAACACCCTGATTTTAAATTTGATATTTTATTTAATTATTAGACTATTGTTGCATGTTACTTGTGTTATTTTGGTGTTTTGGGGGAGTTAGAGGTATTTTAGTAATTTAATAATTACTGGGACTATAGAGTTTTAAAGCGGAGAAATAAAATAGGATTTATTTAAATTATTAGAAATATTTAGATAATTTTATTTATTTAATAATAACTTGAGTAATTAGAATTATCAAAGGTAATTCAAATTTTTAGGGATTTTCATGAAATAATTATTTAAGTGAGATTTTTGTTTAAATCAAATAAAATTGTTGCATCTAATTGGAAGATATTATTTTGGGAATAAAATAAAAATCCAAGTTTCTCGTTAGAAATTTAGAATTAGATGTGGGTTAAGTGAGGGAAGTGTGAAGTCCAATTGAGATAAGTTAACTTTATATAATTTTTAAAAATTAAGGCAGAATTAGGTAACGTGAGACAAAGTTAAAAAATTGGGAAGCGACCAATATGAAGGTTTTGAATATGCAGAAGTGGGGTACAATCCTAGGACGTGAAGGTTTGCCTATAAAGCTTCAGTTTTGATGTAAGGGGTCCGCATGGAGGAGTCGCGGCTGGCAATCACGAGATCGCAAAAATTAGGGTCGTGCCGCAATGGTGGCGGACGGAGCCACACAGTGGGTCGGCGGTATTTGCGAGCTTGGTCCGCGCCGATAGGGGTTGCGCATCAAAGTCGTGCTGCGATGGCGGTGACCGATGTCAGCGTTCGATCATAAAGCGGCGTGTGGCAGCGGTGGTTCGAGCCTGACGGCGTGTCCAGTGCGTTTTAAGAAAATTTCAAGTTCATGGAGTTTTTCGATGATTTTTGAGCTATTTTGGACCTCAGTGACCTTTTTGTGACCTTTGGGTCAATTTTGAGTAATTTGAGTTAAACTGCTAGCCCTTAGAGTTAGTAGAGTTATCACATGTGAAGAGTTTTTCTTAGAGCATTTTTGAGCATTTTAGAGTTACTCTGATAGTTAAGAGTTGTTGTTGAGATGTTTTTGATTTTTTTTAGAACCCTATTTAGTTATAAAGAATATAATAACATTTTGAGACATTTTGAGTATTTTGTTAATTTTAGAGTTGTTATTTTGTTGATTTTAGAGTCATTATAATGCAATATCGTAACTCAATTTGAGATGTGATATAATTATATAAATAAATTATATTTTTGAAATTAGTAATCTGGTAGGATTATATTGAGGCCTGATTATTGGAAAACTTGGTTCAAGAGTAGAACCTACTATGATTATGATTTTTTATGATGATTTTGAGATGATTTTGTGATGATTTTGCTGATTGTTTGAGTTGCATGCTTGTTTGATATATATGATCATGCATGCATATATTTTGGAGTTAGGTAGGACTTCGGTCCAGTGAGGTAAGGTTCAAAGAGGAACCATGATGGTCTCATGTTCAGAGAAGGAAACAGAGAGGAACCAAAGACATGGACAATCAGTAACAAACCTCTGACACCAAAAACTCGGTACCACGAGCATATTAATTAAGGAATTGGTGCATTACCATTTGCATTATAAACTTTATTGTGATTGTGTTTTTGTGAGAACATTATATCTTTTGTTGTCTCGTTTACTATCATGGTGTTAATTTTCACCATTAACATTTGTAAAGTGTATTATCACCCCTTTTTGTTGTTGTGGCGTATGTGCTCCTCTAAAGTATATATAATCAAGTACCAAAGTAGCCGCTTACGTTATAGGATGTCGCTGATTCCTCTTTAGGTTTTATGATTGGGTCTTAGAGGATTCGATCTGATATGTAGAACTAGGAATGGGTTGTTCATTCTTTATTTGTTTTATGCCTTACTTATGTTGGAGTTTTTTGTCGTTCAGACTAATATGTCAAACTTGATGATTTCCGCTGCTTATTTTCAAATGAATATGTTGCGTTGATGTTTTTATGATATGGTGAAACATGTGTGATACTGTAATTGTGGAATTTTATTTGAATTACCTTATTAATTGTCGGGTTGGGGATTAGAGTTTTATATAGTAGTATTAGAGCAGATCAGTCTGTCCGACCAGGTTTTGTGATTTTTATCTGTTTCCTAGTATACGTCAAGTGTGTGAACATTGTTGATGCAATGTTTATTCTAATGGTTGTTACTAATATACATATAAATTGCTGGAAGAAATGATAGCACAACCGCTGACGCTTTGGCAGATATGGCTCAGGTGATGGGACATGCTTTTGCAAGCTCAACAGAATTCACAGGCTGAAGGTGTCAAATCCCATGGACTGAGAAGATTTTAGAGAAAGAATACACCAAACTTCAAGGGAAGGTATGACCCAGAGGGTACTCAGGTTTGGAGATATGAGAACGACTATAAATGTCAAACATCCAAAATACTCCGACACCATGTCTTGAAATATTGTGAAAGAACACAAAAAGGTAACTGATATTTATGCTCTTTAACCTACTAATAAAATTAGGATAATCATATGACATATCAACCAAGTACTTATTGGAGTACAATTTTTGGTTCCCACAACATCACCTCATATTGATTAGGTAGGATGTAAGATACATACTCTATCATAAAATAGTTTTGTCAGTGGTGAGACTTGAGACTCCTCTACACTTGCACAATGTGAAAAAACATTTGTCATCAATCTTTAGTGAAAGCTTCTTTTAAGTTCATTTTAGAGGAGGAATAACTCAACTCATTTTGAGTATTTACTTTCTTTGCTTACATACTTGTCATTTCTAAAATTTAAATGTTGGTTGGTATGACACTATTTCTTCCATTTTTTTCTTGTTAATTGTTCTATTTGCAATCAATTGCAATGATTGGGATTTTTATGAAGATTGCCAAATCTAATACTAAAAAAAATTATAGACTTGTGGTATCCTCAGGGCTTACTTGTAAGTGTTATTTTCATTTTTTTTTCTTTAAAGTAATTAGCAAGAATAGGTACAAGACGAGTTGAAATGCTAAGATTACTTTATTCACCAAATAATGGGTTTAAATGCTTAGATGATGACAATGTGATATGTTATGTTCCTTTTGTCTATTTAATTTTCTTTTCTTTTTGATACCATTTTTCTATATATTAAAATTTTAAAAACTGGAGCGGTTATAATCATCATATTTACTTTTTTTTTCTGAAAATAATAATGAAAATTGTGGTGGTTAAAATTGACATTATTTACACATAATAAACATAATTTTTTATGTAGCGAAATCCAAAAATACGGCGTTTTTAAAAACACCAAATTTTGAAAATTACGGCAGTTAGAACCGTCACAATAACACATTTATAGTCGCCATAATTTTTTCGTTTTCTTTAGTGTGTAAACATCAGGTGTAAGACATAAAGAGTTCTTAGGTATATCTTGAATTAAAATACCTAGGTGAGGAATGAGAATATATCCCAATTATTTATGTAGGATCGAATGCTAAGGTATTATGAATAACATCTTACAGGGTGAAATATTCTAAATTTGACAAATATCACATGTAGTAACATAATTAAGAAGATTATAGTTATGTGATACTAGGTGTATTGTAGGGAAAATCATGATTAATTATGTCCGAGGTAGGAAGATTCTGAATATACTTATATGATATTTAGATATGTCAGGAGTGTTGGTAATTGGGAGGCTTATGGGGTCACAAACCATGGAAACCTTTCAATGGACTGATTGATATGTATATAGAGGATGGGTGGTCTAAAATGCATAATTTCGACAATATGATCGACTGCAGATCTAGAGTCTCATAGAGCGATAGTAGGATGTTGATGATCCAAATACTATACACAGTTATAAGAGGCTCGTCGTAGTCATAATCTATGATGCATATAGGAGTTATTTGATTGCACAACATATGTATAATAAGACATGGGAATATTTGATATTTCTGGTTGACCAGTATTAAAATATATGATTACTTTAGTTTTCTTGTCACAATGTATAACTTTGACGGTGTGTTTGGATACACTTGAGACCAAAGTCTCATAAGTTTTATATATATATATATATATATATATATATATATATATATATATATATATATATATATATATATATATATATATATATATATATATATATATATATATATATATATATATATATATATATATATATATATATATATATATATATATAGTTAGAGAGTCAATAACATGTCACACTTAATACTTAATAGTTAAGTACTAATCCCTATAATCAATAGCCTATGGTAGCAAGCTCCATAATTTCTTGTAATGACTTTTGCATCTAAAATTAAATTTATAGAAAATCTACAAATATTCACAAATAAGTTAAAAGAAATATCTTATCAATTTCTCTTTCTCTCTTGCATGTTCTTTTCTCCATTTTTATTTCACATCTTCTGATTAAGGAAGAAATTTATTTATTTACGTCTCATTTTTGTTTTTGGAAACTATGTTTATGATTTATTTCAAATTGAAAATATTATAGCAATAATTTTTTATATAAAATGCATATAAAAAAGATTTAAAAAATAATATATTCAATGAGTCTCTTGTTATAAATTCAAGAACATCCAATATTTATGTGTGTCTTCTAAAATTATAAGAAAAATAGGAATAGAGTAAATGTTAATAAATGCAAGAGAAATAGTCTCACATATAGAAAAATTTACTCACACTTATAAAGTCTTTATAAAGAGTTAAGAACATTAACTCAACAAAATGACAAAAGAGGATAAAGTGCTACATGGACAAATATGGTGGTCCAAAACATTATGTCACTTGTCTCCTCCATACACCTCTTATCAATGTCGTCACCAGCGACACCGACTCCACCTCTGGAACCAAGTCCGAGAGCGTGGGCCTAGAGGCGCTAATGGCGGCTTGTCGGCGACACTAGAGCACTTTAGCGCACCAATGGTGGAGCAATCGGGCTATGACACATCAGACGCTCTGGTCGGACTCATTATTGCTCTCGTTTTGGCACACCTTTGTGAAGTGTTCATTACGCCTGAATTGATTTTTAGCAGCACACAAAAGACAGCGCTTTTAAAAAAAGCGCTGCTAAATAGTCAGTAAAAAAAAAAGAAAAAAATTACCTACCAAAGACAGCGCTTTTTTAAAAAGCGCTGCTAAAAGGGGACCCTTAGAAAGCGCTTTTCAAAAGCGCTGCTAAAAGGGGACCCTACGAGAGCGCTTTTTTTATAAAGCGCTGCTATATGTCATTGCTAATGCACCCTATGAAAGCGCTTTTAAAAGCGCTGCTAAAGGCCTTTAAAAAGCGCTGCTAAAGGTATTAGTATAATAATTTTTATATACCCTCCAGAATTGTAAACGAAACAGAACACGCGTTTTTTCGTTTTCTTCTTCGTTTCTTCATTTCTCCATTGCCCTATCTTCCATTTTCGCCCTCCGTTGAAGCTTTCGTCGCCGTCCGTTTGCGCCGCCGTCTTCCATTTGTTTTCGCCGCCGTTCGCCGTTCCCTTTCGCCGCCGCTCACCGTTCGTTCTCCTCCACCGTTACGGTAAATCCGCGACTGTTACAACATTTTTATGGATTATTGTCTTAGTATTGCATTTTTCTGGATTAGATGATGTTAGTGCTACTTCTTTCTGAGTTATTGACTTGTTTTTGTTGATACCATTGATGAGCATTACTCTTTTGATATTGGCTTGAGTTTTGTATGCAAGGTGTTTGTTGAAATGCCACAATGAATTTTGAGCATTATAAATTAGTTTAGAATAATTTAGTCCATTACCAAAATTTTTGAGAGTATGCTTTAATAATTTAGAATAGTTTAAAATCATATTAATGCAATAGTTTAGAATAGTTTAGAATAATTTAGTCCATTTCCACCATTTTTGAGAGTATGATTTAATAGTTTAGAATAGTTTAAAATCATATTAATGAAATAGTTTAGAATAGTTTAGAATAATTTAGTCCATTTCCACCATTTATGAGAGTATGCTTTAATTTAGTGCATGTCATTTTGAGCATTATAAAATAGTTTAGAATAGTTTAAAATCATATTAATGAAAGTATGCTTTAATAGTAGAATAGTTTATTATAGTATATCTACTTTTTTTTAATATGATTTGTTTTGTTGGATTATCTAGTTTTTTTGTTTTGGTTAATTATTAATATGATTTTAATAAAATGTATATATTGTCTGTTATAGGGGTTACCTGAGAAGAGCAAGGTTGTGATTGTTTCCAAGCATCCTACTGTACAACTTTCTTAGAAGTAGTGATTTCTTTACAGGTATTCTCTGTTTTTGCCTAACTTTCATAGTATGGATAAAAATTGGATGTCTGTTAATCGATTGTCAAAAGAGTACGAGAATGGGGTATCGAACTTCGTTAAGTTTGCTGTTGAACACGCCAAAGACCCCAGTAGGATCACATGTCCTTGCTTAGGTTGCTGTTATGGACGTCGAATTGACGCGGTTCAGTTGGAATCTCATTTAATGAGACATGGAATTGATCGAAGTTACACATGTTGAACATTACACGGTGAGATAAGTAACGAGAATGTTGAACCCCAGAACAATACGACCTCTACTTCAAAGGGAAATGGTAGGGATACATACGATTGTGATCGAGTCGAAGATATTGCAGAAGCACTTGAAGAAGATCTTAAAGATTGTCCAAAGATGTTTGAGAGGTTGGTAAGCGATGCAGAGAAGCCGTTGTATAAAGGTTGCACTACTTTCACAAGATTGTCTGCGGTATTAAAGTTGTACAACTTAAAGGCGGGTAATGGATGGTCGGATAAAAGTTTCACAGAGTTGTTAGCCCTACTTCAAGAGATGCTTCCGGAGGATAATGTTCTTCCCAATCGAACCTATGAAGCTAAAAAAATGTTATGCTCTATTGGTATGAGCTATGATAAGATACATGCTTGTCCAAATGATTGCATTTTGTTTCGAAATGAGTATGCATCATTAAACGAGTGTCCTAAATGCGGTGTATCTCGGTATAAGAAGAAGTTGTCACCAGCAAAAGTCTTATGGTATTTTCCTATAATTCCGAGATTCGGACGCATGTTTCATAGTGAAACAGATGCGAAACACCTTACTTGGCATGCAGATGATAGAATTATAGATGGGAAGTATCGACATCCGGCAGATTCACCACAGTGGATGAAAATTGATAATGATTATCCTGATTTTGGAGAAGAAGCTAGAAACCTTCGCTTGGCATTATCGACTGATGGAATGAATCCGCACGGTCTGCAAAGTATCTCTCATTCCACCTGGCCTGTAATTCTTATGATTTATAACCTACCTCCATGGCTATGTATGAAGCGTAAGTACATGATGTTATCTATGTTAATTTCTGGCCCTAAACAACCAGGAAACGACATAGACGTATACCTGACACCTTTAATCGAAGACTTAAAAAGTTTGTGGGAGAACGGTGTGGAGGTTTATGATGGATATAGGAAAGAAAGTTTTAATTTGAGGGCCATGTTGTTTGGCACAATTAATGATTTCCCAGCATACGGAAATCTATCGGGGTATAGCATTAAAGGTCAATGTGCGTGTCCTATCTGTGAAGAAAACACAGATTGGACGCGGTTGGAATTTGGTCAGAAGAATGTCTTTCTTGGTCATCGTAGATTCTTAAGTTCTAATCATCAGTACCGTGGGTGGAGACAAGAATTCAATGGAAATTCAGAACAACGTAGAGCACCACCTACATTGACCGGCGATCAAATTTTTGCAAAGGTGAAAGATGTGAGTACTCAGTTTGGCAAGCCTTTTGCTCATACGCTTACCACGCGTGGGTGGAAGAAGAGGTCAATTTTTTTTGAGTTGCCGTATTGGAAGTCGTTGTATGTACGACATTTTCTTGATGTTATGCATATTGAAAAAAATGTATTTGAAAGTGTTATTGGTACGTTACTCAATATACAAGGAAAGTCTAAGGATGGCCTTAAAGCAAGAAAAGACTTGGTAGCAATGGGAATAAGAAATGAATTAGGACCCCAGAAGAAAGGAAATCGCACTTATCTACCACCTGCTGCATATACTTTGTCTAGAAAGGAGAAAAAGATAATGTGTAAGTTTCTTAGTGAAGTTAAAGTTCCAGAAGGATACTCTTCAGATATTAGAAGACTTGTTTCTATGAAAGACCTAAAGTTAAAGAGTTTAAAGACACATGATTGCCATGTTCTTATGGAACACTTTCTACCAATAGGTATACGTTCTATTTTGCCAGAAAAAGTGAGAGGCGCAATAACAAAATTGTGTTTCTTTTTCAGATCTATTTGTAGTAAGGTGATCGATCCTGCGATCTTACCAACATTGCAAAAAGATATAATTATTACTTTGTGTGAGCTTGAAATGTATTTTCCTCCGTCATTCTTTGACATAATGGTACATCTAGTTGTGCATCTCGTGAAAGAGACACAACTGTGTGGACCTGCATATATGAGATGGATGTATCTAGTTGAACGTTATGTGAAAATATTGAAAGGGTATGTGAAAAACCGAAGTCGACCAGAGGGATGTATTGTTGAACGATACATTGTTGAAGAAGCTATTGAGTTTTGTACTGAATATTTGTCCAACGTTCAATCCATTGGCCTCCCAAAATCTGATGTTGTTGAAAAAGTAGTAGGTAAACAGTTAATTGGAAATAAAGTTGTGACAGTTTCAAGGGATGAACGGGAGCAAGTGCATTTATATGTTCTGCACAATGACATTGAGGTTGAGCAGTACGTTAAATTGCACAAGGACGTTCTCCGAGGTTTAAATCTGAATAGAAATGAAAATTGGATAGTACGTGAGCACAATCGAAGTTTTATAACATGGTTCAAAGAGCATATTTATTCAAAGTTTTATTCTGATCCCGCTTCAATAACAGAAAGGTTGAGATGTTTAGCATATGGTCCAACTTTGCATGTGTTTTCTTATAGCGCATACGCAATTAATGGATACATATTTTATACCAAGGAGCAAGATGATAAAAGTACAATGCAAAATAGTGGTGTCACTGTGCTTGCCGAATCAATGCACATTTCCTCGTATTTTGGGGTAATCGAGCGCATTTGGGTGTTTGATTATGAGAAGTTTCAGATTCCTATCTTTGGATGCAAGTGGGTTGAAAGTAATAGTGGCATACGTATGGATAAGTCAGGTTTTTTGCAAGTGGATCTTAATAAGGTGGGGTACAAAGATGAGCCTTTTATTCTAGTCACGCAAGCTAAACAAGTGTTCTATGTCACTGATCCGAAAAGTACGAAATGGTCTATAGTTCTTTTTTCCAACAAAGTAATCAACGATAACATTGGAGAAAAGGGGGAGGTTGATGTTGAGAATGAATCTTATGTTAGGGATGATCCAGATGAGAATATTATAACAGACGAATCATATATTAGAAATGATCATAGCGAGGGAATTTGGATCAATCCATCCGTCCGTGTTGTTAAGAGACAAGTAAAGCACCTTCGAACTAAAAAAAGAAAAAGATGTTAAAGGTACTTGTAAAATTACATATTGTCTCATTCAATAAAATAACATATTATTTCTTATTTATACGTTTCTTATGTGTATATATATATATATTTCTTATTTACATATTTGAATGTCATTCATTTGATACTTTAGTTTTCCTGAATTACAGGTATATTATGGCCAGCAATGAAGATTGGAAGAAATTAAAGTAGAATTGTATAATTTGTGATGTTGAATTTCGAGTTGAGAATTGTATATAATTTGTGATGTTGAATTGTGAAGCTTTTGAATTATATATATTAAAGTGGAATTGTATATAATTTGTGATGTTGAATTGTGAAGCTTTTGAAATATATATATTAAAGTGGAATTGTATATAATTTGTGATGTTGAATTGTGCATATAATGCCAAAGTGTTGAATTGTGCACATAATGCCAAAGTGTTGAATTGTGTATATAAAGCCAAAGTGCTGAAATAAAGGGCTAAATTATATAAGCAGGTATTGTAATATAAGCAGGCTTATTGAAAAATATATAAAAAATGCCATTAATCAGGAAATTTTTTTTTTCAAAACGTGCACATTAGACAGCGCTTTTATGTGTAAGCGCTGCTAAAGGGGACAGAGAAACTGCTAAAAAAGCGCTGCTATAGGTGGGGAAAGAGGGGTCTAAGACAGCGCTTTCATAAAGCGCTGCTATAGGGGGGGTCTAAGACAGCGCTTTAATAAAGCGCTGCTAAAGGGGGGGAGGGGGAGATTAGGCAGCGCTTTAAAAAGCGCTGCTAAAGGGGTAAAAAAGCGCTGCTAAAGGTGATGTCTTTAGCAGCGCTTTTTCCACAAAAAAAGCGCTGCCTTTACCTTTAGCAGCGCCACTTTAGGCAGCGCTTTAAAGCGCTGCTAAAGGTCAAAAAAAAGCGCTGCTAAAGGTCTTTTTTGGCATAGTGGTTGTTGCGAAATCAAAATAGGCAATGTTCGGAAACAACGCAATTTTCATTTGAAAGATGTTGTTTCATCAATGGTTGCAACCTTACACATACATGGCCAATAAATACTTCATTTTGAAATTCAGAAATCACATCACAGACTGAATATCCTCTTGAACAAATTCCAAATTCTCTTTGCTAAAAATCAAATTTTCTTCGATTTTGCAAAAATTCAATATAAGACTGAATTATCTGGGTATTACTGCGTTCCAACTCTAAAACAAATCTAAGAATGCTTGAAATACTTTTAAGAAAAGTGACACCATTCACAATTCAGATCTGAATTCATTCAATTTTACCGAAATTTCTAATATATCTATCCCATTAATATCTTGTCAATTTTTTTTCTTCTTCTCCATTATACATTAAGCAGTCTACTTGTCACTTCACTAATTTGTAGATCGTTTTTAATTTAAATATCCATTAATTTAATTTAAATTTAAAAATTCTAAATATTAGAATATAAAAATCAAATAAATATATAACACTAAATAAATTTATTTTAATTGAATATGATGATAATAAGAGATTAAAATTGTAATTATTTAGCTGTTTGCAAATCGTTGTATTTGTCAATATGGATTTGAAAAAGGTATAGGATTTGTTCATCCAAAACATCATCACATTACTGAAAAGTTACATACGAGAAATAGAAATGCATATGACCCTTCTACTAATTTATAAGTTTAAAATAACTTTTAATCTCTGGCGTATTTTAAATAATTGATCTCTCTATTATAAAATTAATGATTATAATCCTTCAATTTTAATGTGTTTTTGAATTTTTGTGATCTCCTTCACTTTTGCATAAATAACCGTGATAATTAGAAGTAGAATAATTTATTTTAAATACTTTTTACATTTTACATAATTAATAATTTAATAAATTTATTAATTAAAATTTTAGAAAGCAGTCCTAAAGCCTATTTCATTGCAGCACATGATAAATTTTCAAAGATCCAATTTCATCTCAAAACACCTATGCAATAATTTCCACATATTCAAACTTTATAAACTTTCTTATCATTTCAATGTGGGACTATACTACGAATGTGGGACAATTTTCAGATGATGTCATTATCTGCATCTTTTGTAAATATTGCAGATCATGACTCATTTTTTGAGAGCCAAACTAGGTAATAAATATGTAGATGTGGATGCAGCTGGTTTATTAGGGTCGACATTGCAGGTTAACACTCGTTCTCAAATAGTATCTCTATTACTAATTTGTTGGGATGCTTCTTTGACAATGTTTAACAAATAAAAAGAAAACCAAAATGGCAATAAAGCTCGTAACATTTTGAAAATAACAAAGAGGGACATTATCACTAACTCAACCATCTGCTATCTATAATTGCTCTTCAGTTTATTTGGTATGTACTGATAATTATTTTACACTCGCAGTGCATACAAATTAAATTTTTAAAAATATTAAATTAATTAAAAAAATTATTAAATATTAAAATATTCTAGTGGCTAGTGAATTTTTATTACCACATATGTAAAAGTGGGATGATTACAAAAGTTAAAAGGCCATAAAAAAAATAAGGGGACAAAAATAAATGATTTTGTAATAGAGAGTCAATTGTTTAAATCATTCAAATTAGATGGATTAAAAGTGCATTTAAGACTAATTTATAAAATAAAGTTTGAAAACACTTTGTGGTGGGATATTAACCGATAATATTATTAATGGATTGATTTTTTATTACTTTCATCCTATAGCATAAATCTAAGTTATAAATGATTTTGGTAAGAAAAATATAAATTAAAAAATTTATTTAATTTTGTCTGTTTATAAAAAAATGAATTATGAGAATCAAGAGAAATAAAAATTCAATAATGACAATCAATCGATTCAATTTAAAACAAGAATATATAATTATAAATATTTTTCAAAAATATATATTTAATTTCTACAAATATACTACTTTTTAAATATATTCTCTCAAATATTATTTATTTATATGATTTTTTAAATATATTTTATTCTTATTTTTTATGTTTTAATTTCAATAAAACTATTTTACATTGCAATTAATCTCTATAATATTTAAAATATTCAATTTTAGATGCATAGAGAAGAAAATGGGAAAACTTAATGATTGGGTGGAATCAAACTGTACATAAAAACGTAGTAATGTTGTGAAAAAATTGAGTGAATTAGTTTCTACATCTTTCTATATAAAAAAAAAAAAGAAAAAATAACTATAATTTCCTTTAAAATAGTATATTGTAATGAATCAAACATTCGTTTAGTCAGAAAATAACAATTAAGAGACATTTATTGTTAGTAAAACGCTGAGAAAATGAAGAAAATGCTGTCTTGAAATTGTTATATATATAGTTCTAACTTATTCATAACAAAAGAAAAAAAATACTCAAAGTCTAGTTTCTTTTCCGGCTTCTTTTTTAGTTTTTTTTTTAAATTTTAATTGCATTTAAATATTGTTCTACAAAAGAAAATTCTATGGTCATTTTAGCTCGAAATTGTTTCCCTACCTTCAATTACTCAAGTTGTTTCCTTCTTAAATAAATGATTGTTTTGTTTCCTTCTCATGCCTATTTTATTTTTTGGTTTGAATTTTTTATTTTTATGTTAAAAGTTGAGATTTTTATTTCAGTTTTTGAATTTGAATTGGTATTTTTTTCTCTTTCAACCCCGTCTTATCTATATCCTCTTCTCTTCCACCCATATTTAACATTGAAAATTTATTTTATTATTTTATATAATTCTTCCCTTCTCATTTTTATTTTTAAAATGATTTTACTTGAATAAAGAGGTTGTCAATTTTAATTTTTTAAGTTTTGGACTAATGTATTTGTGAAAACTAGGACTCAGACTTTTTTAAAATTTTGTAGTATCCTCTTACATATAGGTAAACTTTCTATTATCATTTAAAAATTATTAATAAAATATTAAATTATAGAAAAAGAAATATAGTCCAACATGGTAAAATATTTTAGAAACGTATCTCATTACATCACACTTTTATTTTTAAAATATTGTTATAATTTAACACTTTAAAATAATCTGAACAAATATCTGTGTAATATTTCTTTACACTAGCATTGCAGTGCCTTTAAACTTTAGTTTTAAAAGTCTAAACTCTAGTTTTAAAAGTCACAATTTATATTAGATTTCTAGTAAGAGGTTGGAGGAAAGAAAGATTATGAAAAAATGATAAGTTAATGTATTTGATGGATTCAAGATTAAAATAGGATGTGTTCATGAAATGTGCATGTATTGCATACATGATAATCCAAATGACCAAGTTTGGTATTGCAAAAATATTTGGAGGGCAGAAAAAAGAATCAAAAACAACTAATAGAAAGAGAATCACGTAAGTAATACATGAATTTAAATTTATCATTGAAATTTCATGCTTTGTTTATAAAAATATTACCTAGAAATATTTATTCTTGAAATTTTATTTTGTGGAGGAGATATAATATAGTTCAAAACTATGTTTTGAATGAAATTTTTTCAATAAAGTTTAAAGTATTCGGCCATGGTGTGATCCTACTAAAGATACTTTATGGAAAACACGTTAGAACTTACAACCAGGTTATGCTTGTTTCTTTTTGTCCCTTTTTCTTTAATCATTCTAATCATTGGGTGAGTAATATAATAGAATTTTTTTTCCATCATGTCATCCAATTAGTCTCTTTTTTCTAATATGCCATATAATCATATATATCATTTTTCCTATTATTTCAAATAAAAAATTTAGACACGTCGACACTGCGGCTTATTAAAAAGACGATATTATTTAAAAATTACCTCTACCGCCCATTAAAAAGACGATATTGTTAAAGTTTTTTTTCTTTATATATATATATATATATATATATATATATATATATATATATATATATATATATATATATATATATATATATATATATATATATATATATATATATATATATATATATATATACACACACACACACACACACTGATCGTATCTGACCAGAGAGATTGTTGAGTTGTCACGCGTCTGAGCTGTCGAACTATTGACTTGATGGACAGAAGGGGGGGGGGGGGGGTGTACCTGAAACACACTCCGATGGCAAAGTAAGAAACGAGCAGAGTGATAACAAGTACAGAGAGAAGAGTAAGAAAGTTGAGTTACCTGACCCTCTAGTGGAAGAGGGTATTTATAATGAGCCCCCAGCGCAGGGTCAACGATTACTTTGCGTTGGGTTGGGCTGCCAGGCCCAACGTAGGTAACTGCTAGGGTTGACGTGGCGTCATGAAGTCCAGCACGTGGTCTTCACCTTAGTGTAACTGTTCTGTGCTATCCGGGAGGTGGAAGACCGAATCTCCAGGACGTGGGTAGTTACTTGATGACGTGTCCCTACGTGGGGAACACGTAGAGAACGTGGGAGAGGTCTAAGGAGCTCCCCGGGTAGGCTGGGCTCTGCCCGACGACGAGGGAGAAAGAGGCTGGCCGGACAGCTACGAGGGTCCTGCCCGACGGATGTTGGCCTGTGCCCGACGGATCTTCTGCCCGTCTGTGAGGTCCTATTGGGTCCAAACTCAGTGGGGTTTGGGCTTGCTCGATTGTGGGCTAAGCGTCGGCCCAGTCCAGAACAATATATATATATATAGGCAAAATAACCTTTTTCGTCCCTTAACTTTAGCTTGGGGTCCATGTTGGTCCCTTATCTTTAAAAAGTGGCAAGTTGGTCCTTTAACTTTTAAAATGGTGTCACGTTTATCCTTCCGTGTGTTGCTGTTAGTCAAACTTTGAAAAAATTGCGAAGTTTGTCCAGGTGGAGTTGCTGACGTGCCATGTTTGTCCAGGTGGAGCTGCTGACGTGGATATGAAGTGTCTTAGAGGAAGAAAAACAATTCTAACGGTTCCATTACCCACCATTAACCAGACCAGAAGAAGGCACGACAAGGTGGAGCTGCTTGGAGAAGTGTAATCATATCTTGGAGTTTTGGAGAATTCATTGAGTCATTGAAGACGATTCAAGGTTTGCAGACGCGAAGGATTGAGGGTTTTCTGATTTAGGGTTTTCTGATTGAGGATTGAAGACGATTCAAGAGACATAATCAAAAGGTTAGTTCATTTCTCTCTAATTTAGGGTTTTTTTACACAATTGACATCTATAATTGGTTTTCTGTAATTCTGCTTATGCATCTTCTTTACCCATTCTTTTCTCTGTCATGTTTATGCTATTACACATGTATCAATAGTTTTAAAATCCAGCTAAATTTTAGATATCATATAAACTAAAACAACATGGAGAATAAAAATTTTATAGTCTCCAGAATGGTAAAATTTGTCAAACTTCTTGAGAGACAGCAGACATATTGGCGTGTTTATCATCAGAACAATTTCTCGAATGCTTCAAAGAGATGTTAATAGCAAAATTTGAATGGCTAGTATATAGTATTTTCTGTATATCTGTCTGTAATATGGTTTTATTATTTTGAAAACTCTTATTTTGTTGAGAAGTGAGCATCAGTTCTTGCTTTACTGAGCATATTTCTTATTCAGCATTTCAAATAAAAAGCTACAGAACTTTTTATGATACTTATGACAAATAATTCTTATGAATCAAAAAAATTATCTGAAAATACAAAGACTACTTATTAGTGTGATGGAAAAAACCAAAAAGAGGATAGTAACACCTATCTGGTGATTGGTCAGTCTGTACAAGTTGATGCAAAATTTCCGAACAGTCGACATGAATTCTTTCCAGCCGCCACCACTGGGGACATGAAAGGAGCACGACTAAGGGACAGTGAAGCTCCTAATGCTGTACCATCACATTCAAAGTAAGTTCCAATCATTTTGTTATGGTACATTGGTATTCGACTGGTTAGGTCTTTAAATTGTTGACTGGTGTCTCAAATTTATTTCCATCTTTGCAGATTACATCAGCTGCTTCTTGAGGAACGTATTATGAATGGTTATAGTAATCCAGCTCGCCTAGTGAAGTTGAAGAAAAGACAATTGAATGAACCTGCTGTTGAAGCAAAATCTGAGAAAAGTTACATGAAGAAATTTCTAGAAACTCCCTCGCCTGATCCAAAAATGATTTATGAAACTTCAATCTTTCCGCTGTCAGTGAAACCGGCACCAGATGATTCTAGCGAAGCAGGGATTAAAATTCTTGAAATCAGTAGCATTAAAAAGTCAATTGGAGATGAAAACTCTTGTTCATCCCCTTATGAGCCGGAGTCTGAACTTCACCCATTTCTAGAAGAGGTTGGTGAGGCAAATGGAGATCTTGTGATGGTGAAAGAACAAATCTCAATGGGTGTAAGGGATGTCAAGGTGTCTGATGAAACTGAATTGGCAATCAATGAACAAAAGAAAATAGAAGGCATCTTAGTTAGGTACAATTCTGATGATGTGACCAGTGAGGTTGACAACTACATGGATGCTTTAACTACCATGGAGTCAGACAATAATAACTCATTCAGTGGAAATGAAGACGAGCATGTGGAACTGCAAGCTCACTTTTCAGATTCTCAATCTACTGGAAAGTCCTTTATGTCAGATGTAAATATCATTGAGCACTATGGTTGAATATGTACAATCAGAACCTATTTTATTCTCAACTACTAAATATCATGAAGCAGAGATTGAAGGCATGTCATCCAACCAGCCTCCCGAAATTGTTGAGTTTCAAAATACAGATAATAGAAAGTTTGTCATGCATGATGATGCCCATGTTCATGAAGACGGGGTTTCTGACTGCTCAGACTACTCATACTCCAACTCAGACTGCTCAACAACCTAGCCAACAATCATCCCAACTCAATCATACTCCAACTCAGACTGCTCAACAAACTAGCCAACACACTCCTATCAGTTGTGTTAAAAGTTTATGTATTTTGTTGTTGTCATGAACAAGTTTATGTATTCTGCTGTTATTTTGGAACAAATTTATGTATTCTGCTGTTATTTTGGAACATGTGTATCAGTTGTGGAACAAGTCTATTTTATGGAATGTATTACAAGTTTATGTATCCTGGTGTTGTTGTTTATGTATCCTACTGTTGTTGTTTATGTATCCTGTTATCATGAACTTTATGTTAAAAGCATAACCAACTTATAGGTATTATGAAATGATCCTAAAAGCAGAACCTGTAATAAACTTTATGTATTATGAAATGGACCTGTCATGAACTTTATATTACTACAATCATGTCTAATGTGGTGTAGAAATGCAGACAAAATTAACAGACCAAATTAACATTCCAACTTTGACAGGTCTATAACAGACCCAGTAAACATAAAAACATAACATACCAAATATTAAAATCCAACTAAACTGATAGAATCCATATATTAAAATCCAACTATTACATTCATGTTGAAGTGATACAATCCAAAACTGATACAAACTTTAACTAAACATAAAAACATAATTCTTACCACCAAAACATAACTTGATTCTTAAAACAAACCATAAAATAATACTTCCAAACAAACCGTAATAACCTAACTACCCCTAACAACTAATACAATGATAAGCATCACAAACATCAAATTCAAAATCTTTTTCCACTTCATTATATTCTTCATTTTAATAAGTAATTTTATTATAAATATATTTATAATAAATATTAATCTTTAATGAAATTAAAAATAAATAAACAATTATTAATAATAAACTATTTTTTATTGTAATGCACTGCAGGTACTGGAATGGGCGGAATCCTTGACTATTTTATTATTTATGTACAGTGCCGACACCTGAATAGGCGGAACCCTTTAATATTTTATTATTTATGTACAGTGTTGGCACCTGAATGAGCGGAACCTTTTAATATTTTAATATTTTGTGTACAATGTCGACAGCTGAATGGGCGGAACCTTTTAGTATTTTATTATTTTTGTATAGTGTCGACACCTGAATGGGCGGAACCTTTTAATATTTTAATATTTTTGTACAGTACCGCCACTGATATAAATAGAGGTGTGGTGTGACATATTTTTTACATCTGTTTTAAATTCCTTGTATTGTTTTGAAGATGTATCTTCGCCGCTGGGGAAAAGTGATTTTTTCGAGAACAAGTGGTTATGGATATGCTTGTCTGAAACATATATAGTTTAGAGCAACTACATAGGGAGTTGAAGCGTTGGTTAGAATGAGACATACCGGAAGGGGAAAAATCAGAAGTATTGAGAGGTATGATGCCCGACGTGGGTGCGTGTGAGTCAAGAATGATAAGAAAGACATAGAAATCATGTTTGGGCAAAATAAAATCAGATTGCTAATTGTAATCAGTTAGAGAAATTATACGAAATGTTATGTTAAATGTTGTTTTTTAGTATTTTTATCTATGTTGATTTATGTATGTGTTGTGCCATTTAATGAAGCATAAAGTTGTGTGGTTTGTGTTAGAAGTTTGATATTAACATGAAAATAATACATGATAATCAATGAAAACACTAAGGATTACTTGTTCCCACATTGGGACACTGGATTCAATTGTGGCCTGTTTGACGACACATGGAACACTTTCTCTCAAGCTTATCAAAGTTATCCATTTTCGTTCTAATATGTGTGCTCACTGGGTAACCTTTCTTGTTCCTCCGCATTCTTCGGTTGTGGCAAATTTGATCTCCTTCATAAATGGGCCAATATTCATCATAAGGCAGCACTGAAAAACTTGTGTTGTAAACCCCAAACAGGTTTGTAACCCTATAAATGTCGGACAAAAGAGCGTAAGCGTCGTGGCACACATTAGAACATGCATCGATAAAATGTGAGCAAGGGACATGGTATGCTTGAAACTTTCCGCAGTCACACCACCCGCTTAGGAGGTTGACATAATGTCCCATAGGATTCCTCTCGCCATGGTTCATTGTCTCCTTAACACTGAAAATATTGTTAGTGTAGTCAAAAATTATGACTTGATTTGTGCTGGATTTTGTTGTTTCTTCTTTCATCACCTTGAGGCAGTTGTTCCAAAATGTCTGGCCAGAATTCAATGTAACACTCCACTTTGCACCCCTTTCAGCAAATAATGATCCCAATCTATAATATGCTGCACTTACCAATGTTGTAATGGATAAATTACACGTGCCTTTAAAGACAACATTCAATGACTCAACAAGGTTGGCAGTCATGTGACCCCAACGTTGACCCCCGTCAAATGCCCTCATCCATTTTTCGACTGGAATATTGTCAAGCCACCTTAGACCGGTAGTAATGAAAAGTTGGTTGGTTTAAAGCATACGTTACTTTAAAAAAAATTATAATATCAACAATGGACAAAAATATAATATATGTTATTGACAAAGATATAATATATGTTATCAAATATACTTACCCATGTTAATTACTTTTTTTCGTAGGTTCATGTCCTTGATTTCTCTCATAAAATTTTACGTAATATGTCAGATACAATAAACATGCACCGATGAGGGATTATGCCAACCATTTTTTTGAATTGTTGTATGCACTTTCAATTGATGCATGTCGGTCTCTAATCAAACATAGGTCTGGTTATGGCGCAACATGCCTCCTTAAGTTTCGTAGAAAAAAACCCCAACCTTAAGCCATTTCACCTTCCACAAAGACAAAAGAAAATGAGAAAATATTGTTGTTGCCATCTTGTGCCACCGCCATAAGCAATGTGCCCTTGTACTTACTGTATAACCAGGTTCCATCAATTTGAAGTATAGGTTTGCAATATGCAAAATCTATGATGCATGGTTGGAATGCCCAGAATAGCCGGTGGAAGATGTGTTTCCCTTCAACAATTATTCTGTCATCTGTATACATTGGTAGTGTTTCTATTTCCAGCACAGTGCCTGAAACAAATTTTTTAAGTGCTAACAGGAAATGTGGAAGTTCATTGTATGAGTTCTCTCAGTTATCGTATACCTGTTCAATTGCTTTGCTCATTGCAATCCATGTCTTTCTGTAAGACGGAGTAAAATTGTATTCAGAAACAATTTTACTTATACAAATGCTAACCTTAATAGAAGGATCCTTTTCTACAAATGGCATTAATACCTGAGACATTAGCTGAGAGGTTAGTTTTCGATGATCCTGGTTAAACATAGTTGTTGAACAACTATGTGGGGGTTCATAATGCCTATCTCCCACAAGTCACTTGTTTTTCGGTAGGACACCAATAAATGAAACTTGCAGGAATCATTTTTGCAACAGATTATGTATCTCTTCTTGTTGGAATCCGTCACCTTATAATCCATTTTTGCAACAGATTATGTACCGACTTCTATGTCACCCTCCATTGGAATATGAGTATTCCAGGGTCATTCAAATGATGTTCCTTCTACATTTAGGGGTAGGTTTGTCATATGGGCATGTGGGAAAAATACATTCCCAATTGAATGGGTTAGCGGTTGTTGGTAACACAAACGTGAAGTACGATTTAGTGGAAGAACTATTAGGGGTGTCGTTGGAATGAGGTGATAGAAAGACGCAAATCATTAGAATTACATGGCTAAAATGTGATATTTATGATTGAGCTACCTATAGCCCTACTTAATACTCTGGCCATACTCTAATTGAGCCACCTATAGCCACTAATACAATGTGATATTTATGATCGTCGAGCTACCAACGTTAAACAAGCGTTGCATGGGAGGAAACCCACAACCTTTTCTGCATTAATTCTTATTGTTTTTCGCCAGGTGAATCATTTAATATTTAATATTACTTAACATGACTAACCTGTGTGATGTTTACGTTGCAGGTCTCATATTCCTCCATAGCATATTCTCCATTAACTATATTTTCAAGATGCAGAACTTTGACGACATGCATGTTGCATTCAGGGATGAAGCTCAGAAGAACCGATTTGTGGTTCTATCTGAACGACCCATGTTACCTACCAGATACCCTGACCCTAACTGCCTTGAAGCATTAGGCCTGGAAGCAAGTGTGAGATATCTGTGTCATCAGTTGCAGTGGGAAGAATATTCTGATGCCCAAAATGTCACATACAGGAATCTGACCCTAAAATACCTTAGCTCACTCTCCTATGAACCTTATGTGGGTAAAGGATTTAAAAGAGGTCGTATCAACTTCCAGCTGTTTGGAACCGAGTGCACTTTTAACCATAAGGAGTTATCTAACCTATTGGGATTTTAGTGGGATTTCATAACCTCGCATTCATATACTTCCAGATGATCCTAGCCCAAACCTTTCCTGGAAAGACTGAGACGGGTGATCATGTTAGTGCGGAAGAGATCCTTATGCTTTTCTACACCATCCAATCCCGTTCTGTAGCTTATGGTAATTTCCTAATCTTGAACCTACACCTTACTGCTAGATTCTTCGAGGGACCCATTTATGTAAGAGGAACATTGACCCATATAAACTTCGCCTTAGGTCTCCTAAACCAGTTGTTTCACCTAACCCCTTATTGTAGCTGCACCCTCATCGACCTGAACCACTATTTAGATCGAGGCCTAGTGAGGAGATTTTTCTTCAGTACCAAACACTATAAGCTCCTGATTAAAAATGAAACCATTCACTACTTTGGCCTTCCACACTAGGGGTGAACCAACATCCACAAGAAAGAGAATTAGTCATACCCTTTAGAAGCCCAAAGTGAGACACCTTCTAGACCTAGAACTCCTCATGTTCCAGAATATCATCCTACATCTCTCTCGAATAGGACCATAATTTATTCTTTTAATGCTAATTTGCAAAGGCGAAATGTTTCGTTTGAGATGGATATCATGCGTAAATAGATGCTCTCTCTCTGTGAAGATCTTACTGAATTAACCTTGCAGATGGAGGTTTCAGATGCCACACATGCTTTAGAGACTGATTTATTTTATTAGGAAATCAAAGATCTCCGTCGGCAGTTAGCAGAAGCCCAAGCACTCTGTCCGCATATAAACTAGGGCCCAATGTAAATAACCCTAGAGGAGTTACTAGAAGCAGTGAGAACATTGCTCATATCACATGTGGGAGATTTACCGCAATTTTGTCTTTTATTTGATTCACCGTTACTTATTTTCGCATTTATTTCCACACCATCTGACTTAAACTTTTCGGATTTTGAATTATTTTGGATATCATTTTTTTCCAATACTAAATTTTTCGTTATCAAATTTATCGAGATATTTTATAATTTTTTCGGTTATTTCTTGTCGGTGAAATCTCGGATTTTCAAGAATTACGAAAAATCTCGGATTTTTAAATTTTTTTATCTTATTTTGTTTTCCTTTTTATTAAATATTATTGTGTTTATTTTTCTATTAAAATATTATCTATCACCTATGCATGTACCTTAATGAATGAATTCTGCAGAAAATGCTATGCACCCCCCCCCCAAATGGATTCAAAACTCCAAGCCCGTCCAAATGAGGGCCCAGGCGAATAATGAAGGTGGTGGGTGCCATCTACCCCTTGGCGGATGCCATGGGGTTTGAAGCAAAAATGGGGTAGAACGTGAAAAGTCTCATTTTCCCCCATTTTTTTCATCTTCAACCTTTCCAAACCCCATTTCCCCCATTTTTAACCAACTTAAAAACCCACTAAACCTTATTAAATACTCATTCAATCACTAACCCACTACAAATTCCAAAACCCTAATCACTTTTCATCCATAAAAACCCCATCTTTCACCAAAAATCCATCAAATCCCCATTCTACCATACCTTACTAAAAACTCCATTTTTCTTTAGTAGCCACCAACAATGGCAGGAATGGAGCAGGGAGAAATCACTTTTTGCGAGGGAAAGTCCGTAGAGAGACGGAGGAAGAAGTATGAAGTGCTGCAGACACGCGAAATTTCCGCGACAAAGTACATTGACTCGAACTGTTTGTATAGTTTAGGCATTCATCCCAATGTTTTCTATTTGCTTGAAAATTTAAAACTGCATAGAATTTTTGAACGTAAAGAAACCACTTTTGAGAGGCTGACACAAGAATTTTTGAGTTCCCTAATTTACACTATCAGTCCTAACACTGTTGGTACGGTGAGTTTTAGAATGTTTGGTGTTGAATGTGAATGTACCACTGACTATCTAGCAGGTTTGTTAGAACTCCCTTACGGGGACGGTGTGACTTGTGAAATGCCTCTAGAGACTGATTGGCATGTTAAGGCCTTCCAATTGTGGAGGAATCTAACGGGCCAAACTGTTGATTCCTTCGAAGGGAATTTGGCCTCAGATATCCATAACCTGACCATCCGAGTGTTCTGGCCTCTCTTGGATGACACTATTTTAGGCTGGGAAAATTCTAATAAATTAAATTCAAAAGAACTAATCTTTATGCATGCTACCCTCTTAAGGAGGAGATTAAATTATGTGCCATTGTGAAAAAGGGTGGTACAATATCATTTGGAAGGTTGATTACCTCCATAGCACGAGCTCTACACTTAGACACCAAGCTGGCTCCTTTAGGGCCACTTATCTCCCGCACTATTGATTTAAATTTTTTGAGAAATATGCGTTTATGCAAAGTGAGGAAGGAAGAAGGTTTTTACCTTATGGTTCATAATGTAGCTATCCCGAGTGTGGCTTTACCATGTTCTTGTCGTATAGATGTGTGATATGATATGAACTGGACCTGTGATTTACAGGCACCACCTATTGTTGATCTGTTACCATCGAACGTCCCAAAGGACAAAGATGACGAGACCAATGGTGAATATGAGCGGAGGAACCAGTCCCATGTTTATCACTCACGCCTAACTCATGCATCACCTGCACACACACCACCTTTTGCTCATCATGTTGTAGATGCTTCTTCTATATTTTATATTACTAAGAAGATGTGGAGAGAGCATAGAGCCTATGAAGAAGAACGAGACGACCTGTTGTATGCCATGTATGAGAATCAAAAGGACACGATTGACTTCATGCGCGAGTCACATAGACAAATCGAACACTCCCTACGTTATATTGTGGAGGCTCAACATATCCTAGTCTCCCAACAATAACGCCAACAAGCTTACCTGAATAGCAACTTCAACCTAGTGGAGGCCACTCAAGGTTCCATACTTGGAAAGCTTCGGCAAATCCAGGCGTCTAATGCCTTGTTGGCAGCTAGGATTGAGCGACTCGAGCTCTCACAGAATGCACGTCATTCCAGTAGGAGTCGTCATCCTTGATATTCAGAGCAGAGAGGAGAAGGTACCATTGGCCGTCAGTAGCATTTTCTACGTTCCACCTATTTCTTTCCACCTTTTATCACAACATTGTGGACAGTGTTTGGTTTAAGTGTGGGAGGAGATATTTACTGCTATTATTTATTTCCATTTTATTGCTTTCTAGTTTAATTTTAATTATGCATTTTCACTTTCTAGTTTAGTTTAATTATGTTTTTTAGGTTGTTTTTAGTTTGTTTTTAATAATTACACGTGCTTAACGAGTTGTATGTGTAGTTTTTCTATTTCCCCCATTTCTTGAGCAATACCAATTTTTTTAAAAAAAAATAAGAAAACAACTTTTATTTTGAAAATTTGGGTTGTTAGACAAGTTTAGGACAAGTTGCAAAAGACTTGGGAAAATATTTGAAAAATCAATATCGTCTTAACACTGTAGGTTTCTTAATTATAGGAATCGATTCAGATACTTATTATGTTGTGGCCTTAAAACCTCACCCTTGAACTAATCCTTAAGTAGTTTATTTTAGTAGTCAACACCATCTTAGATACCGCTAAGTAGACGAACCGATGCAAATAGGTGAATGATCCAGTAAAAAAAATGATAAAAAAAGAGAAAAAAAAATACATGTATAAAAGAAAGTGTTTTGAAAAAGGATATGCCTTCTAAGTTAGGCAACCCTACCCGGTTACTTAGCCCAACTGTAGCGAAACTTCAAAAAGATATGCTTATGTGTCTGTATTAAAAATAAAAAATCATTGAATCTTGCTATAATATTGGATCAGGATCACCAACAAGTTTGTTCATCATATGAGTACAAGATAACGGGCTTAATGTGATTGCACCTGAATAAAAAATGATAAAAGAGGGATGAGTGAGTTAGGCCTAGGTATAATAACATGATACATATTAGTTTGTATAAGAAGGAAACTTATGACTGCAACCCGAGGAAAGTGTCACTACGATATCCTTGGTTTACTAGTTAGTACCTATCGACCCAACCTTGATTGCACTAAAATTTTGTGGCCTAAATTGATTAGTTGTGTGTTGTTGTTTTTCTTTTGTGCTCATAAGAGTTTGCTTGAGGACAAGCAAAGGTTTTAATGTGGGAGAATTTGATAACACTGAAGCACACTGTGTATTTGACTGGGATTGCACATGTTTATTATCATTTAATTGTTATTTTCTTGAATTATGTTTGTGTTTTGTCTTATTTTTAGGTACATTGCCCAATGGGAGCCTTTCACGAAGAAACGATGTGAAATAGGCGAAAAACAGAGATTTTAGGGTTAAACTACACACATGACGTTCCATATGGCGTTGGCCAAGGGGGTAGCCATGAGGTGTATTGTTTCTCCCACTACCAAATGGCTAGAATACCACGTCCACCACCATTTAGTCACATGGAGGACACCATGCCTTGGTGGCGGGTGCCATCTTCCTTAAGGTGGAGGAAGTCAATGGCTGTTGAAAGGTTGAAGCCATGACCAGATGACTTTTCTCCTAGGTATTTTGAAGGACCAACTTGGAGCCTAAGGAAAATTTTCACTATAAATAGGACCTAGTTTCTCATTTTTTGATCATCCACTCTTAGTCGCTGCATAGACATAGGATCACTTTGTAAAAGCGATAATTTGTCACATCGAGGAATTATCGCACCATTGTTGTGAGCGAGTGTGAATCAAATCGTAGAGTAGAAGCTTGCCGTAATTTTTCTTTACTAGTATTGTATCAGAATTTGAGTCTCGAATTTGGAGCATGTTTTTAAATCATTCGCAGTTATTATTTATTTATTTATCTCGCATGACATTTATTTTATCGTTTATTTTCCCGTATTGTCTTTACTTTCATTTATTTCTCACAATGCCTTTATTTTATCATTCTGTTTTATTTCCTTTATTGTCTCGCACGTTTACTTTGATTTGTCTTGATTTATCTTACTTTTTTTGTTGTTACCTTTTTAAAACCAATTGCACACTTAACACATTTTCCCTAAATGACTTATTTCGATAATCAATTATATGCTATGTTGTTTACTGTAGTCATGTCCGACTAAATCTTTAGTCCTGAGATGTGAGGATCGTTGTTTCGACGATACTCTGTATGTTGTGTTTGTAGAAATGCTTTAGGGGCTGTTTTGGTGTTAATGCAATTTTTCTATGGTTTATCTGATCGAATATTATGAAATTAGATCTGTGATTACGTCGGGTAAGATTGAAAGTCATCCGAAACTAAAGATAAAAATTGGTTAGTTTTTGATTAAGAAACACAGCGGAAGAACTTTGTTAATCAATTAGGAAAGTTTGATATTATTATAAAGTGATTTTGAACGCGTTGATAGGTTTAAGATCCGGATTGCAAAACATATGCCGAAAACCCTTTTGTATTAAAATTTTCTAATCAAAATCACTTTTTAACTTAGTCTTAGAGGTAGTTATATAAAAAAGGATTTTTCACTTTAACGCAAGATGCAACCGATGCAGCGTGAGCGGCTGGTTTGGATTAGAGGTCAAATATGATTTCGATTATGCTAACCCGAGAATTCCTTTTTAATTAACTCTTTTTCAAGGAAAAAAATTTTCCCCCTAAGTAATTCTATTTAGATACGATGGGAGTGTTGTCTGATTGATGTGAATTGCATTTCAGCATTGTTTCTCTGAATTTATTTCATCTTATTTACTTTCTGTGCACTTTGCAAACCTTGTTTGATTCGCCTAAAATAGAACACCGTAACAATAGTATTGATAGCTTGACATTGGTATTTGTGGGAACGGTAATATTTTATATTACTCTGACGTAGTCCGTATACTTGTGAAAGACACTAACATTGTGACGCGATCAAGGGTAAGAATCATTAAAAATTAAACTACATTGAAGAACTAGTCAAAAATAGACTAAATTGCTTAATTACAACAATAAAGGGCCTTTTAATAAATACCCTATGAAAGGCTAAAATAAAGCAAATATTTGTTAAAAAGTAACAACTATATTTGAGCAAGCTAAAAAGGCAGATAAAAAACAATAAGTTATATTTTAATACCCTCCCTCAAACTATAATATATATCAAGTAATCCTGGCTTGCTAATAAGGTTAGAGAAGGGTCCCAAATGCAGAGAATTGGTGAATATGTTTGCTGCTTGGTTGAAAAAATATATAGGCATTAGATAGATGGTGTTGTCTTGAATCTTGCCGTGAACCACATGGAAATTCAGTTCTATGTGTTCTGTGCGCTCATGGAAAACAGGGATGGTAGCAATTTGTAGTGAACCTCTACTATCACAGTAGATTGTGATAGGCTTGTTGATAGGAATGTTGAAGTCATGTAAAAGGAACTTCAACTAAACAACCTTACAAGTAGTGTTAGCAAGGGTACATTATCTTACTTCAGAAGAGGATCGGGAAACAATGTGTTGTTTCTTGCATTTCCATGAAATAAGGGAAGTACCCATGAAGAAACAAAAACCTGTAGTTGAGCGCCGAGTGATAGGACACACTTTCCAGTCAGAGTCAGAAAAAATAGTGAGAGTTAAGTTGGTCTTTTGTTTGAAGTAAAGTCTCAAGTGCTGGAGCGTTCTTGATGTATCGAAGAATCTTGAATGCAGTTTGCATGTGTGTTTCTGTAGGGGAAACAAGGTGTTGGCTAAGCCTACAAACCAAAAAACTAATCTCAAGGCAAGAATGATTCAAATAAATTAACTTACCAATAAATCCCCTCAAATGAGTATGATCAGAAAGAGGAATGGCTTTGTCACAATGTAAATTATGACTTGGATCCATAGGTGTGGATGTCGGTTTTGCACCAAGCAGTCATGTTTCTTCCAAGATATCCAGGCTATACTTACGTTGACAAAGTGAAATGCCATGAGAATTCCTTGCAACCTCAAAACCAACAAAGTATTTAACATTTCTTAAGTCTTTAATGCTGAAATTATTATCCAGAACAATTTAATGTTATTAATCTAAATAAAGTTATTGCCTACAAGAACCAAATCGTCAACAAATATAAGGACAATTGTAAAGAAAGTGTCAGATTTAGACTGACAATAGCCTTAAGAGATGAGAGTATTGGTTAATTTATGATTCCATTGCATATTGCCTTGTTTGAGACCATATATATATATATATATATATATATATATATATATATATATATATATATATATATATATATATATATATATATATATATATATATATATATATATATATATATATATATATATATATATATATATATATATATATATATATATATATATATATATATATATATATATATATATATATATATATATATATATATATATATATTAGGCTTAAAAACAAGGTTTATGTTATATACTTTTAGATCTAGTGGTATTTTCATATCAACTTCTTCTTCAAAGTCTTCGTGTAAAAAAAGTTGTATTAATGTCAAGTTGGTGTAAAAACCAACTTTGACAAAAAGCTTTGAAAGAAGTAGTCTGATAGTTGTCATCTTAATCACAAAACTAAAAGTTTCATTATAGTATAATCCTTCAGTTTGGTTGAAGCCTTTTTCTACAAGGCAAGTTTTGTACCTCTCAATGATATCATTAGCTTGGAATATTAATTTAAATATCCATTTACAGCCTATGGCACGTTTATTAGGAGGAATGATGGGGGGGGGGGGGGGTAAGATCCCTTGTGTTATTATTGATGAGAGATTGGAGTTTTTTATTAATGGCTTTTTGCCAATCAGGGCCAATAATGGCTTTATAGTAGGAATTGGGTTCAATTTGGGAAGACAACTTAAGATTAAAGGTCCTATGATTAGGTGATAAATTAGAATAACTAATGAAATGAGATATAGGGTAAAGAGAGTTACATGTGTTAGAATCAGAGGAATAAGTTATATCTTTAAGCATGCCACAATGGATATCTTGGAGGTACGTAGGTGGTTTGGATATTCTAGTGGATGCCCTAGTAGTAGGAGGGGCATGGGTTTGTGTAAGAGGGGATGGATGATGTAAGGTGGAGTTAGATGATGTTGGAGTATTATGAGGGAAATTGTAATGAGTAAGATCAGTAGTTGTTTTGGGTGGAGGAATGTGGTTGTGGTCTTCAATGTAAGATGAAAATATCATGGATTAGGAGGTAATGTAGGAAGAGATGATGGGGAGTTATTTTGGTTGTTGGGTTGAGGAATGGTTTATTCATAAAAGATAGTATCATGGGATAAAAAGAGTTTTTTATTATTGTCGCAGCGAGAATTGGATACCAAGTTTTTAATTAACTTGAATCACAAATCGTGTTCACCACCGGTCTTTAATTTGTCCAATGGAAAGGAAAAAAGATCGAGTAACCCATGAGTATGCAATGCAATGCAAAGTAAAAGAGAGTCTAAGGTTCGGGGGTTGGTTATACCTAGGGAAGGTGGTAGCATCCTAAGCATCTGTAGTACTCTACAGGAACCTCTTGTTTTATTGTGTTATTGTTGTTTACTAAGGGTAAGAGACCTAGGGGGTTTATTTCTAAGTATGCTCGCCAAGAAGTTGCATCTTGTGCCTACGTATCCTGACGGGAATGGAATTAGAGCATTCGTAGTTCCCCTAAAGGGATTGAGGAACCATTGACTATGGTCAAAGTTCAAGGGGGAGAAGGTTTGTTAATTGGTTCTAGGAGAAGAGACTGAGAGAAGGGATCCAACTCGGATTTGATCGACGAGTATGCCGTATACCTCTCTCAAGCGGAAAGGATTCTACATCTTTTCCGATTACGTTATGGGGTAGGAGAATCACATCTCGACTACACAGATGAATCACGTCTAATTCTCTTGTGGGGAGAATAGAGGATTTGATTAATAAGTTGTCTAAAGTTGTAAACTAAAGAGGATTTTATCTTAAGGTATAAGGTTGGCCTAGGTTGATCGACTTGAAAAGTAAGGGATCAAGCGAGGGGAAAATGATGCAAATGAACAATGCCTTGTATACAACTTAAAGAAGTTATATACAGGTTCTTCCTTTAGACGTGAACACGTGCACGATGTAATGTATTGAGGATAGTTATAAAATGTAAATCAATTAATGAAAACAACATCGGGGAAAACATGAACCAGTGTTAACATCCTTATGATTCTGAAATAAGGATTTAGTTGTAAACTTTGAATCGTGGACTCTGTAAAAAAATCATCATGACCTAGCATCAAGGTGCAAAGATCCATATTTTAAAAACAAGCCAAGAGTGACGTCACAATTTAATCAAAAAAATGAAATTAATTGTAAAATCCAATATCACAAGTAAGCCCATAGTTGAAACCAATACTTAATCAGGAAAAAAACCCATATAACCACAAATCTTGGGGGGGGGGTAACAAAAGTGTAAAAAAAAGCGTGGGCTTTCTCATAGGCCCGCAAGTCTTCATCCGAGAGAGAGGGTGCAACCTGGAGGAGGGTGTAAGATAGCCCATGAAACCAACCGCTGAGAAAAAAATAAAATAAAAATGGAAGGTGGGTCGCGGGCGTTAAGCCCACTAGTCTTGATTTACAAATCAGCGGGTGTAGAGGTAAAGCCAGGGTGAAAAATAGCACCTGATAAGGCCTGAGGCCCAAACTCGTATAAAATAATAAACAGGAAAGTGGTCACCAATTCAAACATTCAGCAATAATTACACATGAGAAAATAACACGTTCTCTCTCTCTCTCTCTCTCTCTCTCTCTCTCTCTCTCTCTCTCTCTCTCTCTCTCTCACTCTATCCTAATTCATCAAACGGGCAAACAAATCTTCTCGTCATGTTGGTAATTGCCTCCGACGATAGAGGATGGAAGCATCACCCACAACCAATGTTACCCCGGTCGCATCCTTTAACATAATCTAGCCATAACCTCACTCAATTCACCAACAATCCGAAGAAGTCAAGGCAAACAAAGGGCGAACCCTAGATGTTACAAGATAAAATTGAACGATGATGCAAAGTTCTCAGGTCATGAAACCTTAGGGTAAACGATCAAGGAAGTCTACTCTATTCAGTGATAACAAGATCTAAGCAAAAAAAGAGATTGCAGAAGCACCAACCTACGGAGTAGAGGTTCACTCCGGTGAAGCAACAAGACGAAATTAAATGACCGATATAGAAAACCAGAGATGAAGTCCCTTAGCTCGCCCCAGGTACGAATACTTTTTCTTTCCTCTTCCCTTTCTTGATGATGCTCGAACGTGAAGCTTCACACAGTGTTTTTGCAGGAATTTTGAGAGGTGCGTGTTGATGTGTGCAGAGGGATCGTGTCGCCTTCTTGTGAGGTATCTCCCCTTTGAGTGAAAAACATGATGCTTTTATAGGTCTTCTGAGAAGTTATTGTATTTGTCTGGGATTAAATGCTCAAAATTTGTCGTCTTGATTCTACTTTTAAATTTGTATGATATCTTTCCCTTTTGATAATTGTTACTTTAAACATCTTGAATTCGAGTCAAACTTCAACTTCAAACTTGAATTCTTAATTAAACCCTAACTACAATCCCAGATTTAGGTTAACTTGCACTATGAGCAACCGAGAAGACAACAATGCTATGAATACCATAAATCTTTTCCTTATATCCTGTATTTTAATCCGCAAAGGCAATCTCGACTTGATGAGAAACGTAGTAGTAATGTCTTGAAGAAGGTGTATTATCTCCACTTAAATCTAGTGTACTTGATTGATGGTATACTCAAAAATTTGACTGAGTAACCCTTGAGGTCCCCTCGAAGTGATCCCTGATTCAACAGTGAACAAACAAATGAAACATAAAAGCATGGTTAGCTATGCGTGCATGACGACCTATAAATGTTATGCAAGATGAGACACAAAGAGGGGTGGGATCTTAGGTTCAAAAAATAGGGTGTGACAAATGCCCCTATTTAAGTTTCTTATATCTGAAACTATGGAGATTGAACTATTCGTCTCGACACGATAAGAGAGACTTAAATACAAACATTGCACGAATTTTTTGGCCCTAAGATGCCACGAGATGCATATGATATGCGATGATATGATGTGAGATGAAGATCTTGTGGGGGATGGTGTCACAGGGGAATAGTTGTATACGGAAAATTTGAAACAAAAGCTAAAGAAAAGGAAGACCCGACGAGGAACAACTTATCAAAACGAGACTCCATGGGAATAGATCCAACTCCACTGGCGATGGAAATATCCACTCCACTGAGGAGGAGGCAAATAAATACCACTGGGGGATAGCTTTAAACGAAATAGTATCTCCAGCAAAATAAAGATGTATAGTACTTATCATCAGGAATGTGATAGTCCAAACAATGGGCGAGGAACTTAAACTTGGAGGGATAACCTACTACCAATTTGTGGTAGCCTAAGCAAGGCATCCAATTACAATGAAGAAGAATATTATCTACTATCAATCGTATGATAGCCTAAGCAAAGATAACATGAAGAGGAAAGATGACCTACTACCAATCTTGGTAGCCTAAGCAAAGGTATTTGTCCAAAATAATGCAGTATATTACCTACCATCAAATGTATGCTTGCCTAAGCAAAGGTAATAACCAAAATAGAATGATCCAGCTTGTCTGGCTAGATGACTCTTTTAGAAACGATAAATAAACCTCCCCACGTTTCAAGGTTGTATGCCATGAACGAGTCTCAGTTTCTTCTTTAATCAAGTCTTCTACTTGAAAAGGGTACGTTTCAGGGTTGTATGCCATAAACGGGTTTCAGTCTCTTCTTTAGTCAAATCCTCTACTTGAAAAGGGTAAAATAAACCTCCCCGCGTTTCAAGGTTGTATGCCATAAACGAGTCTCAGTTTCTTCCTGGAATGATGAATACTTATGGGAGAGTATCTTCACAGGGGATTGAAATGTCATTGGAGATTTATGACTTCAGTGTAAATCCATAACTTTCTGGAGATTAAGGAACTTCACCAGGGATCTTCAAGAGAGATGCAGACCTGTTGATTTGTAAACGTGTCTTCTCAAATAAAGAGAAAGATCAACTGTAAGAATCTTCAACAAACTTCTTGAAGAGATGCCATTTGATGGAAGATAAGTTGATAATGTTGATAAAGTCATTGAGGATAGACAAACTGTCTTGAGGAGACTACCATTCGTCATCCAAATAGAAAACCTGAGAATGAAACAATTTTCTCAAATAAAGAGCTGCCACTTATTGTTTGGGTATAACTTGTTGATAAAACAATATCCCACTATTGGAGAACATTTTTCTTCCATGGTGGTCTTCGAACAGGTTCTTTCTAGGGAGGCAAAGTGAAAAATAAATGCACGCCTAAACCAGGTATAATAGCCTAGAAAGATTCAAACGTGTGGTTGTCATGGACTAAAGTTAAATTCAAGAGGTAACTGAAGAGAAACGGTTAAGTAAGACTTAATCCAGTGAGGAATGAACTCAACTGGGATTTATCTTTATCCACCAATGGAAAAGAAAACTAAACTAACCATCTTCCACGAGGATCGAACTCAATGGGGAATTAAAAAGAATGTGCAATTTATGCCTAGGACTGACAACTCTACTTGGAGGGAGGAGACAAACCCAGTTACTTGGGGATAAACACGACCAAAGTGAACAAACTAACAAACATAAAAAATGCAAAATGCACAGATGCCATGAATCTATATGCTATGATGATGCTGACAAAACGACGAGAAAAAGGAAATGGAGATGAAATAAACATCTCAAACAGAGATATTCGGCTAAATCTTCACAGACCGAAACATCATCGGGATGGATATAATCTTGCTTCAGAAATTTCTCTGAGAAATAACACTTTGGCTTCATTTACAGAATTTCCCAAATGAATATAAATGCTTCATGGGGATATGGATAAAATAAATATCCGCTTTATTGGAGAAGTTCCCACTAGTGGGGATAAAATAAATATCCTCTTCAAAGGGAATCTTGTGTGAGTATCAGAGTTTGAGGCTTTTTGGGGGATGAAATAAACATCCATGAACGTCCGTTTATTATTCATATATCAATTAATACATACACAAGAAGTTTTTTCCGCAAAGATTTTAAATTTGTTCAAAATTTCTTATCAAAATAAAACATTTATTTGCCAAGATAAGGAAAAGATTTCCCTGGGACTCAATCTCATTTTATTAAATGGTAGTCAGCAAAAGGGCATGACTCCAATAGATTTATTACAATGTCGGAAAATGACAATAATAGTATTCACAGTTACATCAAAAAAGTAATAACCCGTGTTTTCCTAAACCAACTTGAGCTTTCCTATATTCTAAGCTTTGTAACTTGGATTGATGAGTCTCGGATAGTGGTAGTCTTCTGTAATTCCGCTCTGGACTGTCCTCTTCAAGCGTAGTACTTCTTGATGACATCTATATCCACTGGACGAGTAATTTCTTCTCCCTCCATGGTTGCTAACATCAGAGCACCCCCTGAGAAAACCTTCTTAATAATATATGGCCCATCATAGTTCGGAGTCCACTTTCCTCGGGTATCAGTAAGAAATGATTGAATCTTCTTGAGTACAAGGTCACCTTCTTTGAATTCATGTGGTTGAACCTTCTTGTCGAACGCCTTCTTCATTCTTTGCTGGTATAGTTGGCCGTGGCATAAAGCTATCGTCCTCTTCTCTTCAATCAAATTCAATTGGTCGTATCTGTTTTGACACCATTTAGCCTTCGAGAGCTTTGCTTCCATCAGAACTCGCATAGAAGGAATTTCAACTTCTACTGGGAGTACAACTTCCTTACCGTAAACAAGTGAAAAAGGAGTTGCCCCTGTTGACGTTCATACCGAAGTGTGATATCCATGTAAAGCAAACAGGAGCATTTCATGCCATTCTTTGTATGTGACAACCATCTTTTGAACAATCTTCTTTATGTTTTTATTAGCGGCTTCAACGGCCCCATTCATCTTCGATCGGTAAGGAGAAGAGTTATGATGCTCAATCTTGAATTATTCACATAACTCTTTCATCATTCTATTGTTCAGGTTGGATCCATTATCGATAATGATTTTGCTTGGCACCCCATATCTGCAAATGAGCTGATTCATGATGAACTTAACAACCACATGTCTCGTGACATTAGCATAGGAAGCGACTTCGACCCATTTGGTGAAGTATTCAATTTCTACTAAGATGAAACGGTGTCCATTAGAAGTTTTTGGTTCTATCATACCGATCATATCAATTCCCCACATGGAAAACAACTAAGGAGACGAGATAACATTAAGTAGAGTCGGAGGCACATGAATTTTATCCGCATAGATCTGACACTTGTGCCATTTCTTGGTAAACTTGTAACAGTCTGATTCCATCGTGATCTAATAGTATCCTGCTCTCAAGATTTTTTTAGCCATAGCATGCCCATTGACGTGAGTACCAAAAGATCCTTCATGAATCTTCGTCATTAACATATCTGCTTCTCGCTTATTAACATATCTTACCAAAACCATGTCAAAATTCCGCTTATACAATATGCCATTGCTTAGGAGAAAGTTACTGGCCAATCTTCCCAATGTCTTCTTATCCTTGTTTGATGCCCCATACGGGTACTCTTGCTTTCGAAGAAACACTTCAATGTCATGATACCAAGGCTTGTCATCTTCAACATCTTCTATTGCAAATATGTAAGCGGGTCTATCTAGACAATTTACATCAATCCTTGGACAATCGTTCCACCATTTCACTACAATCATAGAGGCCAACATTGCTAGAGCGTCTGCCTTCCTGTTCTCATCACGAGGAATATGGTGGAATTTGACTTTGTTGAAGAAAGGTAGTAGTCTTCTTGCGTAGTCTCTATATGGAATCAGGTTTTCTTGGCAAGTCTCCCACTCTCCTTTGATTTGGTAGACTACCACAACGGAATCACCATATACGTCCAAGTTCTTAATTCTTAGGTCTATTGCCTCTTCAAGGCACATAATGCACGCCTCATATTCAGCTTCATTGTTTGTACACTTGAATGTTAACATGGAAGTAAACGGGATATTTGATCCGTGAGGAGTCACAATAATTGCCCCAATTCCTTTTTTGTGAGTGTTGACAACTCCATCAAAAATTAAACCCCACTAAGAATCTGGTTCAGGTCCTTTGTCTGGTAGAGGTTTTTCACAATCCTTCATTTTCAAATACATCACGTCTTCATCAGGGAAATCATCATTAGTGGATTGATGGTCTTCAATAGGTTGATATGCTAAGTGATCAGCCAAGACATTTCCTTTAATATTCTTCTGAGTATGGTACTCGATGTAATACTCTGACAATAGCATTTGCCATCTAGAAATTCTTTCAGTTAAAGCAGGTTTCTCGAAGATATATTGGATCGGATCTATCTTGGAAACTAGCCAAGTAGTGTGACTTAACATATATTATTGTAAACACCTGGCGACCCATGCTAAAGTACAACAAGTCTTCTCAAGCATGGTGTATCTAGATTCGCAGTCAGTGAACTTCTTGCTCAAATAATAAGTAACATGCTCATGTTTCCCTGCTTCATCTCGTTAACCGAGTACACAACCCATAGTGTCCTCCAACATGCTCAAATACATGATTAAAGGTCATCCTTAAACGGGGGGGATCAGAATATGAGGTCAAGCAGGTATTCTTTGATACTATCGAAAGCCTTCTGATAGTCTTCAGTCTAAACATAACCTTGATCTTTTCTCAAAATCTTGAAAATAGGTCCACAAGTAGCAATCATGTTAGATATAAACCAGAAAATATAGTTCAAACGTCCCAAGAATCCTCTGACATGTTTCACTGTAGTAGGGGCAAGAATTTCTTGAATGGCTTTAACCTTGTCAGGATCTACTTCAATACCTTTCTGGCTAACAATGAAACCCAAAAGTCTCTCTGAGCGGACACCAAATGTACATTTGTTGGGATTCAGACAAAGTTTGTATTCTCTCAGTCGACGAAACAGCTTCAGCAAGTGTTCAACATGACCATCCTCAGTTTTAGACTTGGCTATCGTATTATCCACATACACTTCGATCTCTTTATGCATCATGTCATGAAAAAGAGTGGTCATAGCCCTCTGATATATTGCCCCGACGTTCTTCAATCCAAACGGCATGACTTTGTAACAGAAGGTGCCCCAAGGTGTGATGAAAGACGTTTTTTCTCTATCTTCGGGAGCCATCCTGATTTGATTGTAACCTAAAAATCCATCCATAAAAGAGAAAATCTCGTACCTCGCAGTGCTGTCTACCAGTATGCCAATGTGAGGCAGCGGGAAATCATCCTTTGGACTGGCCTTGTTCAGATCTCTGTAATCAACACACATACGGACTTTTCCATCTTTCTTTGGCACAGGTACAATATTAGCTAACCAATGTTGGTATTCAAAAGTGACGAGAAAACCTGCATCGATTTGTTTACGTACTTCCTCTTTGATCTTCAAAGTCATGTTGGGCCGAGTTCTTCTAAGTTTCTGTTTGACCGGTGGGCATTCTGGCTCCAAAGGCAAGTGATGCTCCACTATAGTAGTCTCAAGACCAGGCATGTATTGATATGACCAGGCAAACACATCGACATACTCCTTGAGTAACTCAATCAACTTCTCTTTCACGTCAGACTTGAGCAGAGCTCCAATTTTCACCTCTTTAGGGATTTCTTCTATACCCATATTAATCACTTCCACAGGCTCTTTATGAGGCTGAATGGATTTATCTTCATTTTCGAGTAGTCAGGTGATCGGGAAAATAGCAAGTGTACTATTTTTAACGATTGTAGTAATAAGGGAAAAAGTCCCAAGTATCGATCTCGAGGACTGCGTAGAAATTAACGGGATTTTTAGTATTCAAAGGAACAAAAAGTCTAGGGGGTTGTTTGGTAGCAGAGTAACACAACAAGTAAATAAAGACTTATAGATAAATCTAAGAACGATGTTAAGGGAATGGACACAATGCGAGTAAAGACCATGTAGGATTATTCTGAGATAATTTTTATTAACCTTAATTCATCAGTTCTCAAATTTAGTTTTCCTTAATTCCTTAATAAAAATCCTTTGATGAGTTTCATGTACACTAATTCCTCAGTGTCCATGAAAAGCATCAAGCAATAGTTCTGACATAAAATACGTGATACGAGATATCCCCATTCCTAAGCAATATCTACCTTAATATTATTTTACAAAAGCATTAGGTTGACTTTCCAGACCAAAACCTAATCATAAATCGAACTCTACTTTCCAATATGAATGCACATTAAGAATTGTTACATAATTCTCATAGAATAATCCAAACAAATGTCAATACATCGCAATGCAGGGCCACCCCCTAACAATTGGGGGTTTAGCCACTCATGTTCTTAATAAAAACAAATGAACTTAGAAATAAAAGGTAAGAGATCATTACATTGCAATTGGTTCACTTGGATCGTCAATTGCTTCCACGTTTGACCGATCCTTCGTTCTCCAGAATTCTCCTTCAGATGTGTAAAAATCTATCCCAATCCAAAAATTCGTGTTTCCTTTTGCCAAAATACGACTAATATAACTCAATTCGAATTACATGATAGAATGTCTAAAATACCCTTCGAAATAGCTCCAAATGCAAAAAATTAGAAAACGACAATTTTCACCATCAGTGGCCCTGACACGGGCCGTGTTGTGTAACACGGGTGGCCGTGTCAGGCTTCTGTATCCAAAATGCTCAAAAACATGCATCAGAGGCTGCAACACGGGCCGTGTTGTGTGACACGAGCACCCGTGTTGCTCTTCTGTTATCCATTCTTTTCTTCTCCTCTTGGCCGTGTCCCTCATGACACGGGCCGTGTTGTGTAACACGGGTACCCGTGTCAGGCCTTTGAATTCCACTTTTTCGACTTTTCTTTGCCTCCAAAATGGTGCAAATGTCGGGCCATCAATTCCTGCCAAAAACACACTAAAAGAAACCGAATCAAACGCACCAACGACAAAAGTAATACAAACCTCAAAATAAGACTTACATAAAAACGACAACAAATAACTAAGATAACAAAAACCAAAGCTTCGAAAACAGATAAAAACAGTGCAAAACCAACAACAAACAGAGTTTGAAAACACAAGTGAAATCCACCGATCAAACTCCCCCGAACTTGAACTTTTGCTTGACCTCAACCAAAAAGCTCGCAAAACCGAACTTAAAATGTCTTTTTGCACAACTGAATCGTCCATAGAACTGTGAGTTACGGTAATGATACTCATATGTGAACTTCTCGTTCCAAGTCCCACTAGGGTTAATCTCGGCCTCTCCCTCAAAATAGGTAACACACAAACACTAGACCGCGGTAAACCACAGACCTCAGTCTCCCTATTGGTAACCTCTCTGACTATGCTTTGTACTTAAGTCTTCTTTTCAATTTTCATCCCTTTCATTTGGACAATAACTATAAGGGCATTTATGATTTTTCCTCGCATGCACAAGATTGATCAACTAATTATTATTAATTATTTTTTTCTGGCACTGTTATTACTTTTGAATGGCTTTCAGGTTCAACCATAATTGGGCTGAATAACCGGGTGAGGGTTACCCAACTTAGAAGGATTGGTCGTCTAATTGCCCCTTTTTCTCTGTGCCTTTTCTCAATATATATATATTTTTCGATCAACCTCGCACACAAGATTCTTACTGATTAATCCCGACTGTCAAGATAAACTACTAGGGGGTACTTCTCAGATCAAAGCACTATGGTACAAATCTACACGTCGGACTCGTTCCTATTCGGGAAACCCAGGGTGTTTGCTTTTTACCTATCTCTCAAGATTGTTCCGATTTCATCCTCATGGTTCTTTTTCCGAGCATTCTATATACTTTCTCATCACCTCACTTGCAAACAGCTCAACCAAACAGTTCTTATTTTAATGGATCAATATCGGGAGGTTTTCCCTGTGGAACTTCCACCATGCTTTCAAACTAACACTTAAAAATAAATAACCAAATAAAGAAAAACAAAAACAAAAACACACAAATAAAATACCCCCACACTTGGATTCAACAGTGTCCCCACTATTGGAACACCAGTAGAAGGGGACTCACAGAGTTCATGGTTGAGGAGGTTGGTCGTGCAGCATCATCTGCCGCATCCATTCGTGCATTTCACCGATCAACCTGCCTTGGCGGATTTGTTCGTTCCCTTGCCTCGTTTGCTCATCGCCTTGCCTTGTCTGCTCACTCCGGAGATGACACACCTCACTCTCCATCCATTCCCATTCTTTTTTAGACAAGCTCCAAGAGTCGGACTCCGGTTGGGGTTGCGAAGACATTCTAGGAGCCGGTTCATGGGTGTCTTTCATTTGGTCTCTTTCCTCCTCCTTATCCTCATCAGTACCTGCACCATCATAAAATTAGTCGTCGTCCTGCATTGGGCTCTCATACAACCAGTTATTCACATTTTGAATGCCGATAAAGTCAGGGGCAGGTAGCGCTAAGAGATGATTGTTTCGGATGACAAACGAGTAATAATTATCAAAGGTTTGAATCATACCTTGGATGGTTAGGGTGGCAAGGTCTATCTTAGTCTTACCTGCGAGTATGGGTTCCTCCCTCAGCTGGGGACCGTATCCAAGGTGATTGGCGATTTGAGTGATCATATCGCCGACACTGATTTCGCTGGAAGGTGCATTCACAACCCTCTTTAGATGGTCAGCTGCAAAGGTAGCTACATTGATGAGCTCTTGATTCGCCATGCCATACAATAAGTACAGCTCCCTCTGAGTTGCCACTCCTGTGGTCACCCCTGCCGAATAGTGTATAGGCCAACCCTTTTTGCGCGTACCTGAAACACGGGTTATGAATACACGAGGCTTTTGCCGCCTTAGCGACATAATCAGCTTTACCTGTGATGGCCTTCCAGAAGTCACCTGCACTAAAATTTCCCGGAGGAGCTCCAGGTCCAAAATTGGGGAGCTTCAGAATATCTCCCAATTTGGCTACTGTCAGGCTATGGCCAGTATCGAACAGGCGAAATCTAAGAGTGCCATAGTATTCCTCCTCCGCACCTGTCCACCTATGCTTCAACTGAAATTCTAAAGTACTTAAGAATTCAACAGTTATGCGCTCATAAGTCGGCGCTTCAAATTGCATAAATTCCAGCATACCCAGAATGTGAAACATCCTATGGACTTCTACTCTCAGCCCTAAATTATCAAGCGTAGTGTTACAAATATACCTCGTTGCGATGAGCTTATGCTTTATGATGTTGGAATATTTCTTCTGGTGATCTGGGTCTTCAAAGAGTATGTTGTGAGGATTCGGCATTCGGTGTGCTCTCTTTTTGGGGCGCGAAGTTTTGGCCACGGCTTTTTCGGTGTCTCTACAAGGCGGTATTGTTTATCCTGTAAAACACAAATAACACAGACAATTCGAAAAATTCGAAATCACCGTTAGAGAAAAACGCAAGCGGAGGAATGATCACAAGGATGAGGGGAACGTTTTTTGTGAAGAAGGAAAGTGTGTTTGATGAGTGGGTATTGGTGAATATGAAGCTTTTGTGGAGAGGAGGCAATGGAGGTTTAGGGTTTTTGGAAGAAGGAAGATAGTAAAAGATGAAGATGATAAGATAAGTGGGGTAAATGAGAGGGGTAAAGGAGATAAGTGAGGAATAAAGAGATGGGCTCCACACGGGTAAAAAATAATTTTTCATTTTCGCGCCTGCAACGCAACACGGGCACCCGTGTTGCGCCACCTGTAGCTTAATTAAAAAAAATCCACTGAACTATGTGACACGGGCCGTGTTGTGCAACACGGGCACCCGTGTCACACCGCTGTTATCCTCAAATTTTCCTCTCATGTTGTAGCCATCCTGACATGGCCCGTGTTGCACAACACGACCACCCGTGTTAGGGTACTGATTTTTCAATTTTCTCCGCATTCTTTGTCCAGTTTCTGACAACCTTCTTCCTCCGATGAACTGCGAGTACACCAAACCTGTTAAAACAATAAATAACATGAAAGCATTAGTATAAAAAGGCGTGGGTTGCCTCCCACGAAGCGCTTCATTTTCCGTTGTATGGCTCGACGGTCCTTCGTCTTATCCGGAGAGATGAACGACATTATTTCGATCCTTCTGCTGCCCCTCGTAGTAAGGTTTCAATCGCTGACCGTTGAATTTAAAAATGTCTCCATTAGTTTGATTTCTCAGCTTTATTGCCCCGTGCGGAAACACCTTATGTACGACAAACGGTCCTGACCATTTTGATTTAAGCTTTCCGGGAAAGAGTTTCAGCCGGGAGTTGTACAGCAACACCAACTGTCCTTCCCAGAATTCCTTCTTCTGAATTCTTCGATCATGCCATTTCTTTGTCTGATCTTTGTAAATTTTGGCATTCTCATATGCCCGATTTCGAAATTCTTCTAGCTCATGGAGTTGGAGAGTTCTAGACTCTCCTGCTTTGGTGAGTTCTAGATTGAGTACTTTAGATGCCCATAACGCCTTGTGTTCCAACTCTAGAGGCAGATGACAAGCTTTTCCATAAACTAATTGGTAAGGGGACATACCGATGGGTATTTTGTAAGCAGTGCGGTACGCCCAAAGAGCGTCGTCCAGCTTTACTGCCCAGTCCTTACGGGAGGCACGCACTGTTTTCTCTAGTATCTGTTTGAGTTGTCTATTCGACACCTCGACTTGCCCGTTGGTTTGAGGATGGTAAGGGGTAGCTATTTTGTGTTTCACATTATACTTAAGGAGTAACCTTTCTATGAGATGATTCAGGAAGTAAGTTCCTTCATCACTTATAAGAGCCTTTGGTACTCCAAACCGAGAAAATATGTTCTCCTTCAGGAACCTGACCACTACCTTAGCATCATTGGTTGGTAGTGCCACTGCTTCTACCCACTTCGAAACATAGTCAACTGCCACCAGTATATAATTTTTTCCAAATGATGGTGGGAATGGCCCCATAAAGTCAATCCCTCAAACATCAAACAACTCTACTTCCAACATGGAATTTTGCAGCATCTGGTTTCTTTTCGAGATATTTCCAGTCCGTTGACATCTGTCGCATTCCTTCACTATGTCCTGGGCATCCTTGAACAAAGACGGCCAATACAACCCCGATTGGAGGACTTTGGTTGCGGTGCGGTCACCACTGAAATGCCCTCCATGATCTGAATTATGACATGCTTCGAGCACCTTCCTTTGCTCATCTTCAGGAACACATCTTCTGATCAGTCCATCCACCCCTCTTTTGTAAAGAAACGGGTCATCCCATAAGTAAAACCTGCAGTCATGAACAAACTTTTTTCTCTTGTTAGAATCAAAGTCGTCAGGTATTATACCCCCGACTAAATAATTGGCGTAATCAGCAAACCAAGGGACACCATTAATAACTAGGATGTGTTCATCAGCAAACTCATCCTTTATCGGACGCTTGTCCTCGTTTTCTTCAATCGGTGACATTCGCGAGAGGTGATCTGCTACAGTATTTTCACATCCTCTCTTATCACGAATCTCCACGTCGAATTCTTGGAGAAGTAGGATCCATCTCAGAAGCCTGGGCTTTGAATCTTGCTTAGCAAAAAGATATTTTAAAGCAGCATGGTCAGTATAAACAATCACTTTGGAACCCAACAGATATTGCCTAAATTTGTCAAAGGCGTACACCACCGCTAACAACTCCTTCTCGGTAGTTGCGTAATTCATCTGTGCAGGGTTCAAAACGTGACTAGCATAGTAAATAACATGCAAATACTTCTCTCTCCACTGCCCCAACACAGCCTCCACCGCGATGTCACTGGCGTCACACATTATCTCAAACGGCAGAGACCAATCGGGGGCAATCACAATCGGTGCTGACACTAACTTATTTTCAGGTTTTTGAACGCGTCAGCACATTCCTTATTGAACACAAACGCTGTGTCCTTGACTAACAAGGAAGTCAACGATTTAGCTATCTTGGAGAAATCTCTTATAAACTTACGGTAGAAACCCGCGTGGCCTAAGAAACTTCGAATACCTTTCTCGTTCACAGGTGATGGTAACTTAGATATTACCTCCACTTTTGCTTGATCGACTTCGATCCCTTTGTGTGAGATTTTGTGACCAAGGACAATGCCCTCTCTTACCATAAAATGGCATTTTTCCCAATTTAGGATCAAGTTACTTTCTTGACATCTCTACAAAACAAGTGAAAGGTTAGTTAAACAATTATCAAATGATGAACCAAAAACAGAAAAGTCATCCATGAAGACTTTCATATGCTTCTCAAGCATATCAGCAAAAATAGAAGTCATGCATCTTTGAAATGTCGTTGGGGAGTTACATAACCCGAATCGCATCCTCCTGTAGGCAAAAACTCCGTACGGGCATGTGAAAGCCGTCTTCTCTTGATCCTCCGGCGCAACCGCGATTTGATTCTACTCGGAGTATCCATCCGAAAAACAATAGTAGTCGTGCCCAGCCAATCTTTCTAGCATCTGATCAATGAACGACAACGAAAAGTGATCTTTTCTTGTGGCCAAATTAAGTCTCCTATAATCAATACACACCCTCCAACCAGTGACTGTACGCGTAGGAATCAACTCATTCTTTTCATTAGTCACCACAGTTGTACCTCCTTTCTTGGACACCACGTGAACAGGGCTCACCCATGAACTGTCCGATATAGGATAGATAAGTCCTGCATCCAACAATTTCACGACTTCCTTTCTTACTACCTCCTTCATAACGGGGTTCAGTCTTCTTTGGGGCTGCACAACCGGTTTGTGGTCTTTCTCCATAAGAATTTTGTGCATGCAAACTGTAGGACTTATACCCTTGAGGTCTTCGATTTTCCATCTGATAGCACTCTTAAATTTTTTAAGAACCCCAATAAGCTTTTCCTCTTGGACACTTTTCAAACTAGATCTAATAATGGCGGGGCATTTTTCTTCGGTGTCGAGAAAAACATATTTGAGATTCTCCGGAAGTTGTTTCAATTCCGAACCTTTAGGCTTTTCTTCATTACCTTCCAACGCTATAGGTTGCCTAAAGTCTTCCCATCGGTGTGGTCGGGATCCCCTTTGAAATGGTCAAGTCTCCAACATTTCAACTACTTCCATGTCATTCTCATCCACTTCTTTATCTTCCTTAAAAATTGACATGCTTAACACTCTCTCAAGGGGCAGTTGGGTCACGCTCTCCAAATGTTCACTCTCTACAACTTGCTCTAGCACTTTTATGTTGCTACTTGTGCCAAAATCCTGTTTATGCTTCATGGTATTCCTAACATCAATTTTTAACTCCTCGTCATATACCTTCAAGGTAAGGGTACAACCTTCCATATCTATCATGACTCTCCCGGTTTCCAAGAATGGCCGACCCAAAATTAACGGAATTTCTTCATCTTCCGGCATCTCTAGTATCACAAAATCAACCGGAAACACAAATTTATCTACCTTAACCAGAACATCTTGAACCACTCCATACGGCCACTTAACTGAATGATCCGCAAATTGGAGAGTCATCCGAGTGTCTTGAACCGCACCAATATCCAACTTTTTGTAGATGGACAAGGGCATCAGGCTAATACTCGCTCCCAAATCGATTAAAGCTCTTTTGAATGACCTATCACCAATAGTGCATGGAATAGTAACAGCTCCACTGTCTTTCTTCTTCACCGGAATCTTCAGACCCTGCAAAATAGCACTACAAGTTTCAGTTAGAATAACAGGTTCGGACTCACTAGTCCGCTTCTTAGCAATGATGTCCTTCATGAATTTGGCATAGGTGGGCATTTGTTCTAGTGCCTCCAACAACGGAATGTTCAGCTCTAACTTTTTAAACAGTTCAAGGAATTTTTCCTCTCTTGTTGTCCTTTCTTTTTATTTCTTGAGGGGTATGGCAGCTTGATCACCGGTTTTGGTTCTACAACTTTTTCTTTAGTTACCGGTGCTGGTGTCACCACTTCTTCCTCAACCACGTCATTTTCTTTTATTTCCAGTTCCACTTCAATCATATGATCATTTAGTTCATTTTCCTCTTCTTCCACTTCCTTGGATTTTCCACTTCTTGTTACTACCGCCTTAACTTGGTGGTGATCCTTCGGATTTGGTACTGTAGCACTTGGAAGTGTACCTGGCGCTTGCAAACTCGCTAGTTGTTGAGCAATTTGACTCATTTGTACTTCAAGATTTTTAATTGATGCACCAGCATTCCTTAAGTTGCTTCTTGTCTCTTCTTGAAATTGAGAACTTTGGGCATCCATTTTTTCAATGGTGACTTCCCAATCAGCTTTTCTAGGAGCTTGTTGTTGATATTGAGGTTGGTACGATGGCTGCTCGTATTGTTGCTGCTGAGGTTGATACGGTTGTTGGCCTTGAACCGGTTTTTGTACATTTCCTTGTTGATCTTTCCATGAAAAATTGGGGTGATTTTTCCAACCAGGATTATATGTGTTGGCATAAGGATTGTTCTGCCTCAACATATTAATCTGTTCCACCTGCTCTTGAGTTGCTACACAATGCACGGTAAAGTGTGGTCCACCACATATTTCACAAGGTGATGCTTGAACTGGTTCAACTTGTGCCACTGTCTGAGTTCCAATATTCATTTTCTTTAACCTTCTCTCTACCTGGGCGGTAATCTGATCCTCCATTTTAACAACCTGGTCTGCCAGCTTCAAATCAATCTTACCTTCCGGTTGGTTTACAGTGTGATCATACAACTCAGGTGCTCGTTAGTGGCAATTGCTTCTATGATCCTTTTGATACCCGTGGCTGTTGAGAAGTTGGTTGAGCCACCGGCAGCAGTGTCTATGAGCTGTTTCATTTTGAGTCGTAATCCATTCACAAAGTTTTGCATCTGCTCAGTGGCGTCCATGTTATGAGTAGGACATGCCGTCAGACACCTCTTAAACCGCTTATATGCATCCCCTAAAGAATCTCCTTCTTTTTGCTTGAAGTTGACAATGTCATATCTCTTTCGAATAAACACTGAAGCAGGGAAATACTCATTAAGGAACGCAGTTTCCATCTCTTGCCATGTTGTGATACTCCCAGCTGGAAGTGAGTAAAACCATTCTTCCGCATCATCAGTGAGTGTGAACGGGAACATAACCAATCTCTTAGCTTCTTCGGAATGCCCTTCTATCTTCAAAGATGTGGTAGTCGTAAGGAATCTCTGAAGATGCTTATTTGCATCTTCGTTGATTCTTCCTGTGAACGGTTTGCTCTCCAATTGGTGGATGGTGGAAGGGTGTAGCTGAAAATGTGCAACATTCACCGGTTGATTCACAATAGTCATCCGATTTGGTTGAGCATTGGCCCCTCCATAGTCTCCTAACAATCTTTCAGGCTGAGGTGGATTCCCAGCCATTTGAACAGTTTCGGGTGACGTCTCTCTCTCTGTTTCTGAGTCACTACGCATAGAAATAATTTCTTCTATTTCTGCCAGTCTTTTAACTTTAGCTCTTCTCAGTCTTTCGTGTAATGCTTGTTTTGGTTCTGTACAAAAGAATATTTAGCTGAGGCCTGACCTTGCATACACAGTTAGACAAACGTTAGATATTTTAAGCACAGAGAGAATACAGGAGTAATAAAAATTTTAGTCGCAGAGCAACAAAATTTCTTTTGGATTCTAAAAACAATGTTAATTTGGCAGTCCCTGGCAACGGCGCCAAAAACTTGATCGGGAAAATAGCAAGTGTACTATTTTTACCGATTGTAGTAATAAGGGAAAAAGTCCCAAGTATCGATCTCGAGGACTGCGTAGAAATTAACGGGATTTTTAGTATTCAAAGGAACAAAAAGTCTAGGGGGTTGTTTGGTAGCAGAGTAACACAACAAGTAAATAAAGACTTATAGATAAATCTAAGAACGATGTTAGGGGAGTGGACACAATGCGAGTAAAGACCATGTAGGACTATTCTGAGATAATTTTTATTAACCTTAATTCATCAGTTCTCAAATTTAGTTTTCCTTAATTCCTTAATAAAAACCCTTTGATGAGTTTCATGTACACTAATTCCTCAGCGTCCATGAAAAGCATCAAGCAATAGTTATGACATAAAATACGTGATACGGGATATCCCCATTCCTAAGCAATATCTACCGTAATATTATTTTGCAAAAGCATTAGGTTGACTTTCCAGACCAAAACCTAATCATAAATCGAATTCTAATTTCCAATATGAATACGCATTAAGATTGTTGCAAAATAAAATATATAAGGTGAATACCATAATTCTCATAGAATAATCCAAACAAATGTCAATACATCGCAATGCAGGGCCACCCCCTAACAATTGGGGGTTTAGCCACTCATGTTCTTAATAAAAACAAATGAACTTAGAAATAAAAGGTAAGAGATCATTACAATTGCAATTGGTTCGCTTGGATCGTCAATTGCTTCCGCGTTTGATCGATCCTCTGTTCTCCAGAATTCTCCTTCAGATGTGTAAAAATCTATCCCAATCCAAAAAGTCGTGTTTCCTTTTGCCAAAATACGACTAATATAACTCAATTCAAATTACATGATAGAATGTCTAAAATACCCTTCGAAATAGCTCCAAATGCAAAAAATCAGAAAACGAGAATTTTCACCATCAGTGGCCCTGACACGAGCCGTGTTGTGTAACACGGGTGGCAGTGTCAGGCTTCTGTATCCAAAATGCTCAAAAACATGCATCAGAGGCTGCAACACGGGCCGTGTTGTGTGACACGAGCACCCGTGTTGCTCTTCTGTTATCCATTCTTTTCTTCTCCTCTTGGTCGTGTCCCTCCTGACACGGGTCGTGTTGTGTAACACGGGTACCCGTGTCAGGCCTCTGAATTCCATTTTTTTGACTTTTCTTTGCCTCCGAAACGGTGCGAATGTCGGGCCATCAATTCCTACCAAAAACACACTAAAAGAAACCGAATCAAATGCACCAACGGCAAAAGTAATACAAACCTCAAAATAAGACTTACATAAAAACGACTACAAATAACTAAGATAACAAAAACCAAAGCTTCGAAAATAGATAAAAACAGTGCAAAACCAACAAAAAACAGAGTTTGAAAACACAAGTGAAATCCACCGATCATCAGGAAATCACTTCAGGAATCTCTCCCTCTTCTTCGTCAGCTTCAAACACATGAAATTCGAAGTTCGATGAAGGTAATGGGTCATTATTTATGATATTTTGTTCGTGCAACAATATCCGCATGTGATATGGTTTTATTTAGTTTAAGAAGTGAAAATGTGAAAGTGTGTGTATACGTAAAATGATTATCGCTTATTATTATCATTTTCCAGAAAAACGAAAAGAGGATAAAGGAACAAATATGAAACAAAATAATAATTTCATTAATGATAGCAAAGTTGAACAACACACCCTAACAAGATCACCTTTTCCTTGGGCAGAGCAAAGGGAATTATTTAAAATAAGCCCACACAACAAATTTTTGCCTTGGGCAGAGCGAAAAACTAAAAAACAAACAATTACTTTAATATATGAATAATGATAGGGATGTCATCAACACTCCAATTTCTGGATATTACTCCCGGAGTCACAAACTTAGGTAGGTCTTCATTAAAGTATTCTCCGGTGACAGCATTGACTTCAAAATTATAATCTCTATGCCTTGATCTGGGAGAATAGAAAAGGATGTATGTGTCTTCAGTCTCGGAATCATAACCTGAATCTTCCATGTAAGGCTCATTGTCTTCATATGGAATGGAGAGGCTTACAGAACCGTCTAATATATAATCCTCAGACTCATCTTCAGATACCACATTAATATGAGGAGGATGAATAATCCCCCTGCTACGGAATACTTCTTCAATAGGTGGAATAAATGGACTTCTGGTGACTTGTTTGTTGGAACTTGCAACAAAACAAAGACCTTCACTATTCTTATTCTCGGGTAGAGATAACACTTTGCCCCATCCTTCTTGGGAACCACTGTTCACAACCCGATGTGCATCTTTGAAAGATGACATAGAAACTCCCTGCTTCCGTATATCATCGTCAACAATCGAAAGTGCATGGAATTGGGTCCCAACTTCTTCTTCTGCCTCAACATAAGAAAATGAAGAAAGATGGATGACCACCAAGGCTCTTTCACCACAAACTGTAATTGTTTTTCCTTCAAAGGTGTATTTTAGTTTCTGGTGCAATGTAGAGGTAACTGTCCCAGCTTCATGTATCCACGACCTTCCTAATAAGTAGCTATAGGCGGCGCAAATGTCCATGACCTGAAATGTAATCATAAAAACTTGCAATCCGATAGTCATCGGCAGGTCCACTTCACCAATTACCGTCTTCCTAGATCCATCAAAGGCTTTAACAATGACATTGTTGGGCCTCATTGGTGGTCCCTGATATGATAACTTTGATAGAGTAGTCATGGGCATCACGTTCAACGAAGACCTAGTATCAACCAGCATACTCGACAACGCATCATTCCCATAATTCACTAAGATATGTAACGCCATATTATGTTTCCTTCCTTTTTGTAACAACTGATCCACGAACTTGTACTCGCTTCTTTTAATCAACCTCAAAAATTCATCAGATTAAGAAGAATCAACTCCACCAGGCTGTCCCGTGGTTGTATCTTTTGTAATAGGTTGTTCGAATGAAATCTCTTTATTCTTTGGAAGCGTTGAGGGATAAACTCGACCACTTCTAGTTACTCTACTAACGTCCGCGATATTAACAACTGAGGGTAAAATAGGTAAAGGTACCTCCTTTCCGTTTTCCGCCATCGTGGCGTTATACCTATATGGAACTGCCCTGTTGAAAGTATAAGGAATTGGTCAAGGTACATTAATTACCAAAGGAGTTACGGAAGATCTTCTACTGTCATATGTAATTTCAACGCACTCCACTTCCTTGAAGTGGGGCACTATAACAAATGCTTCTTCATTTCTTTCTACCAGAACTGGACCTTTGTCATATGCAACTGTGATAACTCTTTTGTTTAGTAGGTCCTGGATATATTCTCTCACAAGGCGACAACCTCGAGAGTTTATAGAACAAATAGAACAATCATTATAGTTGTGTTTCCCACGATTGAAAAACACCATATTCGTCAGATCACTATGCATCTTCACTAAAGATTCCCGAATATTCTTCAAATCAAATACATCATATTTTCCCGAGCAACCTTGAATCATATTTACGGTGGATGAACCATGCTGAGGTAGGGGATTATCTTGTATGTTAGGATTTGAATCTTGAAAAGATAAGATCCTGCACTTAATCAGCCTCTGAACATCTGCTTTCAAACCGTAGAAATTTTCAATGTCGTGACTTGGAGCACCTTGGTGGTATGGGAAAATTTTATCTGCTTTGTACCAGTATGGGATATTTTTGGGTACCTCTGGTGGAGCTTTTTTCTGGATGTGTCCCTTGACTATCAAAACCGGGAATAATTCAGTGTATGTCCTTGGAATGGGATCAAAGTCTAGTCCTTGATGGTTCTGCTGACGATGTGGCTGTGGCTGTGGAGCTCGGGGAGCTTGAGGTTGTTGATATGGTTGAGCGGATTGCAGATGATAGGCCAGAGTGTTGAATACTGGTGTTACAACAACAACTTGCTGAGGTTGTTGATACCTCCTCCTTGGTCGTCCTTGATGCACGACGCTCACATCTTGTTCTTTCTTCTTTATAAAATTACTTCCGTACTTTTTCACATTGCTAGGGGTACTTCCTTCCCTAGCTAACCTTCCTTCACAAACTCCCTCCTCCAAACGCATACCCATATGTACCATCTCAGTAAAGTCACTAGGTGTGTTGGCTACCATTCTCTCATAGAAAAATGAACTGAGTGTTTTCAAAAAGATCTTGGTCATCTCTTTTTCTTCTACTGGTGGTGTAACTTGAGCGGCTAACTCAGCCAGCGCTGAGCATACTCTTTGAAGTTTTCTTTGTCCCTCTGAGTTATGGCCCTTAGTTGATCTCGATCATGTGCCATGTCAACATTATACTTATATTGCTTAATGAAGGCTTCACAAAGATTGTTCAATGTTTGAATCTTCATGTCGTCTAACCCCATGTACCATTTGAGGGCCGCACCAGTCAGACTGTCTTGAAATAATTGATAAGTAGCTGATCATTGTCCATCTGTGTCGACATCTTCCAAGCATACATGACGAGATGACTTTACGGGCAGGTGTTTCCTTTGTATTTTTCAAAATCCGGAACCTTGAACTTTGGAGGGACTTTGACATTCGGAACCAAATAGAGATGGGAAGCACTTTTTCCGAATAGTTCTTTTCCTCTAACAACTTTCAGTTCTTTTTGAATTTCTGAGAATTTATCCTGAAATTCGTCCATCTTTTCATCAAACCCTATAGTTTCGCTTGGAGCACCATGATACACCGACTCTTCCAATACATACGGAGTGATATTAATATTTGGTGGTGGCATAGTCATCACATCAGTGGTAGTAGAAATTGCAGTTACAACAGGAACAATGGTTACAACAGAAACTTCAGAGACGGGCGGACGGTATCTGGCTAGAGTGAAAAAGGGAGTCATCCCCCATGAGAAGCATGGTGGCATACTGTACAGAGGTTCAGTAGTAGCAGACACCATTGGGATCGATGCTGATACAATTTCATAATGACAATTCTCTGGATGTTTTCTTGAGTGTTGTGTGCTGATTGATTCGACAATGCTTCAACCAACCTATTAAGCCTTTCTAAAATTTCCTTTAGAGTAGTGACTTCGTCACGGAGCATTCGGTTCTCTTGTTCAAGTTGGTCCATTCTTCGATGCTGATTAGCTCGAGTATTATATCGGTGATTCAGTTTGTCTGTAAAGATGAAGCATGAGTAAGAGCCTGGAATGCAAAGGATGCTATGTTGATGCATATGCACATGCACAAATGCAAATGAAATTTCAAGAAACTCAAAAGTATATTTGCAAATATTGTAACAACAGGACTTTAGGATAACTGGAAAAACTCATTTTATTACTCAAATTGAAGAAATATTAAAAGTGAAAGTACTCCTTCAAGATTTTGATACATCAAAAGTACTGAAAATAAAGCAAAGGAAACTTAGAATTCTAATCCCCTTGATTACGGCCCCTTCTTCCTGTGAAGCTTCTCTATAAGTCGATAGATTTGTTCCTGCATCTTCACCTTTTTGAGAATGAGCTTGTCCACATACCGTTTCCAAGCTACAAAGATTGGAGGAAGACCAGCACTGGTAGTTGACCCTGATGATGGGTGAGGGGAAGATAAATCCTCTCGCGTCTTCCTTTTCTTTGAAGGTTCTTCTTCCTTTTGTTGTTGTTGCAACTCCTGAAGTTTCTCATTCTCTAGTCTGAGGATGTAATACTTATTCCTCCAAGCATTCTTTAACTTTTCAGCTTCGTCTAAAGCATTTTTTAACTTTCCTTCTTCATTTGTAATATTCCAGGAAGAATCCCGAAGAGTTAACACCAGGGGTTCATGGAAAGGAAAATGCATCTTCAGCTCAAGAGCCCTTTCTCGCACCCATTGCAGATAAGTCTCTGAAACAGTGTAATCAGGGTGCCCTAGTGCATTCATCCCTTTCTTGCGAATATGGTACCATGCTTTTAAGATCTTAGCTTTGAGCTCGGAATTTTCTCCTTCCTTGAGGAAAATTCCTTCCAGTAAAGTCTGACATGGTCTCTCCTTCATTGGATGTCCAAGTTATCTGCGGGCTAAAACGGGATTATAGATGATACATCATATTGTCCCGACAATAGGTACATTTGGAAAATATGCACAACTTTCAATCATTCTAACTCCACCATACACAATGTCATGCCATACGACATCAGAGTGAGTAAGAGACATGACTATCTTTGGCCAATAAGGTGCCTCCTTTAACTCCTAGATAGTTGGAAACCTTGTTAAACGAGAAATAAACCACGAGTAAAGAAGAGCAGTACAACAAACTATCTGGCCCCCTCCTTCAGAATTCCTCATATGGATGGAGTGGTAGGTATCAGCCAATAAGGTGGGAACAGGGTTCTTGAGGATGAAGATCTTGATGGTGTTCATGTCAACAAAGTCGTCGATTTTTGGAAAAAATAAAATCCCATATGGTAGTAGTGCAAAAGCAGCTCAGAGTATTTCAGTGTCCTTCTTATCAACATGATAGAAAATCTTTTCTATCAAGAACTCAACTGGAAATCCAAGGACTCCTTCCTTGGTGGTCATGTGAGCTCGAATGTCAGACAAACTCGGGTGTGTAGCACTTGCAATTTCTTGATCACTAGGTGTGTTCTCCAATCCCGAGAACAGAGGTCGAGATGTGATGGTCATTCCCATCAATACAGAGTACTCTTCGAAAGTTGGCATCAACTGATAGTCAGGAAAAGTGAAACAATGGTAAAGAGGATCGTAGAACTGGACAAGCGTGTCTAGCAACCCATCTATCATCTTGAGTCTCAAAAATGGGAAGATTCTTCCATATTCATCCGAGAAAGTTAGACAGTTGTTAATTAGACTCTTGAAGGTGTACTTCAACGTTTCTCTTCTTCTAAAATCCATTTTACAATACCTGCAAAATAATTTGGGTTTCTTGAAGGGTCATAGGAAAACAACATGCAAAGATGCGAACGTGAAAAGTATCATGGAATTCAAGTATTTATATACATCATTGGATACCAAAAGAAATTCATTTAATATTTAATAACAGGTTACAAATACATATTCTTAAAAGAATCTTAAAATAACAACTAAGTAAAAGCTAATAAATCCCTAAGGAAGTCTAGTATTCTGCTCCTTAATTTGCTCTTCTAGTTGGGTCTTCTCGAAGATGAGCTTGTCTACAATTAGCTTCCAAGGGGTATTCTGAGGGTTAGAGGAAAATAAATCCTCCTGTGCCTTTCTCTTCTTGCAGGAAAGTTCCCCTTCATTCTTCAGCTGAAGTTGTTTCTGAAGTTCAACATTCTCTTCAACAACTACCTGATACTTATTTTTCCAAGCTTCTGACTTCTGATGCGCTTTGCTCAGAGCAACCTTCAATTCTTCAGCTTCAGACATGAAAACTAGAACATGTTCCCTCTTCAAAGGTATGGGTTCTTGTCGGGGATAAGGCATCTTCAATTTGATAGCTCTACCTCTGACCCACTGGAGGTACGGTTCCAAAGAAACACAGTTAGGCTTCCCCAAACTTTCTCTTCCTTTTTTATGTAGGTGACGCCATGCAGCCATGGTCTTCTCCTGAAGTTCCTTATTATCTTTAAAGAAAATACTTTCCATATGAACACTCTTGTGTTGATCCTTCAGATGATATCCCAACTGACGACGAGCTAGAACATGATTGTAACTGATTCCTCCATTGATGCTAAGGAGAGGTACATTAATGAAGTCTCCACAACTGTTAATAATTAGTATCCCATCATATACATAATTGTACCAATCAATATCCGAGTGAGTCAGAGCCATAATTTTCTGTGACCAACGGCCTTTATTGAGATCCCAAAAGGAGCCATACTTAGGCAAGTGTGAAATAAACCACTTGTACAATAAAGATACACAACATGTAATCATTCCTCCACCATGACAATTTCAGAGATGAACTGAATGGTAAGCATCAACAAGCAAAGTTGGTACTGGATTGTTCTTCATGAAAGCTTTGATGGCATTAAGGTCAACGAATCCTTCAAAGCTTAGGAACAGGAATACTCCATAGTTAAGTAAGGCGAGGATTGCTTCAAATGCGTTCATGCTCATATGATCGGCGTAATATTGGGATTTTTTGATCAGGAAGTCTGTTGTTAATCCAAAAGTTCCACCTTTAGCAATCATATTGGCTTCGATATCAGATAACTTCAGATATATAGCTTTGGCAATTCCTTGTTCTTTAGGGTCTTTTTCTAGGAAAGGGAAAGGAGACTCAACCAAAATGGGAAAACCAACCAACTGAGAATACTCTTCTAAAGTAGGCACAAGCTGATAATCTGGAAAAGTAAAGCAGTGATACTCTGGATCATAGAATTATAGTAGGGTAGAAAGAAGTCCATTGTCCACCTGAACCTTCAATAAAGATAAGAGCTTCACATACTTGTTTCTGGACTTTTCTTGATCTTCAATCAGAGTTCCTAACTTCCTTAGGTCATCCAATTTAAGACTCTTGAAAGAATATTTCAAATTATTTTTCCTTTTGCAATCCATAATGGTCCAACGATGTTTATAAATAAAATTTGAATTCCATGAAACCAATGCAATATGATGCTTATGAATGCAAGGATGCACAAACAGAAATAAGTATAGATACACAAAGATACACACATATATACAAACAAACATGAAATCCTAGGTTTAAAAGCAACGAGCCATGGAGTAAGGGTCTACCCATCCCTAAATGGTGTGGACTAAGGGTTCAATGTACCTGCAGATCAAGGGTTCTAAAAGTTCTCAAATTCATCAGTCCATCCTTTAGATGTTATCAATTTACCAAATACTCGGTAGTTAATAATATTCTTAAGAGAGCCTCTTTTGAGTGTAGTATCGCGTATCAACTACTTTGGGACTACCCCCTTATAGTTATCGCACTACGTCCTAAGAAAAGCCAAGTTGAGTTAAAGGAAACTAAAGGTCCCCAATATCACAGGCTCCTAGGTCAAGAATAGCAAGTGTTTTCACGAATACTTGTTCAATAGTACCACTCTCAAGAGGGCCTCAACTGAGAGGTGATTCTCAAGTTAGCTTGGTCGGGAATCAACTCCCTTTAAGCCTTCTCAAATATATCACCTTCCTATCATAAGCATACTCAAAGCATAAATAAATATATAGATAAGTAGATATAGATACACAAAGATAACAACCCAAAGCATAAATAAATATATAGATAAGTAGATATAGATACACACCAATAAACACAAACAAATAAATTATGGAGAACTCCAGGAATAAATCCCCAGTGAAGTCGCCATTTCTGTCGCGGTGAGAATTGGATACCAAGCTATTGATTAACTTGAATCAAAAATTGTGTTCACCACTGGTCTTTAATTTGTCCAAGGGAAAGGAAAAAGATCGAATAAACCATGAGTATGCAATGCAATGCAAAGTAAAAGAGAGTCTAAGGTTCGGGGGTTGGTTATACCTAGGGTAGGTGTTAACATCCTAAGCATCTGTAGTACTCTACAAGAACCTCTTGTTTTATTATGTTATTATTGTTTGCTAATGGTAAGAGACCTAGGGGGTTTATTTCTAAGTATGCTCGCCAAGAAGTCGCATCTTATGCCTACGTATCCTGATGGGAATGGAATCGGAGCATTCATAGTTCCCCTAAAGGGGTTGAGGAACCATTGACTATGGTCAAAGTTCTAGGGGGAGAATGTTTGTTGATTGATTCTAGGAGAAGAGACGAATCGTCATCTTAGGGATTACACTCAACTTAACTACCACAAATGCATCGAAGACGGTCTTTGCATCGCACTGAGAGAAGGACTCTAACTCGGATTTGATCGACAAGTATGTCGGATACCCCTCTCAAGCAGAAACGATTCTACATCTTTTTCGATTACGTAATGCGGTAGGAGAATCACATCTTGACTACACAGATGAATCACGTCTAATTCTCTTGTAGGGAGAATAGAGGATTTGATTAATAAGTTGTCTAAAGTTGTAAACCAAAGAGGATTTTATCTTAAGGTATAAGGTTAGTTTAAGCTAATCGATCTGAAAAGTCAGGGATCAAGCGGGGGGGGGGGGGGGGGGGGAGGGGGGGGAAATGATGCAAATGAATAATGCCTTATATACAACTTAAAGAAGTTATATACATGTTCTTCCTTTGGACGTGAACACGTGCACGACGTAATGTATCGAGGATAGTTATAAAATGTAAATCAATTAATGAAAACAACATCGGGGAAAACATGAACCAATGTTAACATCCTTATGATTCTGAAACAAGGATTTAGTTGCAAACTTTGAATCGTGGAATCAGTAAAAGAACCATCATGATCTAGCATCAAGGTGCAAAGATCCATATTTAAACAAAACCAAAGCCAAGAGCGACGTGACAATTTAATAAAAAAATCTAAATTAATTGTAAAATCCAATATCACAATTAAACTCATAGTTGGAACCAATATTTAATCAGAAAAAAAACCTTATATAACAACAAATCTGGGGGGTAAAGAAAGTGTAAAAAAAAGTGTGGGCTTCCTCATAGTCCTGCAAGTCTTCATCCGATAAGGAGGGTGCAAGCTGGAGGAGGGTGTAAGATAGCCCATGAAACCAACCGATGCAAAAAAATAATAAAAAAGGAAGCTGGTCTTGGTTTACAAATCAGCGGGTGTAGAGGTAAAGCCAGGGTGCAAAATAGCACCTGATAGGGAATGAGGCCTAAAGTCGTATAAAATAATAAAAAGAAAAGTGGTCACCAATTCAAACATTCAGCAATAATTACACATGAGAAAACAACACGCTCTCTCTCTCTCTCTCTCTCTCTCTCTCTCTCTCTCTCTCTCTCTCTCTATCCTACCTCTTCAAACGGGAAAACGACTCTTCCCATCATGCCGGTAATTGCCTCCAACGACGGAAGACGGAAGCATCACCCACAACCAATTTTACCCCGATCGCATCCTTTAACATAATCTGGCCATAACCTCACTCAATTCACCAACAATCTGGCGAAATCAAGGGAAACAAACGGCAAACCCTATATTTTACATGATAAAATTGAACGATGATGCGAAGTCCTTAGGTCATGAAATCTTAGGGTAAACGATCAAGGATGTCTACTTTATTCAGTGATAACAAGATCTAAGCAAAAGAAGATATGGAAGAAGCACCAACCTACAGAGTAGAGGTTCACTCTGGTGAAGCAACGAGACGAAATTAAACGTCCGGTATAGAAAACCAGAGATGAAGTCCCTTAGCTCGCTCCAGGTGTCGCAACTGTGAAAAACACCCGACGGAAAACAGAAGAGTCGCCACCCTTCGTTATTTATCCCAAAGAGAGGGAAAGGAAACGATCGGAAAAACCTAACAAAAAAGGGAAAGACAAGGTCATCGCAACCAAGTCCTGGATTCCAGAGTCGGTTACGCAAGGGGAAGGTATTAGCACCCCTCACGTCCGTCGTATTCGACGGGATCCATGCTTGTTGTCTATCTAAGGGTGTGTTTATCTAGCTAAAGGTCAAGGGACGAAAGAAAAAGAAAAGAGACTCAGTAGAGCATCGCCGCTTTGTGCCTACATATTTCCTCGTGCAATGGGAAAGTCAGAGTCATTGTAGTTCGGCTAACTATGGAGAGAAGGGGGAAGGTTTCTCTCCAAGACATCATGTCTTGTGCCTACATACTTTCATCTGGTATGAAACATCAGAGCAAACGTAGTTCGGGCTGACATGAAACCACAGATTGATTAAGTGTTTTAATCGAGTAAGGTTAAACATTTGTTCCAGCAGTTAGGGACAACGCCTGTTTTCGGTGGAACCAAAGCTTAACAACACTCTTTTTTTGAAAAAAAAGGTTTCCGATTAATCCCGAAGGAAAAAGGTTTGAATTATGTTTTGTGTTTTTTATTGAAGTGAATTAATTCGGTTTATGATTCACGTTGCACTAAAAACTATGACATGGAGGCGAATGCGTCGTATATCGCCCCCAAACGGGACGTATACTAAACACCCTAGATAAGCGAGAGGAGACCCCTCACTCATCATTCCCCATGTAGCTTAAGACTCGTAGCGCACAACGTATATCGCCTTTATTAGATGAATTAGAATTGTTTTGAGATGAGAAAGAGAGACGCACGAAAGGTCTAAGGGAAACTCGGCCCTAACGTTGTCATGCAAAGTGGTCCTAAAGTTTGGATGAAAAGGGGGAATATCTACCCTAATGTTAGCATGCTTGGATTGAACACCTAATGTATCTCCTACTCCTATCCTAAACGAAGGGACTAGGAACCCTATGGGGATCATGGCAAAAAGCACAAGAATAACAAAGGAAGGATCAATCACAAGTAGAAAATGCAAACATGAAAATGCACATTTAGAATGGTGGGAGGGAGGAAAAAATGTGTGGGACAGCAGCCGTCATAAGCGCGTCTCGACCTCAACAGCGATGCAAAATGATGCAAACATGGGGAGAAAAACAAGAGATGAAAGCAAATAAACATGCAAACCAATGCTCACTTCGAACCACAAAGACAAGCATGCAACCAAGTGGAAAATGAACACACATTTCAACCAAATCATGATTGACCAACCACAAACAGTGACAAGTATGCAAAACATTTCAATCCTAATGCATCACATTGATCTATGATGATTCGAATCGAAACGGTATGCAAACAAGCAAGCAAAACAACAAATATGACATTCTGGCACAGTGTTAATCGGTTAACCCCTGGGGTTAATCGGTTAACACCTTAAAAAGTTTGGAAAATCTTGGATTTTGGACAGGTTAATCAGTTAACCATATGCGTTAACCGATTAACACTGTTAACTTTTGAAAAAAATTTGAATGTTTGAAATGGTTAATCGGTTAACCATATAGGTTAACCGATTAACACTGTACCAGAAGCCAAAAACAGCAGCAGAAAAGCACTTCCAGCACCAAACTAACTTATCCAAGGTTCCAACAGATCAATTTATCAATTAAGCACGAAATTAACAATAGAAAACAGAGATCCAACAACATGGATACACAATTACACAACAATATCACAATTCGAACGGATCGAAATCAACCAAAATTCAATCGAATATGAAGATTAACATGATAAGCTCAAAAATTAAATCGGATCGAGAATTCCAACCTTCGAAGCGGAGATTTGCTTCGGTAAGTGTTGATCAACTGAATTTGAGCAGATCCGAGCGAAATTATCTGGAAAACTTCAAGATCCACAATAATTCTTGCAAGAGGAATGAAGATCAAACACTTTTAAGTCAAATTACTCCAAATAAGCACTTCCAACTCAAGCTCCTAAATCAGAACTCAATTTGCACGAAAATTGATTATGAAAATTGATCCAATGATGATGATAAATGGAGGTTTATGCTCAAGAATCCATTGATTTCAATGAAAAATCAATAAATCCAAATGATGAAGAGCTTTGAGTGAGGTTTTGGGAATGGAGAGTTTTTGAAAGAAAATTGAGAAAGGATTGAGTGAATTCTGAAAAATGATTTGAATTATGAGAGATTGGATGATTTGGTTTGGAGTAAATCACTTAAATACTCTCTTGGTATGGATCCAAAGCTAGGTTTGGAATTTGGATTGGAAATCAAGGTTTGGAAAGTGGCCTGAGATTTTGGAGGGAAATCTGAAATTTAAAGATGTTCTAGATCCTTCCCAAGTGAAAATTTCAATTACAAGGTGATCAAAATTGGACCCCAAGTGCAATTGGCTTGCAAAATCACGTACATGGCAAAATCTGCGATGGTTAACCGGTTAACCATATGCGTTAACCGGTTAACACTGTTAAAATTTCAAATCTGGGTTGATTCTCCAACGGTTAATCGGTTAGCCATATAGGTTAACCGATTAACACCTTCAAATTTTGCATTTTGGCGCCTTTTGGAGGGAAAACCTGCCTGTTTGCCCGTTTTGACTGTTTGGAGCTCTGTTTTGCTTTGGAACCTCATTTTTGAACATTATCATTGTGAAAATATTTGACATGAGCCTAAGTGCTGCTTTTTAAACTGTTGTTCTCCTGCAAAATAAAATAAAATCGGCCGCCTGACCGCTGGGCAAAATAAATGCCCGAGCCTCTGATGCTCGATGTTCGTTATTCAGTCCTTTGCACCGAAATGAATCTGAGCCACGGGAGCCTTGATCCCCTGCCTCGAGAACAAATGCTATGATATGCAAAAAATGCAAAATGCAAAGAAACAAAATCCAGTTGGTCAAATTTTAGGGTACAACAACTTCCCCTATTCAAGCGACTTGGACCTGACTGGGTGAAAAGCGAACGACTTTCAGACAATCAAGGTAAAAGACGGTTGCATACCAAAGAACTCGGAAATTTTCCAACCGCAGAAATATACTGCAAACTCTGATTGGGGATGAAACGTCTGACATCACCGCCAAACAACCACAAGGAAACTCCGCTGGAGATAACCGGGGCGCCAAGTACGATTGGACTTATATTGGGGGAAACATACCCTGGATCTGGACTAGATAGGTCAGGCGAGAACAGACAACCGAGAACAGGTTTCTTCAAAACAAGTCAGGCGAGAACTGACTACCGGGCTTGAACTGGGTCCTCTAGACGAGAATTGGATTTCGAAGACGGGTCAGGTGAGAACTGACTACCAGACGGGAGCTGATTTCTATTTTTACATCAAACATGAGTTAATTGTGGTTTTCCAGACAAGAACTGGACTTCGAAACGCTTTCCACCAGACAGGAACCGGGGTTAAAGACAACCGACCACCAGACGAGCACTGGAGTTTTCACTGTAGGCTGAAGAAAAGGTGACCGGACGAGCACTGGTTTGAACAGCTGGCGTTTACCAGGCGAGAACTGGACTCAAACGTCGTCTACTAGACGAGGACTGGTATTCCACGAAGGCTTATCAGACAAGAACTGATTTCAAAATAGGTCAGGCAAGAAATGACTACCAGACAAGAACTGGTGTTCTACATAAACGAGTCAGGCGAGAATTGACTACCAGACAAGAACTGGTGTTCTACATAAACGAGTCAGGCGAGAACTGGTGTTCTTTGAAGAAAAGATTTGCCAAACAAGGACTAGACTTTGCAAGAATGAGCCAAACAAGGCATACATTTGCATTAGACAAGTCAGACAAGAACTGACTACCAGGCGAGAACTGGTTTAAACGAAGCGAGTCAGGCGAGAACTGACTACTAGATGAGAACTAGATTCTTCAAAATAGGTCAGACGAGAACTGACTACCACACGAGGACTGGGTCTTACCAAAACGAGTCAGACGAGGACTAACTACCAGACAAGAACTGGTGGTGTGTCAAGTACGGTTGGGTTTATGGTTATTGGATCTATCTCTGGTTACCAACAAGAATGGATTTAAAAGGGGAATTACTAGACAAGAACTAGTATTCGAGAGTGGACTACCAGATGAGAACTGGTGCCAACAAGGTTAAGCTGTCAGACGAGAACTGACTACCAGGCGAGAACTGGAATCTATAACACGTGTCAGTCGAGAGCTGACTACCAAGCGAGAACTGGAATTCAAACAACAAGGTCAGATGAGAACTGACTACCAGGCGAGAACTGGGTCTTACAAAAACGAGTCAGACAAGGACTGGAATTCAAACATGTCAGGCGAGAACTGACTTCATGATATCAGACGAGAACTGATTCCTTGTTGGCCAGACAAGAACTGGACTCAAACTATATTCTCCAGACTAGAGCTGGTTTAAACAGTAGGCTACAAGAAGGGTGATCGGACGAGAACTGGTCAAAGCTCTGACATATACCAGACAAGAACTGGTGTTTACTGACAAGTTGACCAGGCAAAGGCTGGTTTGAAAGTTTTTTGGACGAGAACGTGCTTTGGACATGATTTCAGTTACAAAGTTCTGACATGTAACAGGTTTTAAGTTATTTGATGAGGTAATGACATGATTCCATAACACTCAACTCTTGCTGACGAGAACAAACTTGCTGGAACAAACTTCCCCGGTGTAATTCCACTTGCCCCGGTTTGATCTTTGGGAAAAAGTTCACCTTGAGAAACAGTAGTTTGCCATGAGACGATCTCGAGATGACTTGCCCCAGAATCCGTACCGTGAAAGGATTTGTCCCTGGTTGACTAACTCTGATGAACTCTGCAGATAAGGAGAGGAAAAGTTCCTTTGTCTCCAATTTTTCCCCAGCCTGTGGGATCTCCGTAAAACTTCCTTGAAAGGAACCCTGCACTTTCTGTACCCTGATGGTTTGACATGACCTATCTCGATAGAACTTCGAAGAGATGCTTCAGATTAACTACCTTTCAGATAAGAATAGCTTGTGTGCTCTTGGGATGGCCTGCCCCAAGTTAACTGACTTTGCCCCTGATCGGCTGATTTTCGGATGGCCGACTCCTGTGATACGATCATTTGATATAGCTTGCCTCGGCTCAACGAAGTATTCGGGCATTCTGCATTCTATCTTGATCAACCTTCCATTGTGGAAACTTTCCTGCTGTCAAGTGCTTACTCGCAAGTAAAACAGATTGTTCTGCACAAAAGATATATTCATGTAATGCATATGACAGTTTTGAAATCCAAGTCTGTTCACTGGAAAAACAAACTGTGACATATAGTGAACGAATCACTGATCAGAATGTCAACCTTAAAACTTGCAAGTTGAGCAGAATCCTTTTAGGAGTCAGTTTCGATGCGATCTTTACCGAAGTATGCTTTCGAAACAACCATGCTTCAATTATGACTTTTGAAGGTTGTAACTTGGTCAGGTTCACGGTTTGAAAGAAAGGATAAAGGCTCAAAGTTTATTTTTAACCCACCCGTTCTCCTTGATGTTCTCCAATCCTAAGTTCAGCTAATTCGACACTAGCCCTCACCTTTCAGAGGTTAAGGGACAGGAGTGATGGGTCGGGAAACCACAAGTTTTCGGAGTGACAGTCACTCGCTTTTCGTCTTTGGTGCCTGGAGTCACACAACTTGTTTTTCGAGGATTTTTCTTTTGTAACCCTTTTCGTTTTTTCTGCTTTTTCCCTAACTTTTTCCTGGACTGGCTCTTTTGAGCTTCTTTTGATTTCAAAGTCCAGCGAGATGCCCTAATTTTTTACCTAAGTCGCTTGCTTTCAAGATTCGACTTAGCGGGCTTCTTCTTTTGATTCTTTTCTTTTTTCCTTTTTTTTCAACAAATCGTGTGACACCGGCTTGTCTGACTTGTTAAAGGGATTGTGACTGCTTCACTCCTTGGTCGGCAATGGATAACCACGATGGTTTTTTAGGCATGACCTGTACAGGTGTGATTGGCCCTCAAGAAGGAACACTCCTTCGCAATTTGGATGCTCGGTCAAATTAGCTGACACCTACCCTGCCCCGGGTTAAGATTGAGGGTTTTTTCGTTTTTAGAAAGAAACTCCTACTACTAGGCTTAAAGGGGTTGACAAGGGATTATCATCCTTATATCTCTGGTGTTTAGGAATTTGAAACAATGCTTGTACATCATCAGCAGGTTTTATTCAAAAGCATACAATCGAAAGCTTGCGCGTCTTTCAATTTCTCCATCCTCCCCGGATTCCGCTTAAACAAGCGTTAAACATCAATTAAAAACATAAGTGAACACAAACGGATTTAATAAAAAACATGCATATTCATTTCATTATCAATATCAATTGAAAACAATACAGGTTTTACAAATGAGATTTGCACTTAAACAGAAAAGAAACTACAAATGCAAAGAAATGACATGATAAAAAAGAGAATGTCAGCTTCTGGGAACCGGGCTTTCAGATCTTGACTTGCGACGGGATCAGCCATCTTCAAACTCAATCAGATGAGAGGTCGACATGCACAACCAAAGTTCCTTCGGGAAAGGAAATGTACTCTTTGTCCATAAACTGTTGCACTTTAGCTTGAAAGGCCTTGCAGTCTTCAGTTGCGTGCCCCATGGATCCTGCATGATATTCGCATCGAGCGTTGGGATCATACCCGGGAGGGTATGGCTCTGGCAACGGTTTGAAAGCCTTAGGCTCCACCAAAGAGTTCTGAATCAACTGTGGAAGAATATCATTGTATGACATAGGTACCTGATGGAGAGGAGCATTCCTCCTTTCCAAATTGTTGTGCGGCCTATTCTGATTCTGGCGTTGACGGTTTTGCTACCGAGGAGCATGAGGTTGTTGGCAACTGGCTGACTGTTGAGCCGCAGCTGGAGCATAAACATCATTAGTTTCTCCTTATTTCCCAACATAAGGCTTCTTTGTATATTTAGAAGAACCAGGAGCAACTTGGATCTTTCCCAGTTTGATACCGCTTTCGACCCTTTCTCCTGCTGTCACCAGATCTGAAAAACTTGCCGACATGCAACCTATCAGCTTCTCATAATACACTCCGGGAAGTGTGGCCATGAACATGTCGGTCAGCTCTCTCTCCACCATTGGAGGTTGCACTCTAGCAGCTAGATCTCGCCATCTCTGGGCGTACTCTTTGAAGCTCTCAGTACTCTTTTATGACAGACTCTGCAATTGTATCCTATTCGGTGCCAGATCACTATTATACTGATAGTGACGCACAAAAGCTTCGGCCAATTCTCTCCAGCTACATATATGAGTTCTCTCAAGCCCCATATACCATTCCAAATACGCTTCTGCCAGACTGTCCTGGAAGCAATGCATCAGCAACTTTTCATCCTCGGAGTAAACAGACATCTTCCGGAAGTATGCTCGGATGTGTACTCTAGGACAGGTTTTCCCTTTGTACGTTTCGAAATCTGGTACCTTGAACTTGGGAGGAATTCTGACCCCAGGGACTAGTCCAAGATCTGCCATATCAAGGCCCAGCGAATTCTGATTTTCAAGAGAATTCATCTTTTCCTCAATCAATTTAAACCTTTGGTCAGCTTCAGTCGATAAATCGCCCTCCATATCCTTCATGGAAAAGATATCACTCTGATTATCTTCCCAATGAGAGCCAGCAGCCCGGTGCACAACACCCATAATTCCACCAGCAACACTACCATTTCCATTCGCAGCACCTCCGCTCGGAGGTATGACAACAATAGGAATACCCTATGGAACAGATCCACCAACTGGAGGGACGACACCAGCAACTCCATTGTTATTGACTTGGGGAGCGTCGATGAGAGGCTGAACTAGGGTTCTCAGATGCTCCTGTCCACTGGCAACATTCTGCATCAACTCCATGAACTGGGACATGCGAGTTCTGAATTCCTGCAATTCGGCTTGAACTTTATCCATTATCTTTAGCTGATTCCCTCGAGTCGGATACCTGTGGAAACTGAACTGCTCAATCCTTAACTGAAGAAAACCAAGCAGAGTTAGGAACAGAAGGCCACCGAGAACACCTGCTATGCAAATGAGAGTGCAAGATGCAAAATGCAAACATGTCTATGTATTCACAGGGAGATCTCCCCCTTGATTCCAGTTTCAATAGATAAGAACAACAGGGATGGATACGAGCACCACAATAATCTTCTCTGAAGGTTCCAAAGACGCCAGGCTCAGCCATGGAGATCAGACCAAATAAAGGCCCTAACTCGGGTGTCAGAAACGTGTATACAACCCTCTTTCTTCAGAAAACCAGTACCATAATCAAAGAAGAGACGAGAACCTTCGAACACATAGACATGCAATGTTACATGTAGGATGATTATGCAAATGCAAATGCAACAGGGGATCAAGGTATCCAATACTCAAACTTTGATGTTGTGTCGTTGACTGAATTCAACCAGAGCTCCGCTCTAATCAGAACACTGAGATAATAGAAAACCGGAGTACTCAGGATCAAAATTCCGCTCTGACAAGAAAACCAGGGTTGGTTGAAGGCCAGATTTCCTGCAAAACCCATCCCCTCTCGCATGTGGGTTCTAGTCTTGAAAGGTACGTCATCCTATGCGGGTGGTCAGCGCCACAGACTTTCAAGAAACGATGATACGTTCACCATTTCTGGTTTGGCATCATAGTCTAACGAAGCGGCCTCACTTAGCTGACCCCTCAAATGAACGGTCTCCAGAGTCGACAGTCTCTCTAAGTCGATATTCCCTCAACTGCACCAGACGCGCAAGATAGAATATTTTCGAAGAAAACCCTCGTCTGAATGTGAATTTCACTCGAGCTATTGTGCAGCCAAACGCCACACAAGCTCCCGCTAATCTCCACTCTAATCCTATGTGTATACTCAAGCCCAGGTCCGACTTATCTCTTGGTGGAACAACCCAACCCACAACACAACAGCAACAAGAATGCAAAATGCAATAATATACGTCAGATAATGTACATAAAGCAAAAATTGCACAAAAGTAAACACCCAAAGACACAAACAGACAAGCGCTAGGAGTGACTCGCATAGGGAACCAGAGTCCCCAACAGAGTCGCCAGTTACCGCAACTGCGAAAAACACCCGGCGGAAAACAGAAGAGTCGCCACCTTTCGTTATTTATCCCAAAGAGAGGAAAAGGAAACGACTAGAAAAACCTAACGAAAAAGGGAAAGACAAGGTCGTCGCAACCATGTCCTGGATTCGGGAGTCGGTTACGCAAGGGGAAGGTATTAGCACCCCTCACGTCCGTTGTATTCGACGGGATCCACGCTTGTTGTCTATCTAAGGGTGTATTTATCTAGCTAAAGGTCAAGGGACGAAAGAAAAAGAAAAGAGACTCGGTAGAGCATCACCGCTCTGTGCCTATGTATTCCCTCGTGCAATGGGAAAGTTAGAGTCAATGTAGTTCGGCTAACTACGGGAGAGAAGGTGGAAGATTGCTCGCCAAGACATTGCGTCTTATGCCTACGTACTTTCATCTGGTATGAAAGATCAGAGCAAACGTAGTTCGGGCTGACACGAAACCATAAATTGATTAAGTGTTTTAATCGAGTAAGGTTAAACATCTGTTCCAGCAGTTAAGGACAACGCCTGTTTGCGGTGGAACCGAAGCTTAACAACACTCTTTTTCTGAAAAAAAGGTTTCCGATTAATCCCTAAGGAAAAAGGTTTGAATTTTGTTTTGTGTTTTTTAGTGAAGTGAATTAATTCGGTTTATGATTCACGTTGCACTAAAAACTATGACATGGAGGCGAATGCGTCGTATATCGCCCCCAAACGGGACGTATACTAAACACCCTAGATAAGCGAGAGGAGACCCCTCACTCATCATTCCCAATGTAGCTTAAGGCTCGTAGGGCGCAACGTTTATCACCTTCATTAGTTGAATTAGAATTGTTTTGAGATGAGAAAGAGAGACGCACGAAAGGTCTAAGGGAAACTCGGCCCTAACGTTATCATGCAAAGTGGTCCTAAAGTTTGGATGAAAAGGGGGAATATCTACCCTAATGTTAGCATGCTTGGATTGAACACCTAATGTCTCTCCTACTCCCATCCTAAACGGAGGGACTAGGAACCCTATGGGGATCATGGCAAAAAGCACAAGAAGAACAAAGGAAATATCAATCACAAGTAGAAAATGCAAACATGAAAATGCACATTTAGAATTGTGGGAGGGAGGAAAAAATGTGTGGGACAACAGCCGCCAAAAGCACGTCCCGACCTCAACAGCGATGCAAAATGATGCAAACATGGGGAGAAAAAAAAGAGATGAAAGCAAATAAACATGCAAACCAATGCTCACTTCGAACCACAAACACAAGCATGCAACCAAGTGGAAAATGAACACACATTTCAACAAAATCATGATTAACCAACCACAAACAGTGACAAGCATCCAAAACATTTCAATTCTAATGCATCACACTGATCTATTATGATTCGAATCGAAACGGTATGCAAACAAGCAAGCAAAACAGCAAATATGACATTCTGACACAGTGTTAATCGGTTAACCCCTTAAAAAGTTTGGAAAATCTAGAATTTTGAATAGGTTAATCGGTTAACCATATGCGTTAACCGATTAACACTGTTAACGTTTGAAAAAAATTTGAAAGTTTGAAATGGTTAACCGGTTAACCATATAGGTTAACCGATTAACACTGTACCAGAAGCCAAAAACAGCAGCAGAAAAGCACTTCCAGCACCAAAACAACTTATGCAAGGTTCCAACAGATCAATTTATCAATTAAGCATGGAATTAACAATAGAAAACAGAGATCCAACAACATGGATACACAATTACACAGCAATATCACAATTCGAACGGATCGAAATCAACCAAAATTCAATCGAATATGAAGATTAACATGTAAGCTCAAAAATCAAATCGGATCGAGAATTCCAACCTTCGAAGCGGAGATTTGCTTCGGTAAGTGTTGATTAACTAAATTTGAGCAGATCCGAGCGAAATTATCCGGAAAACTTCAAGATCCACAATAATTCTTGCAAGAGGAATGAAGATCAAACACTTTTAAGTCAAATTACTCCAAATAAGCACTTCCAACTCAAGCTCCAAAATCAGATCTCAATTTGCACAAAAATTGGTTATGAAAATTGATCCAATGGTGATGATAAATGGAGGTTTATGCTGAAGAATCCATTGATTTCAATGAAAAATCAATGAATCCAAATGATGAAGAGCTTTGAGTGAGGTTTTGGGAATGGAGAGTTTTTGAAAGAAAATTGAGAGAGGATTGAGTGAATTCTGAAAAATGATTTGAATTGTGAGAGATTGGATGGTTTGGTTTGGAGTAAATCACTTAAAAACTCTCTTGGTATGGATCCAAAGCTAGGTTTGGAATTTGGATTGGAAATCAAGGTTTGGAAAGTGGCATGGGATTTTGGAGGGAAATCTGAAATTTAAAGATGTTCTAGATCCTTCCCAAGTGAAAATTTGAATTCAAGGTGATCAAAATTGGACCCCAAGTGCAATTGGCTTGCAAAATCACGTACAGGGCAAAATCTGCGATGGTTAACCGGTTAACCATATGCGTTAACCGGTTAACACTGTTAAAATTTCAAATCTGGGTTGATTCTCCAACGGTTAATCGGTTAACCATATAGGTTAACCGATTAACACCTTCAAATTTTGCATTTTGGCGCCTTTTTGAGGGAAAACCTGCTTGTTTGCCCGTTTTGACTGTTTGGAGCTCTGTTTAGCTTCTGAACCTCATTTTTGAACATTATCACTGTGAAAATGCTTGACATGAGTCTGAGTGCTGCTTTCTAAACTGTTGTTCTCCTGCAAAATAAATAAAATCGGCCGCCTGACCGCTGGGCAAAATAAATGCCCGAGCCTCTGATGCTCGCTGTTTGTTATTCAGTCCTTTGCGCAGAAATGAATCTGAGCCACGCGAGCCTTGATCTCCTGCCTCGAGAACAAATGCTATGATATGCAAAAAATGCTAAATGCAAAGAAACAAAAACCAGTTGCAAAAAATCAGTTGGTCAAATTGTAGGGTACAACACCAGGTACAAATACTTTTGCCTTCCTCTTCCCATTCCTGATGAGGCTCGAACGTGAAGCTTCACACAGTGTTTTCGCAGGAATTTTGAGAGGTGCACGTTGATGTGTGCAGAGGGATCGTGTCGCCTTCTTGTGAGGTATCTCCCCTTTGAGTGAAAAAGAAGATGCTTTTATAGGTCTTCTGAGAAGTTAATGTATTTGTCTGGGATTAAATGCTCAAAATTTGTCGTCTTGATTCTACTTTTAAATCTGTATGATATCCTTCCCTCTTGATAATTGTGTTTAGGATATTTAGAAATTAGGTTTTGAGATTATAAACAAAAACGCTGTTGCTTTTGATTTGTCATAATGAATTTCTAATCTTGTACAGACATGTCTTGCTTCTGTTTTGATAGGACTTGGTTCTCTTGTCTGAACATATTCATGGCATGTTAATGATGTTTTGCATTGTTCGTCTTGTTTATTCCCTTTTTGGCTGAGTACTTTCTACTCTCTTATAGGCATAAGTTGATTCAATTTTGGAGTTGATGATGGAGATTATGTTGTTGAATCCTTATTTTGGGAAGAAAAAAAAAAGAAACCTTCTATTTTGAACGTTTAATTCTTTGCTGTTTTTGTGATTCCTTGTAATTGTGATGAGTAAGTACTTTCCATGTTTATTTTATTTTGGAAAGATATTTCATGGATTGATGAGTTTTCTATTTTGATTTGTCATGTTGGGAGCCATTTGTGAACAACTTTATCAAACAAGATGGGATGTGGCACGAGACCTGGTGCATAGCTAGAGCGAATCCATCATATTCACCCTTGGAGATCCATGCTTGCTGGAAGATACCGAGTGGTGCCAAGACGGGACCAACAATCCATACATTTTGTTTCTTCCCATGAGGTGCATCTGCCTTGATCTTCATGCTGCTTGGAGCAGGAGCACCGATTTTCCTTGCTTTTTATCTTATGGTAAGTCTTCCAACATTTCAAATCCTGCTTCCTGGTACTCTTCTGGCAAACTACGACCTCGCTTCAACACTTTTTCGTGTACTTCTAATCGTGATATTTGTTGCAATTTCAGGTTCCCCTGGAGATGAAATAAGGAGAACGCTCTTCCAATAGCTGCTCCGATGTACCATGGAGTGTCTTCCAATAGAACTTGGCGACAGACCAAATTCCAAGCAGTCACCTTGTTGCTTAACACTTTCAGGTAATGGTAACTGAAGGTCTTCTTAGACTTAAGTCTAGTATAGATACGAATTATTTGAAATGTGTTTCCCTGTGTTAATGCTACTACTTTTTTATTTCTTGATGAAACTCTAATTCGAGTGCATGAATGTTTTCGTCTTCGAGCCACTGTTGCTTTACATTGACGTAATTTTTGCTTATGAAGCCGTGTATATCTGTAGGTGCAGGAGCCATTAACAAGATTTGAGCGCGAAGTTAGCATATCCTAGATTTGGCGAAGATGGCAGCTTAAATGTTGTTTTTGTCAACGACGCATTTCTCAAAGAAATCCAACCGCGAGCCTAAAGCTTGAAGGATTCAAATGCCTCATTTGATCAACAGTAAGCTATTATATTCATTGGTGTTTCAACATCTCTCCTTTTTTAGCCCAAGAACCCGAGGATTAAAGCCTAGATGGTTGTTGCCAAGATCCATTGGCTGCCAGAATAAATGGTACAACAGATGGTAAAGCCTTGAGAGAGATATCCTTTTTTTGGTCAAATCCGGAGCATCATTAAGAATGGAAGTCACCAATCCTAGGTTCAAAAGAAATTCTGGCATATGATTGAGTATGTGATCTTTGAGGGATTCCATTTTTGTTGGTTCTTTTATCCCCAAATACCTTCTCGTAATGACTCTTTCCATCTCTGCTTCAATTCCTATAAAGCAATCTCTTAAAAGAGCTTCGCAAACAACGGTAGGACCAAAACGTTGCTCGTACCGTGTCCTTTTAAATTCTTGTAAATGGTTTGATAAGTTTTGTACTTGGAATTTTAGAAATGGACTTGACTTGTATCCCAAAATTCATGTGTAGAATAATTTTGAGCTTTGTATACTTCTTGCATTTTATGAAAGCTTCATGAACTCAAATAGCGACTTGATTCTAACCTGATTAGAACCTGAATTTGATATTCCCCATTTGAATATTATGAATTCAGCCTGAAGCTTTAAATCAATTTGAGTCACAATTTTTTTTAAATTCAATTAGCTCATTTCAAGAAAATGCTATCGTAACAAATAATTCCTTCAAATAGACTCTTGGATGGTGATCGTATCATGAATGACTTGAAATATGAAACCTTGTTTTTCAAAGAATCAAAATGAGTTTTGTTATTTGCAGCTTGTACTCAATTCTTCTAAGAACTTCATGTTGCACGACTTTGGAGTCATAACTTTGTATAAAGATATCTTGCCATAAAATCATGAAAACCATTCACATTCGCTCTTGTACCGTTTACTTTCCAATGTCTTGAAACTCAGTATAATTTGTAGCTTTGTAACCTTGAGCTTACAAAAGTAACAATTTGTACCTTCTGAAACTTATTTTAGAATTTTGGCTTTGTGATCATTTGTGACCTGTTGAGTCTCGTAGCCCTTAAATTCCCATAACGAATTATAAGTTTTTCCTTCAAGTGAATCATGTGATGACTCAAAATTTAAATATGGATTAGATTTGGAAACAATGTTTTGTATTATAACTTGACATCCTTTGTATTGGCAACTTGAACTTTACACTTATCTTTCAAGAAAGCCACGTGCCTATTTGCATCTTGAGAATACTTGTTCCTTTAAACATCTTGAATTCAAGTCAAACTTCAACTTCAAACGTGCATTCTTAATTAAACCCTAACTACAATCCCAGATTCAGGTTAACTTGCACTACGAGCAACCGAGAAGACAACAATGCCATGAATACCACGAATCTTTTCCTTATATCCTGTATTTTAGTCCGTAAAGGCAATCTCGCCTTGATGAGAAACTTAGTAGTAATGTCTTGAAGAAACCTTGACACGCAAACCCTAGCATTCCTGATCTTAGAGCACTTGTAAGAAGGAGTATTATCTCCACTTAAATCTAGTGTACTTGATTGATGGTATACTAAAATATTTGACTGAGTAACCCTTGAGGTCCCCTCGAAGTGATCCCTGATTCAACAGTGAACAAACAAACGAAACGAAACATAAAGGTCTGGTTAGCTATGCGTGCATGATGGCCTAGAAATGTTATGCAAGATGAGGCACAAAAAGGGGTGGGATCTTAGGTTCAAAAAATAGGGCGTGACAATTATGAATGTAAAAAAGAATATGACCTTTAAAACCATGTTTTTGCCAAGGTATATACATTTACGGGATCTAGTGTCTAGTTTAGCTCTATGTTTCTTGGAGCTATTAGTATAAGCTAAACAACCAAAAATTCTAAGAGCACTATAATCAAGAACACTATAATAGAGTAAAGTAAAAGGAGTTTTTTATTTTTAAAGCATAAAAGGCATTCTGTTGATGAGGAAAATATATGAGAAAGGGCATGATCCCAAAAACGTTTAGGAAAATGGGATTGGAAAAGAATAACACGGGTGACACCTATGAGGTGTTGGTGCTTTTGTTCCACAATTCCATTTTGTTGAGGTATGTCAAGACACAAAGTTTAAAGAATGATACCTTGAGTTAAAAAAATTCTTTAAGTGTAAATTCGGGTCCATTGTCAGATCTAAGCGTTTTGATACATGTTTGAAATTGGTTTTTGACAAAGTTAATAAAGGACTTAACCAGAAAAGTAGTTTCATATTTTTGTTTCATCAAATAAATCCAACAAAAACGACTAAAATCATCTACAATAGTAATAAAATACCTATGACCTTGCATAGAAGGGGTGGAAATAGGACCCCAAATATCCATATGGATAAGGTCAAAAGGTTTAATAGAAAAAGTTGTGCTAAGGGGAAAAAGAAGTCTCATTTTCTTAGCCGACAAGCAAGCGTCATAGGGGGTGGGTATTTTAAAGAGTAAGATATGGGAAAATTTTTATTGATATGTAAAAGAGTGTCATTACAAGGGTGGCCCAATCGTTGGTGCCACAAATTACATTTTTTTTACGAGAAACATAATTAATGTGAGAATTGTGATTCAAACTAGTGTTTAAAATGGGATAGGTAAACACATAAAAACCATGGAGAAGTTCAGTTGCACCAATCTTCCTCAGGGTATGGATCCCCTGTATGATGTATTAGTGATAGTTAAAAATAATTTGACATTGTAAATGGTTTGTCAATTTAGGAACAGAAATTAAATTAGTGCAAAAACTAGGAATGTAAAGAACATCAATTAGGTAAAAAGCATTGGTAAAGATGATTAGTTCCAACATAATGGTTTGAATGAAATTCCCATTGGGAAGTATAACAATGATGGGTTTTATAGCAATTAGATGTGTGAACATGTGTTTAGAGTGGCATACGTGATTCGTGGCCCTAATATATAATACCCAACTATGATCAACATTACTATAAGAAGGAATGATATTAATATTACCTGAATGTGATGCATATGATGTGTTTAGGAGATGAATCCTGTAATTGGATGTTGTAGCAAGTTAGTTTAGAAGAGTAAGAAGAACTTGTTGTTGTTCAATAGTGAAGCAGATGGAAGTGCCTTCAAGGGGAGCCTCACTTTGTTGCTGATTATTCTCCATACAAGCATCTTCAAAAGAAGAAGATTGAGCCATGTTAGGTTTCTTGAGATTGGGTGGAAAACCATTCTTTTTAAAATAAACGTCAATGGTGTGACCCAGTTTCTGACATTAATAGCAAATTTTGCCGCCACGTCCTCGACCAATTGAAGTAGATTTGTTATTGGGTTCCTATATTCTAACTTTGTTAAAAGGTTTAGAAATTTGAGATATGAACTTTTCTTCCTCAATAGGTGTTGTGAGTTTTTGTTCCTGTTGAATCAAAAGGGAGCAAATTTTTTTATCAATGGTAGAGGTTGCATGAGCATTATGTTAGCGCGAACGGTATAGTATTGGTCATTGAGCCCTTTCAAGAAACGAATGGCATAGTCATTTTTGTGGTATTCTTTGATAAATTGGAGAAGGTTAAAGGAACATTTGGTAGGGCACGTACAAGTTGGCAGAGGTCAAAAATTATCCAAATTCCTCCATAGTTTTTTTAAGAGATGTGAAGTATTGAGTGATGCTGAAATCACCTTGCTTGAGCGTGAATATCTCTTCTTGAAGATTAGAAACCCTAAAAATGTCACCTTAGTGGTAACGATCTTGAAATTCTTGACAGGTTTCACGCGCGGTGTCCATCCATAGTACACTTTCAGCAATTTCAAGATCTATGGAATTGATGAGCCAAGCCATAACCATCGTATTACAATGATTCCAAGCTAACATCGTGTGATCGGTTGCGGGAGGAAGAATTAGGGTTCCATTAAGGTACTATAGTTTGTTCATAGATCTAACTGCAACTTTAACAGAACAGGATCATGTATGAAATTTTTTGTTGTTCAAAGATAGAGATACGATTACGATACCTAGATTATTTCCAAGGTGCATGTAGAAGGGATCAAGTATTTCGATTTCGTATGAACAATTATTGTTATCATTTTTGTTTTTAGTAGAAGATTTTGGTATGGAATCATCAGGGTTGTCGTTCTCCAATGAATTGGAAAGAAAAGTGCGATGATTTTGGTGAAGATTCTGGGTTGAAAAAGATGAATGAAATTTTCAAAGGGTTCTTTGAGAGGAAGAAAGAATGTTGGAAAAGATAGAGAGAGAAATGAAAAAAAACTGTGATAGAGAAACATGTTTGTTACAAATTAACAACAATACTTGGGTACAGTGTTTTAAAAATCGGATCGGACCGGGAACCGGACTAGCAACCAGTATGATTTGATAGTTCGATCGTCCTTGTCGTTAACCCGGTAAAAACCGGGGAAAACTGGGTTGGACCGGGAAAATTCGGTTTTAGGGTTGGACCGGTTCAACTGCATTTTTTATTTTTAAATTAAAATTTAAATGTAAAAATTATAAAAATTAAAAAATAAAAGTTTCCAGTTCCAGGTCTTTCTCCATCATTCGTCTTTCTTTCTCCACCAGACCACCACAACGTAAGTTTTTCTCTCCGCCGCAATATACCAACGACTCGCCATTCCGGTTTCTGTATCATTTCAACTTTCAAATTTCCAGGTTCAATGCTCCTCTCTATTTTCATTTAACTTTGTTCCGTTGAAATTAGGGTTCAATGCTCCTCTCTGTTTTCATTAAATTGTTGAAGATTAAATTAGGGTTCAATGCTCCTCTACATGTTTGATATTAATCTTCTGATGAAATTGTTCTGTTGAATTGATTTCGTATGAACCCAGAAAGGGTTTTACATTATATGCCCATGTGTTTTCTAACAAGTCAGTTCACTCTAACATTTACCATTGTGACTCAAGGTAGGTGAATGAAGGAGAGAAGATTAAAACTCTTAAGTTAACTTTGCTTAAGTTATTTCTGCAGTGAAGGTTGCAGAAATATGAGCAGGTGTTGTTGTTATTGTTAATGTATCTGTTAGGAATCAGCAAGACAATATTAACTAGAAGGAAGTTAATGAAGTTATGTTAATGAAGTTAGGAATCAGCAAGACACTATTGGATTTAGTTTCGTTAGGTGACCCCTGTTAAAATATGCAATTGGTCTAACTTCTGAGTTTGTGTAATTGAAAATGTTAGAAAATTGTTAATTGTTGTTATTATCTATAATTGATTTGTTTGATTTGGTGTAGACAATTTGTGATGAAATTTTACTGAAATTGAAATGCTGACAATTAGTTATGAAGTGGTTTGGAATATCAGTTACTGAAATTGAAATGTTGAACATGTTAGTGATTCTTTTTGATGCTGTGCATTTCAAATATTATCACAGATAGTCAGATATATTATGGATCTAATTTTGATGTTGTGCATTTTACATTGCACTTTGTTCTACATGCTGCAATAAGTAATGATTCTACAAATTGTTACTACTGTTATTGCTACTACTGGTTTCTATTTTACTCTACAAATTGTTCATTGAAAAACCACATCATGTTACTACTATTATTGCCGCTACTGGTTTCCATTTTACTCTACAAATAATTCATTAAAAAAAATATGCATTTAGTTTACACATTTTCATAGTAATATAATTTAGAATTGATATGCATTTTACTCTACTGTTATTTCCATTTTGTTTTGAATTGATATGCATTTTACTCTACTGTTATAACCACCATTCTTAACCATTGAGGAGGTGGAAGCACTACGCAAAGATCTTGCTAGTATGACGATTCAACCTATGTCAAATGATATTGGTATGATATTAGTTATTCTGATAGCAATTTTGTTACTTTAATTTATTACTATATGTTAATTGTTTAACTCTCTAATTTATTTGTTGTTACAGATCAATTAAATTTGGATGAGGTTGATATCGAGGATGATGAACAACTTAATTCTGGAGAAAACAACCAAAATAATAATATCATTGATGGGGAAAATGTTGCAAATGCGATTGATTTTACTGCAGATGGTTTTGATATTGAGGAAGGAGATCCAAATATTGAAATAATTTGACCTCCTTGGAACTAAACTTAAGTAGACATTGGAGTTATTTTGTTATAAATTATTCAATTATATTATGTTGCAATTAGATTTTGTAATTTTGTATTATTTTGTTATGTGTGATACATTTGTTTAAAATTTGAATTTAAATTATGAACTTGTGAATTTATTTATGAACTTGTGAATTTAAATTATGAACTTGTGAATTTATTTTCAAAAAATTTAAGTACTAGTTATATATTTTTAGAAACTGAATCATACGGTTCGACCGGTTTGATATCTATATAATGACAGGTCTATTCAACCGAGTTATCCGGTTTAGTCATGCGGTTCAACCAGTGACCCAGTGGTTCGACCGATAAACCAGTGACCCAATACCCTCACTGGTTCGATGACCGGTCCGGTTTTTAAAACACTGCTTGGGTAAGCTAAAAAGGTAGATAAAAAATAATATACGTTATATTTTAATAAGTTCCATGATATTGTATTTAAAATTTAGAATGTGTTGAAGTGTGTAATCCAAATTCAGATGTTATTGCATTTAGAGTTAATTTGGTTTTGAATTTAGGTTGTATTTAGCTTGGGCTTGTGTATATAAGCTAAAACTTAGCTCAGTTTGTAACATAATTTTGTAATCATTTTTCAGTTAGAAGTTAGTTCCGAAGTTTTCTAACTTCGATCTTTATCTTCTCCAACTTCAATCTTGTGCACCAAAAATTGGGATCTAGAGCTTCGGTTCTGATTTAGATCAGGAAGCACGAGTGTACATTAGGCGTGTGTGATTAATTTTGTTTCTAAAATTCGCAGTGAGTTGAAGTTTGAAAGCAAAACAAAATCACATTTCTTGATTCTGAGGGAATGAGAAACACAAGTGTTAGTAAGATTTGAGTGAATTTGTACAAGATCAAAGGTAAAAGATGGAAACGGTAGCTTAAACACAAAGCTTCTAGTATTTGATAGAAAGAATTAGAATCAATGGATGATTTAGATGTGTGTGTTGTTTGGAGCTCAAGACCTTGATCTTGTCAATGATGGTTACATAATGGTTGCAACAGATGCAACTGAAGCATAAAGAAACACGCATAGAGACACGAGGATGAAGGGTTGAAAGGAATTATTCTATATCCATCAGTGTATGGATACAAACTTATTTGAGAAGATTGTTGATTCAACAACGGAGAAGGCTATGTTGGACATACTGGTACGGTGCTACGGCAGTGATGCATCACTGAAGAAGGTGAAACTTCAAACTCTATGTAAGGAGTATGAGAATCTCAACATGAAGAATAATGAGAAGGTACCTGGTTACATCTCCAGAGTGATTTTGATCACAAATGAGATGAAGTCTTTTGGAGAAAATCTCTCTAAACAAGTAATAATTGAAAAGGTAATGATATCATATACTCCTCAGTTTGATTACATTGTTGTAGCAATTGAACACTCCAAGGACCTTAGCACCTTGAGAATTGAAGAGCTGCAAAGTAGTATAGAGGAACAAGAGTTGCATCTGACTGAGAGAAACTCTGAAAGAGAGGTATAGTAGGCTCTAAAGGCGTCTTCAAGTAGGAAGAATCAGAAGCAGTCTTGGTCAGAGGCCAAGAAGAGACATGACAGTGGTTATTAGAAGTCAGAAGCCTCTAACTCTGATGAGAAGAAACATCAGAAGGGAAAGGATAAGTTTGATAAGAAGAAGGTTCATTGCTACTATTGTAAGAAGTTTGGCGACCTTGCTGCTGAATTTTGGTCAAACAAGGAAAGGAAATCATTATAAGCAAACATAACCAGAGGAGAGTCTGATGATGAACTTGTTCTATTGATGGATTTTGAGTCTGATGGTGGATATTTGGTAGACTAGTGGTATATGGACACTGGCTGCTCAAATAACCTATCTGGAAACAAACAATGGCTGATTAATTTTTACTCTAGAAAGAGCACAAAAATCAGATGTGCTAATCATAAGTATCTGAATGCTGAAGGAATGGGAAATGCCAAAGTCAGAATGAATAATGGCAAGAGTGTTTCAATCAACGATGTTTGGTATGTTCCTGGCATGAAGAGAAATTTGATTAGTGTAGGTCAGCTAATTGAGAAAGTTTATCAGTTACTATGAAGGAAAATTTCTTAAAGTAGTATGATTCTGATCAGAAGTTGATTATGCAATCTAATTAGGGAAGCAATAAAACATTCAAGGTGAATGTGGAAATAACTGAAACTAAATGCCTTAGTTCAGAAGGTGTTGAAGGTGACATTGAGATGTGGCACAAGAGATCGGGGCATTTAAACTTCAGAAGCTTAGGGCATATGAGTTCTAAGAAGCTGGTATGTGGAATTCATGAAATTGTAAAGCCTGAGAAGTCATGTGAGATATGCATGAAAGGTAAGCAACCAAGATTGCCATTTGCATTAGAAGTGGCTCCAAGAGTAAAACATGCTTTGGGAGTAGTGCATTATGATGTATGTGGATCATTTGAAGTACCTTTACTTGGAGGAAACAAATACTTTGTGTCATTTATGGATTAGCTTACAAGAATCACATATGTATCAATCATCAACTTTAAGCATGAGGTGTTTGCTGAGTTTCAAAAGTTCAAGGTAAAGGCTAAAAAACGAAGTGGCCAAGAGTTGAAAATTCTCAGAACTGATGGTGGTTGTGAGTGCAACTCATCAAAGTTTAGAAGGTTCCGTTAGGAGAATTGAATTGAGCATGATGTTACTGCTTCACACACTCCTCAATACGATGGTCTTGCTGAAATAAGAAACATAAATTTGCTTGATATAAAAAAGAGCATGTTGAAGGAGAAGAAGCTCTCTCACACCTTGTAGAGAGATTTTGTTGCCATTGTAGCATATGTTCTCAACAGGTGTCCAACTAAGAAGTTGAAGGAAATCGTTCCTTTTGAGAAGTGCACTAGAGATAAGCAAAGTGTGAGCCATCTGAAGGTGTTTGGTTTTTTAACATGTCTTAGATGCTAAGAGAATGAAGTTGGATGATAGAAGCATAATGATGTTGCTTGTAAGTTACCACAGTACGGGTGCTTATAAGCTTTATTGTCCTGTTACCAATAAAGTTGAATTCAACAAAGATGTTATTGTGAAGGAAATAGAAGCATGGAATTGGATCAAGTTTCAATCCAACTCTGGTGCAGGGTTAACACCTGAGTTAACTTCTGAAGATATTTCAGACTCTGAAGGAGAATATGCCTCTAAAGAGGATTCATCATTTGAAGATGAGTCAGAGTCTGAAGGTGACTATGATGCTGAAGATGCGCTTATAGACTAGTCTAACTCTGAAGAAGAATCTGATTCTGATACAAATTCAGATGATGAACCAGACTCTGATGGTAATCATTCCTTTGAAGGTGGTCCAGCCTGTGAAGGTAGTTTAACATCTGATATTGTTCCAACATTTGAAGATGCTTCTGAAAAAGTTCAGATACCACAAGGAATCAGATAAATACCAAGAATATTGACAGGGTTTGTTATGTTGCAAGATACTGAGATAGACTCTGAAGGGAAAATCATTTAGTGTGCCATGTTGGTAGACTCTCAACCAGTTAGTACTAAAAAATCCCTCAAGAAGAAAGTATGGATGGATGGAGGCTATAAAAGAATAACTTAAGGCTATAGAAATAAATTAGACATGGGATTTAAATGAGCTTCTAAAGAACAAGAAAGTCATCAATGTCATATGGGTTTACAAGTTGAAACTGAAGCTAGATGGATCAATTGGGAAACACAATGCAAGGTTAGTATCTAGAGGATCTCTACAGAAATCCGGATTAGAATACTTTGAAGTGTTTGTTTCTGTAGCTAAACATGAAACAATCAGACTAGTGATTGTTATAGGTATTATTAGAAAATGTCTTCTTATGCTTTTAGATGTGAAATATGCATTTCTAAATGGTCATTTAGAAGAGGAAGCTTATGTGTTACAGCCTCTTGGATTAGGGAAAAAGAATCTGAAAGGGATGGTGTATAAGTTCCATAAAGCATTGTAAGGACTGAAACAAGCTCATAGAGCCTGGAATATGAAAATTGATTCAATTTTCATGCTTTAAGGATTAAAAAAATGTGAGATGGAGTATGGTGTTTATGTTCAGCATACATCTGATAACAATATGACTCTAGTGTGTTTCTATGTTGATGACATATTGCTAATAGGGAGTTATTAAGTTGAGATAGCTAAGTTCAAGAAGGTGATGATGAATAAGTTTGAGATAACTGATCTAGGAAATGTGACATATTTTCTAGGGATGGAGATTATGTACTTTGATAAGGGTATAATCTTGCATCAACTGAAATATGAACTTGAGCTTCTGAAGAGACTTGAGCTAATAAATTGCAAGTCTACAATTACACTTGCTGAAACAAATCACAAACTGGATTCTGATGTTAAGGGTGATGATGTAGACGCTACAACTTTTAAACAGTTGGTAGGCTCATTGAGATATCTTTGCAGTACAATACCTATCATTTGCTATGTATTTGGAATGACGAGTATGTTTATGAACAAACCATAATGGTCAGATTACCAAGCCATTGTCGTGATACTAAGGTATACTAAAAAAACTCTGAAGCATGGAGTTATGTCCCCTTCTGGTGCTAAATCTGATTCAAAGTAGATATGCTATTTAGACTCTGATTGGAGTGGAGGCGTAGTTGACAGAAGAAGTACTTCTGGGTATTTCTTCAAGTATCTGGGAGGTCTTATTTCTTGGTGCTCCAAGAAACAACCAGTAGTTACATTGTGAACCTGTAAAGTTGAGTACATTGTAGGTGTTTTGTTTGCTTGTAAAGTTGTTTGAATTCTAAACTTGTTGCAGGATCTGAAGATCAAAGTGAGCAAGTCGGTGAAGTTGTTGATTGACAACAAATTGGCTATAATTCTTGTGAAGAACCCATTTATCGTACCTCGAAAAATGCGAACCACCTCGCAGAGCAAAATGGCACGCCCATGAGATGGACTTAATAGAGTCGCCATCGATCTTTATTTATTCCCATAGAGGGAAGGGGGGAAATATTGAATAAAATCCCTAAAAGAAAGGAAAGGATATGGTTATCGTAACCAATATTTGGGTTTGGGAGTCGGTTATGCAAGAGGAAGGTATCAGCACCCCTCACGTCTGTTTTACTCAACGGAAACCATTTAGTTAGAGTCGAATGAATGTTAGCTTATTTTAGTTTCTAATATCCTAATTATTGAGCAGGAAAAAAGAGGGAAGAGAAATATTTTTGTATTTTTATAAAAGAGAAAGGAATATTGATAAATGAGAAATCAGAGCGTCTGTAGTTCTGGATAAAAAGATTTGTTTGTTGGTCGATTTTAGTGAGAGATATTCAGTCGCATTCGATGGAAAATATTGATTTATCTAAAACAGGTGAGGAGAGGAAGTTTGCATCACAACATAATTGATTTACAAATCAACATTCGCGGAAAACACCTCTTATCTCAACTCAAATGGTTTATGGATGAAGCAATATTTTACATCCTAAAACTTAATCAAAGCTAAACATTCATCCACCTAAGTCAAAACATCACAAATGGCTCAAGAATTACATCACAAGATTTATCAAGGCAAATGACATTAATGTAACATCAACATGATGAATAAATAGTAAAGATGAGTCATAAATAAAACATAAATACCAAATGTACATGATGAAATAATAGAACACACTACTAAATATATTTTTAGATTTTTTTGTAATTTAAAAAATATTATGATTTTGTAATGATGATAAAAATGATTAAAAAAAAGAAAATAAACAAAATAAATAATTTTTTAGTTTTAAATATGGAATAAAAAAAGTTAAGTAAATAAAAAAATAAATAAAAAATATTTTTTTTCTAATATTTAAAAAGATTGGTGAAAGAAATAAGAAAAGAAAATAATAAAATAAAAAAAATGAAAAAGGAAAATGGGAAGAAGGAAAAGAAGTAAAAAGAGAGAAATGGGATTGCAGTTGGGGGGGGGGGGGGGGGGGAGGGGGGGGGGGGGGGGGGGTTGTTGAACCCCGCGCCCTCCAAGTTATCAACAAAACAAACAAACCACTGCGCCAGGCCCTTAGGCCTTGTAATGTTTTGCTTCAACAAAAAAATATTAAAAACAAATTTAAAATTGAAAATGGTGCGAGATTGACTTCATCTTCTTCCTCGAGCTTTAAGTTTCATAAAAATGGAGCTTTCTCTAAAATGGACCAAAATTCAAGTGTGAATATAGTATCTTGCTTAGTATTTCATGAGGATTTCAAATATGCCCATGATTTAATTTATTTTCAATCTATAATGAGAATTTAAGAAAAAAATAAGAAAAACCTAAAATTTCAAACAAAAATTAAATCACATATGTCAATGATTAATGCTCATAACCTTAGGGTTTTCAACCAACACATCAAGACAAACATATTGGTAACAAGAATGGATTAAAAAGATGCTCCTAAGTGTGAGAACGAGAAAGCAAGAAAGTACCTAAAATGGTGAACTCGTGGACCTGCCAAACGTGCTTCCAACAATGATATGATGATCCTCCTAGCTTCCTTGAGTTCACATGAGTGTGATGATGTGCTTAGAATGCCTTGAAACCTCCTAGACCACTCTGATCAAATCAAGTTGCATAGATGAAAAAGTGAATTTTAGTTATGGTGTCTGGGGTGTTTCAGGTGTAGTTTGATGCATACAGAAGCTTTGTGATGGTGTATTGAGTGTGTTTATGAACGAAAAGTGGAAGAAAGAGCAAGGAATTGTAAGATTCAAAATTTCACTTTAATGGAGGTTTTTGATATTTTTGCTCTAATGCTCTCAAAGACACTCTGATTTTTATTTATGATTTAATTATATATATATATATATATATATATATATATATATATATATATATATATATATATATATATATATATATATATATATATATATATATATATATATATATATATATATATATATATATATATATATATATATATATATATATCTTGATTAGAAATTCAAATGCTTGTGTTATGATGTTATGATGTTTGCTCTACATTTGTAGAGGTCTTTGAAGTAGGTTAGGACTTGGTTTGGATTAGATTATGGTTAGGATTTTGTCTTGTAATGATCCATTTTCACAAAAGTGGCAATTTTGGCTCTATGCACCAAGGCTTTGATTCTTGACTTCATGATCGTTTTTATCTCTCAATGTTAGGCTTGTAAAAATGCTTTTGACCTCCAAGATCAGTTACATCAGAGTTTTATCTTGTTTCACAAGTTTTGACCAAAACTCAAATTTCACTACAAGCCAAAATGTTAATCCCCAAGTGATCAATTTTGCAGCAAGTTTGTCGTTATTATAGAGGCCTATTTTGCACAAATTTGATATCAATGTGAAGCTAACATGGAAAGGAACAATGTTTGTGTTGATAGCAATCTGAGAAAATCCTGGGAAGATGCTCCAAATTGTCTCCAAATTCGTGCGGATAAAACTGAATTTGACACTTAGAAAAATTTTGTTTCATCATGCATTTCATTTTATTGTGAAACCCTAACTTTGATCCTTCAAATCTCTCAACTAGCACATGCTTTTTGGACTAAATTTTCCACCATGATAAAGTAGGAAGTATGATCTTCAAATGCAACCCTCAAATATTTCAATTGGATTCCTAGATTAATCATAAACTGACCATAAAGTCATGCACTTGAAAAGGTCAAAAACTTAGAAAAATATTCTAAGTGTTTTGAGTTTTGCAACAACTTGAAATCTCAACTTTGGCCATCAATTTCTTCCTCTTCAAGAAAGCTTCTGCCTTCAAATTTTCACCAACGTGTAGTATCAAATGTCATCTTTAAATGCAGCCCTCGAGTGTTTCAAGTTGATGCTTGAGGAAGAAGTTATAACCTTGAAGAATTGGTCATTTGATCATGGATTTTTGTACTTAGTGAAATTTCAAGAAACCCTAATTTGGTCAATTCTTGATCTTTTCTTGATTTGACTAGATCAAACTCAATTATATTTCATATTTTCATGATTCTTGACTTGAGCAGTCCATGGTTGACAAAAAATGTCAAAAGTCAAACTTTGACTTTGAGCATCTGTTGACGTTTCATTAGTTGAATCAAAATTCTTCAACTATCAATGCATCCATCATCTTGAGCCAATTTAATCACATGAATGGACCATAATGATGCATTTGAAGCCTTTGAATCACATTTCAAGCCATGGGATCATGTTTTGGTTAAAAAGTCAACATCAAACTGACTTTGACCAAAACCCTAATTTGAAGCATATGATGGATTGAAACTTGATGAACTTGAATTGATGCCAACTTAAACTTGATTATTGATGGAAGGAACCCCTTGATCACTAAGCATGAGTTAAGAAACTTGAGATGTTGAGGATCACACTAAACCTCTGATTGATCAAACACTTGAATTCTTTGATGCAAAACTCTAATTTGTAATCAAAGCAAACAAGATACACACAAGGAAACACTTGATGCTATGCAAACGATGCAAATGAAGGAATTAAGGTGGAGAAAAATTTAGGGTATGACATCAGTGCTGCATAAAAGAAGCAAGCATATTGATACAATATTTTACTTTCTGAGAAATCAAGTTCAGAGTGGTGTGCTTGAAGTTGTTCACTATAGCATTTATAAGCAACTTGCATATGTGCTGACTAAAACAATCAAAACTGAACACATTATCTATTTAAGGGAGGAAATAGGTATTGTTGATTTTAGTTTGTTGAATGTGAATTAAAGGATGATGTTGAAGTGTGTAATTAAAATTCAAATTCTGTTGCATTTAGAGTTAATTTGATTTTGCATTTAAATTGTATTTGACTTGGGCTTGTGTATATATATATATAAGTTAAAGTTTAGTTCAGTTTCTAATATAATTTTGTAATCATTTTTTAATTAAAAGATAGTTACACAATTTTCTCTCTTCCATCTTCGTCTTGTTTATCTTCAAGCTTATGCACCAAATGAGTATCACTTCTCAAATAAAAATTCTAATTTATTAAAAAGAATTTCAATTGAAAGTGGCATATTATTTAACTTGTCAAATTTGCTAAAACAGTTCTAGATAGACTACAATTATACAATATTCCTTTTTAGACTCTATCATTTTCTTTTACGCTTGCACAAATAGATGTAGTGGTAGGGAAATGCGATGGAAGCAATAGTCCAAGACGATATGAGTTCAAATTTTCTTTTATTTAATTCTTTTGGCACCTTCTTCGGGTGACATATGATTGATGCTCAAATAGTTCTTTACAAATACAAGGTTAATGCAAGTTTTCCATCTGCTTTGGTGCCCAAGTTTGACGCTCCTTAATTGGTTGCTTGTATAAGAGGATGAACAAAGTCCTTGTGAATAGGCTTTTCAAAGTCATGGATCATCTAATCTCATCAAATAAGTATGCCTTTGAAAAAGACAATCAATTAATAGATGGGGTAATGGAAGTGAAGAGCATCACTGACTTTGCTGACAAATATATCGGTCAACATTTTATCTTCTAAGTAAACTTCCCTAAAAGTCTATTATTGGGTTTGTTGTAGTTTTTTAGACTACGTGTTAAAGAGGGTTGACTTTGATAATGTGGAGTTTCATGAGTGAAGATTAAGTGAAATCATTCGACAAATTTACATGAGTGAAGATTGATATTTAGGTCAACAAATGTTTAGATATATATGTGAATAGGAGGAAAAGATGCACGTGTAGATTTAATTGGTATTTCTGCACCGGGAGAATTGAGGACCGTAGGTGTTACTATAGGATGAACAATCCTCAAAATCTCTTTAAATAAAATGACAATTAAAAATAATAAAACATATAATCAATATACTTTCATATCATTTGTATTTAATATTTTTTTTATTTAATATTTTTTGATTTTCTATCATAAGAAATAATGAATTTTTTATACAGAATCTAAAAAATTATGCCTAACAATATTGTATATTGTAGATTAATATATATAACTTTTAAGAAGATTAAATTTTATCATTCAAAAAACATAATAGCAGTTTTTTTACCCTTTTGCCTTCTATTTGTTATAATCTTTATTACATTTTAATATGATTATCAACTTTTACTAAAAAAACCTTAAATATATTAAAAGTTTCTTAAAAATTTATTTTTTATTTATTTATAATACTTTTAATTATTTATTATCATGTTTTATATTTTTCCATACAATAAATAATTAAGATAATTTTGATGATTGGTAGTACTTCAAAATTTGAATACCATAATGAAACAATGATAATCTTTTAAAATAGTAATTAACAACATTACAAAAATTGGAGGGAGTACTACATGTATTAAAAGTTTGTTACGAAGGATTTAAATGAATTTAATAGATACAAATTATAGCATATTGTTTAATCTAATAATAATCAAGAATAATTAGAACGGTGTACCTTATAAGATTGAAGAGACGGTTATTGAAGCTTGTGAGTATGAGAGAATTACTACCCTCATTGCCGTTTAGGATTTTCAGAGTAATTTAATTGTCTAATTGGGAGACACTTAAATAGCTAAACGGCTGAGGGCATGGACCTTTCATTGGGCTTAACTGAATGGTCCAATCCATTACGGTCCATTCAGACACAAAACTCAATCAAACAATTCATCTATTTAGTGTTTAATAACGATAGACCATAATATAATTAATTAATAATTAATTATGTCAATCTATATTTGATTAATTAAATAATTAATCTAACATGTTCTACGGAGGGAATACTACATGTATTAAAAATTGGAGGGAATACTACAAAAATGGGAAAAGTCCCTACAATTTTGTGAATAATTACGTGAACATATGTTTTTATATTGATTCAATATTTTGGTCAATATAAGTGAAAGTCAACTAATGTTAAGAATGGGAAACAAGCCTTCACGTCAAAAGAAGTAGAATTTTATTTACAGAGTACACAATTAAAAAGGGTAGCAAATATTGACATTTACAAACTAAAAGAATTCGATTTTTTTTTTCATTAAGGTCAAGTGTGATGTCTTTTACCGTATTTAAATATTTTGATAATTTTAGTCAAAATAATCTCCTTCTCAAAAATAAAAATTCAAAACAACCTTAAGGATGCATACAAGGGAGGCGACTACCACTAGAACAATTTTTTTTTTTTTTATGATATATTATCACCTCAAAATCTATATATTATATAATTAATATTTTCTTTCAAATTTAATTTTACATGAGTATTATTTTTTATTATTTTCAGTTTATCATTTAAGTTCAGTTTATTATTTAATTATAGTTTTTTAAATAATAAATAAAATATATTTTCAGTTTATTTCCAAAATTATTTTTGATTAGTTAATATATGTAACATAATAAACTGAATATTTATTAAATATATTTTATTTAAAAATAAACTGAATATTTATTAAATATTTAATTTTTATTCATTTATTTAATATTTGTTTATTTAATTTAAATTATTTAATATATATTTAAAACATATTTTGTTAAATATTTATTTAATAATAAACTGAGAGTATATTTTCTTTATTTTTTAATATATTATTTTATTATTATTGCATAAAAATTGAAAATATTATTACATAAAATTAGTTTATTATTAAATAATGTTTGTTTATTATTAAATAATGTTTAACTATGTATTATTTGTTATAGTTGTACTATGTAATAAAATGTACGTAAAATATTAACATTGTAATACATTAACACTGCAATTTTACTATGTATTATTGTTGCATTAAATATTAACACTGTAATATATAAATTTTGAGGTGACAATATATCATATTAACATTGTAATATATAAATTTTGAGGTGACAATATATCATAAAAAGTAAACTGAATGGTAGGCATCCCTTGTATGTATCCTCAAGGTCACATTAAAACAAATAGTTTTAAAAAAGTTAATATAAAATATTTTGAAGAGTTAAGAGATTGATATAATTTTTTTTTAAATTAAAAAAATAAAATAAACCTTAAAATTAAGATAAAAAAATATAAAACCTAATTATTAGTATGTTTATTACTTATAATACTTAATAATTGATATTTAATAAAAATATAATTCTTTTTTTTATTTATGCAGTTTTTTTTTAATATTATATAAAATGATTGAAATATATCTGTGAGACGAGATTAAGATACACGGAAAAAAAATTAAACCTAATTATTATTATGTTTATTATTTCTAATACTTAATAATTGGTACTTGATAAAAATATAATTTTTTTTCGTTTATACGATTTCTTTAATGTATAAGTGAAATAGGAGGAAATAATATAGATTTAATTGTGTAATGACTATCACAATCACAATTTGTTGCTGCATTATGAAATTAAAATTGTGTGAATAAATTTTTTTTTTTGTTGAAACAGTGTAGGTGGAAAGAACCTTGTCAAAGTTGATTAGATTAATATTTTAAATTGACAGAAATATCCCTGACAAACTTCTAGGAAACAAGGAAGCAACTACGGTCCTGTTTTTTTTTCTTGATAATCAAAAGCTAATAGCTCTCTGTTCCCTTGCTGTCATCTAACAAAGGTTCATCAAATTTCTTATACTCTTTCCTTGAAACTCCTCATCTTATATATCTATATAAACACTTCAATGCTCATTCATCAATCTCATCAAACAAAAATCTCACATTAGTTTTACATTATTCATATTCTTTTTCTTTTCTCTTTTTGATATTATTAAGGTTATGGCAGGAATTGATTTTGAGGATTTGTTACCGGTAATCGCGAATAAGCTAGGTGGTGAAGGCTTAATGAAGGAACTAAGTAATGGGTTTGAGTTACTTATGGACAAAGAGAAAGGTGTGATAACTTTGGAGAGTTTAAGGAAAAACTCAGCATTGATGGGTTTGGAGGATTTGAAGGAAGATGAAGTTGTGAGCATGATGAGACAAGGTGATGTTGACGGCGATGGTGTACTCAGTGAGATGGAGTTTTGTGTTTTGATGTTTAGATTGAGTCCTCAGTTAATGGAGGAATCACGGTCTCTGCTTCAACAAGCATTGCAACACGAACTCAAAAATCATGATTCATAAACCATTCTTAAGCCATTGTTAACTTCTATAATGCTATTGACTATTGATTTTATTTTATTTTTTTACAATTGAAATTGTTTAGAAGAGAATTACATACGTGTACTACAAGTTACAAGCATTCATCCTTAATAAATAGAGAATTGGATATGTTTTGACTGTTTATTTTTGCATTCCGGATTTTCGTATAGTTGATTTGTGTTAAAGTAAATTAGTTTATATATTGGTGTATTCACTTAACATGAAATTGAAAGCAAATATAAGAAATATAATAAAATGGAAGGATAATTGGAGTCATCCCAATTAGTATTAGCAAAAATTACTTTAGGTAAAAATCTATAAAATTGATATAGATATAGATGCAGTTCCTTACCCACTAAAATAATATAGTATGTGTGTGGTTATGAGTATCTTAATATGTACGGTGACATTTAGGTTTTAAAATTAATTTATTTAATTGAATCTTATATGTTTAAAAGATTTATTAGAATTCGCTATGTATTTTTAGTGAGATTATTTGGAGTTGGGTTGATTTATATAATTATCACTAATTTGAATTGATTAAAATAATAGAATATGAATAAAGGAATGAAATAATGAGTTATAGGAGAAAATACTATTTTTACGAAATTGGCGGGACAGTAAGAGAATAAACCAAAGTTGAAGGAAGTTGTGATAACTAAATTAAATAGAAATATTAGGTTTTTATTTAATTTAAATAGAAAAAGAATGAGAAAATAACTTTAGACTTTATAGTACATCATCTAGGCTCTAAACTCTGATCAAGCTTCACTTCAACTCTTATATGAAGTCTCTATTATGACGAGAAATATATTTTAAAAAAGTACAATTAAAAAGAGATTTATTTAAAAGGATAAATATGTCATATCTTCAAGGATTATTCCCTATACTAAAGTATTTTTTTCATGTCCCATCATCACAAACTCTCTACTGCTAGCGCCACCCTAACTACTATTACATATGAAGTGACCTTCATACGATGGACACTTTAAGGGAAATTCATATTCTACCTTCCAACAGATCTATTTCACTTTTATATTTAGAGGAACAAGAATATGAAAAGAGTATATGAGTATTCGCCTCGCCTAATCTACAACACCACAACAAAAAGAGAGAAGCAATAAGGCACAAGAACAAAGAAAAATCATCTGCTTAGAAAAGAAAAGATAAGAGAGGGTCATTTAGAGCTCTTATTGTATATTATTTTAAGTGTACTCATGTGATCTTCATTTTGTGTGTTATCTCGTTATTAAAAAATACTTTTGTAAACACAATACTAAATTCTTAACCTTGAGTTAAGTCCTTGAGTGACTAGTGTTAGTCTGAATACTTAAGATGTCTTAGACAATTGGTCTTTGAGTTGATTTCTTTAAGAGACCAGGTTAGTCAGGCTCTCAAGAAGACATTGACGGTTAGTCTTTAAGGTTGTAATCAAGTGGACTACTGGAGTAAGTTATTTTCTAAGGAAAAATTACTCATATGGGTGGACTAGAGGTAACATAGTTAACAGTGAATCAGGATAAAAATATTTGTGTTCATATCTTTATCTTTATCATTGTTGTTTGATACATTGGATAACACAAAATTTTGAATCTAGAAACCCAATTCAACATCCCTTTCTTGTGTTTCTTGCACCTTCAGTTTATTGTTTAATTGGTGTTAAAATTTTATGAAATAAAACAAAATACTTATAATGGTTCCAAGATGAGTGGGTCGCGTTAAGTTTGATTAAAGTCATGTGTCATCTCAATTTGAAAGTGCAACTTACAAAATTTATAAAATTCAAAATGCTGACTAAAAAACTTTTTAAATTAGTCACAATTTCTCCCCCTTGAAAGAGTAATATTAACTTAATTTCAAAAGTTTATCAAGGCCTAGAATTTGATTAAAGCTTATGTGCACTAGTATAAAGTCTCTCATTTCCTAAGTCTTCTAAATAATTGAAATAAAATTGAAAAATTTTGAAGTGAAATGAACCAAAGTTTTATCAACTTCGTTCAAACTCAGAGTACGAGTTGAATTGGACAAGACTCGCTAAATTTAACAATTGAAACAAAGCTCTTGATTAACTATTTGATAATGATAAAAATATAGAGAGTTTTTAAGATAAGAATATTATAAGTTAGTATGAATATCACTAATTTAAAAATAATTTTTCCATATTTTATCATGCAAAATTTGGTCAACTTGCAAAATAGTCCATCAGAAATAATTGACATGCTTAGGAATACTCTCTAAAATATTACAACTTTTATTTTTTTAACTTATTCATACAAAGCCTGACTTCGTTTATATTGTATTGTAATAATAATATTTGGTTTTGAATTAGGTCTTATATTTTGATGATAACAATACATAGATTCACAAAGAATAATTTTATACCTAATGATTTTGTTAAGTGTGTAGATAGTAGATACAAGTTCTGACTCTAATAAAGTGACGTGTGATGTCATCAGATTCTGAACCTAGTGCACTCCGACTCTGAGATGTGTGTTCTTCAAATATTGCTTAATGCTTCTGACAGATTTAAGCTCTAAAGTTGTGTGCTTTACACTCTGATGACATAAGTTCTGAAGACTATGAAGACCAATGTTCTATAGTTTCTAAAGACTAGGTTCTAAATATTTTGAAGACTCTAAATACAAAGTTCAGAAGACTCTGAAGACCAAGTTTATGAAGATTCTAAATACAAGGTTCTAAAGACTCTCACATACAAACTCTGATTCTTCTTCTATGCATGCTGTCATACCCCAAATTTTACCCCTTAGATGTCATAAAAATTTGCATGAGCATCATAAGTCAATCATCTTTTCATCACTAACCAAATCAACAAGCTTTATTTGTTTTGTTTATTTTATTGAAATTAGGGTTTTGTGGAGAAGAGGAGTAAGCTTTGATCAATCATGAGTTGAGTAGGAAATCAACCAAGGAGGTCCTCACACCTTTCATGGGTCTATAAGAGGTCATTTGGTCTAAAGAAATCCAGGTCAAGAGTCTCTTAAGTGGATAGGAGAGGCGTTGTTTTCATCTGATTCAAAAGTCAACTAAAGTATCACAAAAGTCAACTCTTGGTTGTTATGGTCAACTCTAAGTTTTGGAGGTCTTTGAAGGTGAGAAAAACACTTAGAAGGGGGGGGGGGGGTTGAATAAGGGTTTTAAACAATTAAGATGATAGAAAAATAACACAGTATTTTTATCCTGGTTCGTTTGAACTCAAACTAATCCAGTCCATCCTACCAAGGTGATTTGCTTTTGTCAACAAGGACTTAATCCACTATATCAAACTTTATTACAGTGTAAACCACTAAGACAACTGTCTTAGTCTTCTCAAGAAATTCTGACCACAACTTGGTCTTCTTAAGGAAATCTTTTTACAAAATATAAACTAACAAATGTGTTTAATTTGTGCTTCTAAAAAGCTATATCACAATAGTGATTTTTACACAAGTTAAAGAACGAAAATGAAAACTATTCTAGCTTGAAGAATATTTGAATGGGCGCTTTGAATAATTTGTCAATAGTTCCGTCAACCTTTGAAGTGATGCTAATGCTTGCTTTTATAGTACTTTGAAATCCTTTCTCAAAGACTGTGCAATCTGTACATTCTGTTCTTTTTGTATTCTATTGACTTTTCCTTTCTCAAAAGAGGAATGTTCTGACAAATCCTTTTTGTCTGAAATCCTGTGTCATGCACAAATGAGGAAAGAGCCGTTTAGGATAAGACAAGGAATATACCAACGGATCTTTATTTGAACAACATCTTCTTCAACAACTTTGGAACGCCTTGCATCAGAACTTCTGATGATGTTCCAAGTTCTTCAGATCAGAGTTAACTCAATCAGAGTTTCTCTATCAGAGTTTGTAGCAAAGTGCTTTAAGCGTGAAATCCTTATCAGAGCATACTTGCTTATCAGAACTTCTGTACTTGCAGCGTTGAGTACTTCCAGAGTCTTATGAAGCTTTACGTGTGTTCTTTGCTCAAGTTCTTCTTAGCTTCGCTCAGAGTCATTGTAGCAGATCAGAGTCTTCTGATATGTTGCTTCTGACGCTCAAAATGTTTTCGTTCTGTGGTGTTCAGAGGCGTTCTTGCTTCCAGAATAATATTAATTTTGATATCTGAAGCAAATAAACACTTGAACAAAAATTAGTGTATATAAATTCTCTATACAAAATTTCATTAATGTTATCATCAAAACAATGAGATATATTGAACATCAATTTGTGTTCTAACAATCTCCCCCTTTTTGATGATGACAAAAACTGTAGGATATTTTGTTAAAAAGAAAAGAAATATTACTCCCCCTGAGAATATTAATCTCCCCCTGAAATAAATACTTCTGAAAAGATAAAATACTTCCCTTTCAGCTTCTGTATTCTTTTCAGCTTCAGAGGAAACTTGCAGATTCTCAGACTTTTAGTTCAGAGTTAATTCTTAGAATTTTGTCAGAAGAGAATTATTTGCTCTGAAACACTCAAAGATATGATTAGATAAAAAGTTATCATGTATGAGTTGCCTTTGGTAACTGTTTATGTGAATTATCAAAATTACCATTTCTCCCCCTTTTTGTCATATCAAAAAGAAAATCTTTAAGAAAAACTATAAGACAGAAAAAAAGATAACAGAAGAAAAACAATAAAGCATAAGATAAATTCAGCCAGAAAAACATAACATTCAGATGCATTAATCAAGTTAATCCATAAATAATATCCAAGACCAAAAACAAACAGACAGATAAAACAAGTGCACAAAACAACAAAGAAAAACTAAGAATAACGAGAAGTCAAAATCCTCAAAAGATTCGTTATCTCAGAGGTGGATTCGTCTTGTTTCGCCATCCATGTCTTGATATCTTCAGTTGTATTTTCTTGTTTAACCATCCAAGACTTGATCTCAGTGTTGCTAGCCTTGAGTTCAGCAAGCTGAGCATGCAGATCTTCGTCTTCTTTCTTCACTTCAGATGACTCTGGAGCAGATGCAGAAGCAGAGGCATCATGAACAACCAAGGATGCAGAAGCATTCTGAACGATCATGTCAGCAGGTTGAGTAGACTCAAGAGTCTCAGAAGCAGGAGCAGAAACTTCGGGAGCTACTACTTCAGTTCTAACCACTTCAGCAGTCTCAGAAGCAACCAAGACTTCAGAAGGAATACACACGTCCTTTGCAGGTGTGTTTTCCAGAAGCAAGGTTGGGTTTCTGCTGACTCTCAGAAGAGTTTGTCTAACAGCCTCAGCAAATCTGACCTTGGCATCGTCAGTGCAAATCTCTTGAAGATTGGAAGCTACATAGTCAAATCTGGATCTGAATCTTTGCCAGATAGCCTCAGAATCATCAGGATTCAAACTGGACATGCATTCCTTCTTGACGGTCAATAACCACATGTTTAATTCTTTTTTAAAACCAGCAAATAAAGTACCAACATCCAGCCTAGGTTTAGGTTTCAGATAGATTTCTAAAGAAGGTGTTTTGGTGGTTTCAGAAGTTGAGGGGATGGAAAAAGAAGGGATATAGATGACAGGTGGATATGAAGAAGATGGAGTGAGGACAAATGATGTTTTAGCAAACTGAGGTTTAGAAGGGGTTGGTTCAGATGGTAAAGTTTCATTATCAGGGTCAGATGGGATGGAAACAAAAGATTTGAGCAGAGATGAAATGACATCTGATCTATCAGAATTAGTGGAGTCAGATGAATCAGACGAATCAGAAGATTCAGAAGATTCATATGATCCAGAGGAAACTGGATAGACAGTCATAAGAGGTTGAAGATCAAGAACCATTGGTTTAGGATCAGATGGAATGGTTTCTGGTTGTTGTTGTTCAGAAGTTTGTTTTTCAGAAGGGGGAATTTCAGAAGGTTGGTTTGCAGAAGGTGTTGGTTCAGAAGTTTGAGGAGCAAAAGTTGGGGTTTTATCAGGAGTGATTTTCTGATGTATGTTGAATGAAGGTGTGGATGGTACAGATGATTGTGGTTCAGATGGTTATGGTTGAGGTTCAGAAGTTTTATTTGGTTTGGGTGTAGAAGGAAGTGGTTAAGATCTTTCTGGTTCAGTTGGAATAGGTTCAGAGTCGTGAGGAGGAGAAGGTGAGGGAATAGGTTCATAAGGAGGAGGTTCAGATGCTAGTACTTCTTTTACTGTTTCTAAAATAGAATCTAAACTAGCAGAAGCAGGGTTACCTTTTTGTTTCTTGACACACTTTGGCTTTGCAGAAGATGGTTCGCCAGAAGCTTTCCTTTTGGGCTTAGAAGATCCTTCTTCTGAGACCTTTCTTTTCTTCCTTTGTCTCTCCCCATGAAAATCAAATCCAGGTTCATCTGCTCTTTGAATCAGATGTTCTGGTATATGAGTTCCATCTGCTAAGCATTCTGGTATGTAAGCCAGAATGATCTCCTTGGGTTCGTTAGCATAGAAGAGAGGGAAATCATCTACAGGAATCCTTCTCTTGCTGACTTCTTCGGAGTTGATCTGATCTGGTGCAGAAGTAAGTTCTTCTACAATCCTCATCCTCTGTAGACTTTTGCCATTCAAAGGTTTTCCAACAACTAAAGCTACTTCTTCTTTCATGTCAGCTTCTGTCAAATGACCAACTAAGCCATTCTCAATCAGAATATTTGAGATGAGTTGTCCCATAGGTATCCAATTTCTCATCTTTTGGTGCTTGGTTCTGATTTCTTCTTTAGATTGCTTCACATGAGTCCATAGATGAGTGAAAAGCAAGTAAGGCAGATCCACCTTGATGCCTTTTCCCAGACAATACATGAAGTACATCTGATCAGAGTTGATGTAATCAGGAGAATTTGTTGATTTTCTGTGATGGATGCAACCTAAGAAGATCTTAGCCCAGATCTTGTATTGAACTTTCAAATTGTTTATCTTGCTTGAGGCTTCTCCAGAAGTAAATACTTCACTGTATACCTCATCCATATCCACACGATTTGCTGGTAGATGAGTGATACCATCTGATTCTTGATATCCTATCAGCTTGCGAATCAGATCTTCAGTGATAATGATTTTTTTGCCCAGAACTGAAGACATGATGAATTTGGGGAAAACTCTTGCATGACCCAAAACTCTTTGACCAAGCAAGGGTAAACTGGACCAACCAGTCTGTCAAAGTACTTTGTCCATCCTTGTAATGACACAGTTGGACGTAAATCAAAACCATTTTTACCAATACTTTCAAAGTCAATCAAGAACTCACAGAGAACTTCCAGTTGATCTACGGGTGTGAGGAGAGTTCTTTCAGGAGTTGTGAACGGAGTAGGACACATTGTAGAAGAAGAAACAACAACCATAGTTAATTCAAACTGTTGAGATGTTGAAGATGAAGTTGCCATTGTTGAAGAAGTGAGATAACGAATGCTTCTTTGGGTTTTAGGTTTGGAGGAGATGAAGAAACAATGGAGCAAACAGAAATGCATAAACGTGAGAGAGAGAGAGAGAGAGAGTGTAAAGTGTGAAATGTGTTGTGTTGTGGAATTTATAGGGCAACAATTAGGGCACACTTACACACGTTTAGCATTTAATTCAAATAAATTAAAAAGAAAACAAAAGATCACATCAAAAAGAATAATAATTAAAAGCAATTAATGATTCTGACAAGCGTGGGGAGGAAAACGAGAAATTGAGAATACAAACAGTACCTCAAAACAGCGTCTCATTGAGTACATTCCACCTTTTCAGATATCATGTGACACGTGTTTGATGTGGATGTGCCTCTGAATCTCTTAAGAATAAGAAACGTTAAACAACTCTCAGATCTTCTGAGACTTGTTAGATCAGAGTTTCATAAGAAATAATGTACCAAAAGAAATAATCAGAAGAAATTACTTCAGATCATAGACATTATTCATATTTCATCAGAATAAATTTTCTTCTGAATAATAGTTTTATTCTGGACAAAAATCCATACTAATATTCTTCAGAATAAATTTAAACCTATCTTCAGCAAGGGGTTTTGTGAAGATATCAGCCCATTGATGGTCTGTATCAACAAAGTTCAAACTAATAATTCCCTTCTGAACATAGTCTCTGATAAAATGATGCTTAATTTCTATGTGCTTTGCCTTAGAATGAAAAATTGGATTCTTAGAAAGGCAAATAGCAGAAGTATTATCACAGAAAATAGAAATGTTACTCTCATGAATCTGATAGTCTTCTAGTTGACTCTTCATCCAGAGCATCTGTGTGCTACAATAAGCAGCAGCAATGTATTCTGCTTCTGTTGTTGAAAACGCTATTGTGGGTTGCTTCTTGCTGAACCAAGAGATCATATGACTTCCCAGAAACTAACAGCTTCCAGAAGTACTCTTACGCTCTATGATGTATCCAGCATAGTCAGCATCACAAAATCCAACTAATCTGTATTCATCAGATCTTTTGTAACACAAACCCACGTTAGTAGTACCTTTCAGATACCTCAGAATCCTCTTAACAGCTGTTAAGTGAGATTCTCTAGGATCTGATTGGAATCTAGCATATAGACAGACACTAAAGAGGATATCAGGTCTAGAAGCAGTCAAGTACAGAAGAGAACCAATCATAACTCTGTAGAGCTTCTGATATACCTTTTTACTTACCTCTTCTTTACCTAGTGTGCTTGTAGGATGCATTGGAGTCTTTGCTACCTTGCTTTCTGACATGTTGAATTTCTTCAGAAGTTCCTTTACATACTTTGTCTGATGTATGTAGGTACCTTCTGGAGTCTGATTCACTTGAATTCCCAGAAAGAACATGAGTTCTCCCATCATGCTCATCTCGAATTCTGCCTGCATAGATTGAGTAAACTCCTTTCCAAGCGTAATATTGGTAGTTCCAAATATAATATCATCAACATAAATCCGACAGACTAAAATGTCTTTGTTAATTGATTTATGGAAGAGAGTAGTGTCAACTTTTCCTCTAACAAAGTTTTTTTCCAGAAGAAAATTACTCAGCCTCTCATACCAAGCTCTGGGACCTTGTTTTATGTCATAGAGTGATTTCTTAAGTTTGAAAACATGTTCTGGAAATTTTTCATTTTCAAAACCAAGAGGTTGATGAACATAAACTTCCTCTTCTATAAAACCATTTAAGAAGGAACTTTTAACATCCATCTGATACAGAGTGATGTTATTCTTTGCAGCAAAGGAAATAAGCAAGTGAATAGATTCTAACCTTGCCACAGGAGCATAAGTTTCTGTGTAATCTATACCTTCTTGCTGACTGTATCCTTGAGCAACCATCCTAGCCTTGTTTCTGATAACTTCTCCTTGCTCGTTTAGCTTGTTTCTGAAGACCCATTTAGTTCCAATGATGTCGAACCCATTTGGTCTTGGAACTAGACCTCATACGTCATTTCTGGTGAATTAGTTAAGCTTTTCTTGCATAACAAGTATCCAATCATTATCGTTTAAAGCCTCATCCACAGAAGTAGGTTCAATGATAGACACCAACCCAAACAGTGACGTTCCAGAAGATCTGAGAAATGACCTTGTTCTGATAGGGTCATACTTCTTTCAAATTATCATTTCCTCTGGATGAGAGGCTTTGATTCTGGATGATCCTTTAACATTTGGTTCTTTAGAAATTGTCAAGCTATCCATCTGAGCAGTCAAGGGAGTAGCATCTGACGTTGCTTCTGGTGCTTTTGCTTGACCCTTTTCTGCCTCTGATTCTTCAGAGTCTGTGAGAAGAACTTCTCTATCTGCAGAAATTTCAAGCTGTTTTGGCTTTTGATTGCTAAGCTTATCATCTAACATGAATTGATTCCTCTACAATCTGTGTCTCGGTATTGTATACTCTGTAGCCTTTTGAGCATTAAAAATACCCAAGCATGAAACACTTCTGAGCTTTACAATCAAACTTGTTCAGATTTTCCTTATTGTTCAACATAAAACATACACATCCAAAAGGATGGAAATAAGAAATGTTGGGCTTTCTATTCCTTCATAATTCATAGGGAGTCTTCTCCAGAAGAGGTCTTACAGACACTCTATTCTGAATATAACAAGTTGTATTCACTACTTCTGCCCAAGAATGTTTTGCCATGTTAGTCTCTTTGATCATGGTTCTGGTCATTTCTTGCAATGTTCTATTTTTCCTTTCTACAACTACATTATGTTGAGGAGTTCTAGGACAAGAAAAATCATGTGCAATGCCATTTTCTTTAAAAAAAATTCAAAGTATTTGTTTTCAAATTCTCCACCATGATCAATTCTGACTTTAACAATTTTAAATTCTTTTTCGTTTTGGACTTGTTTGCAGAAGTCAATGAATTCAGAATGTGACTCATCCTTGTGTTTCAGAAATTTTACCCATGCCCATCTGCTGTAGTCATCAACTATGACTAATCCATACTTCTTGCCTCTGATGGATGCAGTTTTCACTGGTCCAAACAGATCAATATGAAGCAGCTCTAATGGTCTAGAGGTTGAAACAACATTTTTTGTTCTGAAAGAAGATTTTGAAAATTTTCCTTTTTGACATGCTTCACAAAAAGCATCTGAGTTGAACTTCAACTGAGGAAGTCCTCTGACCAGATTGAGCTTATTAATCTGAGATATACGTCTCATACTAATATGACCCAATCTTCTGTGCCAAACCCATTGCTCATCGTTAACAGACAAAAGGCATTTTACATTCTGAACTTTAAGTTTTGAAAGATTGATTTTGTAAATGTTGTTCTTCCTTTTTTTCCATTAAAGAGGATTGAGTCATCTTTTTGACTGACAGCTTTACAACATTTTTGATTGAAGATTATGTCATAACCATTGTCACTTAATTGACTTACGGACAATAGATTATGTGTTAATCCTTCAACAAGTAAGACATTAGATATGGAAGAGAGGTTACCATTACCAATAGTTCCAAAGCCTATTATTTTGCCCTTCTAGTTCCCTCCAAACTTCACGTCATCTCCAGATCTAAGTTCCATGCTTTGGAACATATACCTTCTTCCCGCCATGTGTCGCGAGCAGCCAGAGTCCAGGTACCATGATTTGTGTCTCAACTTTGTTGCCATATTTTCTTAGGTACCTGTCGCTACTGCGAAAATCGGCGCCGGCTGACAGAAGAGTCGCCATCGTGCGTTATTTATCCCTCAGAGCGGGAAAGGAAACGCTCGAAGTAAACCTCGCAAAAAACGGGGAAAATGTATGGTCATCGCAACCATAGCCTGGGTTCGGGAGTCGGTTACGCAAGGGGAAGGTATTAGCACCCCTCACGTCCGTCGTACTCGACGGGATCCACGCTTGCTTGGGTTGTCTACTGGGTGCAAAACAATCTATCTACGGCTGCTAAATCTAAACGGAAGGGAATTGACTCGATAGAGCGTCGCACTCTATGCCTACGTATTCTCAAGGGAGAAAGTCAGAGTCAACGTAGTTCGGGACTACGGGGAAAATTGGCTCGCCAAGACCTCGCGTCTTGTGCCTACGTATTTCCACTGGATGGAAGATCAGAGCTTTACGTAGTTCAGACTAACTACGGCTAAACAAACATTCTCACACAGCAGTGAGAAAAACAACTGGTTGCACAGGGTCGGGAACCTATGGGCAAAACTATGGTTCGGTCTCAAATGCACTCGGGCAAGAGAGAAAAAAGGGTATCAATTAGTCGTCAGCGGGAAAGTCTCGATCGCACAGCCGCGAGAGAACAAAAGTCAGTCGTTAGTGTGCTCGCTAGGATATCGCATCCTATGCCTACATATCTTCGTCTGGTACGAAGAATCAGAGCAGCTGTAGTTCGGCTACTACGGGACCACAGCTCAAATCTCGTTTTATTCATCTCTGAAAAATGATTACAATGGGTTGAATACTGAAATAAATCTCCTAGGAAACACTATCCTATTCTATCCTGAAAAATCGAACGGAAAGAGCCCCCTAACAAATGGGCTTCTAAACTATCTCTAAAATCGGAAAATAATTCCTATGAAAATATACCTAAAGAAAATGAACTCTAAAAATATTAAATCGACACTTTAATATTTTTTCCTTTTTTCTTCTTTTCTTTTCACCTATTTTTCCCTTTTCTCAAAATATTCTTTATATATTTTTCCCTTTTCTTTCTATATATTTTTTCTCCATTTTCACAATATTTTTCCTTTCTATTTCTTTCAACAATATTTCTTTTCTCTTTATTTCTTTTTCTATTTTTTTATAATATTTCTTTTCTTTTCTTTTCATATTTTTTCACAATATTATTTTTTCATAATATTTTCTTTCTACAAATTTAAACAAAATGGGAAAAATAAAGGAAAGAAACACAGGGGGTATACTGGATTACAGGGGGGGGGTCAGTAAGCAAAAACAAAAAAACAGCCAGTTGGGCCCAGCCCATTTGCTTTCTGCAAAAAATGAGGGGGTGCGCTGAGTACACTGGGGATGTTGGCCAGCAACGCGCATTGAGCCCAGGCCCAGAGCTTGTCCAAAAAACCCAGAGGGGTTTGTGTGCAAAAACGTAATTGGGCCAGAGGCCCAATCTCTCCAACCCACTTTCCTCCTCCCTTTCTGAAACCCTAATTCCACACTTCGTTCAACCTAGCGCCGCTGCCGTCTTCCTCCCCTCGTCTCCGTTCGAAACCTTTGCCAGAAAAAAGACCATAGTACCACCACACAAATTGATATACTAATCCACATCCTGCTTCTTCCTCGTGTTCGTTTCCAAATCCTCCCCCAAACTTCTAAGAATAGCACGAATGGATCTGGAGATCTGAACATGTAGGATGAAGAACAAAGTGCTCAAATGAGGCCTTCTGGAGATTTGAAGTGTTGGTGAATGTTTGAGCGTGATTGCAAGTTCTTGATGCGTGGCGGAGCTCCGAATCTGGAGAACGGTTATTGTTGATGAAGGCTGGAGGCGATCATGGATGTTCGTTGATGATTTCTTGAAGACGATGAAGTTCGTGATAACTTGGGGATGAATTTCTGGAGATCTTGTGGATGAAGATTGGAGCGATAGTGACCCCGACGATAGTTCCTGCGTGAAGATCTGTAAACGCTGGTTGTTCTTGATGAAGAACGGTGTGTGTTCTTGTTGGAGTTTTTGGAAAAGATTGATGGTGATAGGTGGATGAAGGAGATGAAGGTGGCTGGTTGAGTGGTGGTTCTGAAGTTTGTTGAACGGTGATGAAGATACATGAACCTGGTGGCGATTGAAGAATTTTCTGGGAAGATTTGATGTGAAGCATCTGATGGATACGGTGAAGATTGAGGCTGATGAAAGTTGTTGCACGGTTGAATCTGGAGTTTTCTGGAGAATTGGTGGTGGTCGGAAGTTGGACGAGGAAGATGAATGTCTTACCGGAGAAGATGAAGATATGAATTCTGGGTTTTTTGGTGGTTTTCTGGGTTTTGTGTTTTCCGGCGACGGCGCGGTGGCCGCCGGCCATGCATGCCGGCCGGCGAAGTTTGACGGTGAGAGGCTGTGTGGTCGCCACGTGGTGGTGTTAGTGGGTAGAGCGCACGCATGTGAGACGCGTGTCCCACGCGTGGCCTGGGAAGATGAAACGGAGAGATGGCGTGGCGTCTGAAGGTGAAGAAATGTGGGACCATCCTCCTGCATTACACGTGTGCAGCTGAAGCTTTATACTCTGAGATTCCTCTAGGTGCTTCTGGAACGTTCTGGAGAGAACTGGAAAAGACTGGAAATTGCTGGACTGATTTGGACTTTTTCTGGACTATTGCTGAATGAACATGGACAAAAAACTGCATTGGGCCTGCGAAAAGCCCACACGAAAATGGAAAATAACTCACAAAAACTGTATTAACATGATTAAAGAAAATGGATTAACACTACTTTAACAAGACCTAATTAATCTAATCAGTTTTGAATTAAATCTAAAAAGGAAAAAAAACTCTATTAAATTTCTATTAATCCTATTTATTTCTATATCTAAAATTAAAACATTTAATTTCTATTACCCTATTAAAATCTATTTAATAAGAAAAAACTATATTAAAAGATTAAAAAAGCTATCAAAACCATTTTAAAAACTATTAATTTTCTAAAAAATGAAAAATGCTATTAAATTCTATTTAAAAAAATTCTAAAAGCTATATTACTCTATATTATCTAAAAAGAGTAAACTCTACCTAATATATTCTAAAATGCTATAAATGATTTAAAATCTAATTAAAAAGAATTAAAACTATAAAAAATCCTATTAAATCCTAAAAATGATTAAAAAGCTAATTAAACCCTAAAAATAGCCAATAAAATCCAGAAAAATCACAATAATTCCCGAACGACACAAAAATAATCGGTAAAAATAAACGGGCACCGAAATATCCCAAAAATCGATTCTATCTATCTGAACTGATAAAAAAACCTGAAACACGAGACGAGAGCTGTGATCCCTGATAAAATCAATACAAATGAAAAATGCACTGTATGCAATATGCAGATGCGAATGCGATTATGCGTCGAAACCTCGAGCCAGATACGAGACCTGGTTGGTCAAATTTTAGGGTGCAACAGCTGCCCCTATTCAAGCGGCTTCGACCTGAATGGGTGAAGAGCGCTCAGCCTTCAAACATTCAAGGTAGATGACGGTTGAATACAAATGAAACCCTGAAATTTGCCAACCGCAAGAATATACTGCAAAGCTGCTTGAGAAATAGCTTCCAATAAACTGAAGTTTGGTTGTCACGGCAACATCTGGTCAATTTTCTGATAAATTTTCTTCTCCTTTTCAACACCTGTGTAACGCCACAAGTATTGAAATAATGCTTCGGAAAAGCAAACGACTTGATTCCCATCTCTCTCATGGGATCAAATCCGGTCAACTCACAGTTCACTGCGAACTTGAGGACAATTCTCCTGGGGAATTCTGAATGGAACTGCCTGGCACCTATTTCGACGAAGGGGGCAGCTTCAGAAGTCTGATCAATGTCAATCTTCGTTGTTGTTGTTGTTTCCGATGCTGATGTAACAACCAAATGAAGAATCACTCCGCTGGGGAAGAGAAGCTTAACCAAACAACTCTGCAGGTGAACAAATTCGAAATCCAATAGGTAACCATTCTGGTCTATGTTTCGACATGCGTATGCTTGATAATGATGCAATGCCCTATATGACATGGATATGCTATGCGTTCTGTCTGAAAATGCGAGGCCCAGACGGCATGGATATGTTATATGTTTGTATAAATGCAATGACTATATATGCAAATGCTAATGCAGGCTCGAGCTGCCAGAGAACACCAAGTCTGAAAACCACTTGGCAAAATAAATGCCGAAGATAACGCCAACTCTACTGGGGATGACCTGAAGTCACAGAACCATCTCAGCAAAATAAATGCTGGAAACGGGAAATCAAATCCGCTGGGGATAACTGCCCTGCTGGAGAAATGGAAAAGCAACCCTGCTTTGTAACTTCACTGGGGAAAGAACAACTTTGCTTGGGAATGCTCTCTTCAAACCATTGGCAACTGGTTGTGCTCTGCGGGGACTGACCCAAACTGCGGTTGATCGTATGCAGCACACTGCTGGAAATGCCCCTTCTATCAAGGATATCAATCTTAATCTGCTGAAGATACTCCTGATCCTACTCTGATACAGGGTACAATACAATCTCGATTCTTCCGGGGATAATGCGCAACTTTCATCTGCTGAAGAGCGGCAACAACATCCACAAGGAATTCAAACATTACTCGGAGCACTGGTATCTGTCGAGCTTCGTATCGGGGAACATGACAACATGCGGTTCATTGGGAAATACTGTGTCAGATACCTTTAGGTTTTTTTTGTTTCTTTTCTGGTTTATGGTAAACACGGACTATGTACACAGTGAAAATATGGGAATACTAGACGAGAACTAGCATTCAAAGGTAGACTACCAGGCGAGAACTGATAGGAAAGTTGGTTAGAAAATTGATTTTTTATGTTTTGACATCAGACGGGCTGATTGGATAGCAGACTGAGAAAAAGACAACCAGGCGAGAACTGGCTGAAAGCTCACGTACACCAGGCGAGAACTGGTATAACACATAGGGTAAAACACACGATGACCAGGCGAGAACTGGTTACGCGACGACATGTACCAGACGAGAACTGGTTACAACACGTAGGTTAAAACACACGATGACCAGGCGAGAACTGGTTACGCGACGACATGTACCAGACGAGAACTGATACAACACTTGAAGAAACGGTAACCAAACGAGAATTGGTTACCAATAAACTGCACCAGGACGGGAACTGCTGCTTACAATAAACTGCACCAGGACGGGAACTGCTGCTTACGGAAGGGTGGGCCAGACGAGAACTGGTTACCGATTTGCCAGGCGAGAACTGGACTTTGGAAACGACTGGTTACTGACACGCAACAAGTTTAAACTGCAGGATAATGATCCAACGACAACAAGACCTTCTTATTTGAAAGGCTCAGGTTTTGATAAGGGGTATTGACATGATTCCCGATACTCAACTCCGGCTGGGGATAGACAGACTAGCTTGAACAACTTGCCCCAGTACACTCAGCTGGGGATAGAAAGACTGGCGTGCACAACTTGCCCCAGTACAATTCAACTTGCCCCAATCTAACTCTTGGGAGTACTTGCTCTGAACAGCTTGCCTCGAGAATACTTCGAGAATATTTGCCCCGGTATCTGTATGATAACAGAATTCAATCTTCATCAACCCAGTTGGTTTCAACATTCTCTGCGATGACTTGCCCCTGAATGAGCGATCTAGCGACTTAACGCGATCTGATTATCTACTGGAAGCATCAGCTTTCAAATCTCCGCATTCTGCATAATTGCCCCTGATTGGCTCTCAAGAAGACGCACTTCTGATCAACTGCTTCTCAAACAAACTGCCCCCCGCTCAACTGGAGCTTTAGGACTTGTCCTCAGACTGACTGATATTGAACTTACTGGAAGTCAATGCCCCTGATTCATTGGGCTTCGCAATATACCATTCTGGTTCAGACTGCTGAATTACTCAGTCCTGCTTGATTATTCTCTGTTGGAATTTCTTCTATGCCAACTACTAACCTGCAATTAAAATTGTCTGTCTACGAATGGTAATCTTAATACAATGGTTATGCAGATTTTGAAAAAATTTTGAGCTGTCACTCATGCATATGATTGTGAGTGACGAATGAACCAAAGTTCAAACGTAGTGCTTACATGGTCAGTGAAAATACAACAAGGATGTGACTAGCAAGTCAAGAAGGAGTCAGGTTACTCAACCTTATCGTAATGCGTTTCAGACTAACCCTATCTCAATTAGGTCTTTTAAGGGTTGTATCGTGGTCGGGTTCACGGTTCGTGAAACAAAGGATATTCGGCTCAAATTTTGATTTGGACCCACCCCTTCTACGTGATGATCTCCGATCCTAAGGTTCAGTTAACCTGGCACAAGCGCTCGCCTCTCCGAGGGGTATGTTGAATGGTAAGGACCATAGCTAAAGAATTCACAATGCTTTTCTTCTAGAGTGATAGCTACTCCTTCTTCGCTTTCGGTGTCTGTGTACACGACTTTGTGATTTGCTGGGGAAAATTTCCTTTTTAATCCCTCTTTTTCATTCTTTTGATCCCCTAATTTTTGCCTGGACTGACTCATTTTGAGTTCTCTTCGATTTTTCGATTTCTTTTGAAGTCCAGCGGGATGCCCTGATTTTTGCCTAAGTATTAGCTTTCCAGCTTTTCTTTCTTTTTACTTAGCGGGCTTTCTTTCTTTCTTTTGGAACAAAGTCGTGTGACACTGGTTGTCTTGATTGCTCCGAAAGGATTGTAACTGTCTCACTCCTGATTGGTGAGGTTTGACCTCTTGAAAGGTGTAAACTGGTTGGTCCTCGAAAGACAACACCCTTCTGTAAGACTTGAATGCTCGGTCAAGCTAACTGACAACTACCCTGCCCCGGGTTAAGATGTAAGGGTAAAAAGTCCGAAAAAACTTCTACTTCCTGGCTCGAAGTGGTTAACAAGGGACTAACTCCTTATATCTCCAGTGTTTAGGGAATTTGAAACAATGCCTTGTACGTCATCGGTACGGTCTTATCTGAAAGCATACAATCATCAGTTATGAGTTTAGTTTTCGTCACCCTCCCTCCTAACTTTGCTAGTCACAGCGATAAAGTGGAGTGAAGAAATGCAAGTGTCAGTGCAATGCAATAAATGAGCGACAGCGACATGACTAATTCAGAAAAATGCATAGTCACTTTATTATTATCACCATTCGAAACATACAATGTTTAAGAGCAGGTAGTAACTAACAGAAAAAGAAACTACAAATGCAAAAATGGTAAAAAGTCCGAGGACTGCCAACGTTGAGGCGCCTGCCTGTCTGAACCACTGGCTTCTGCTGGGGAATACCTTCCGAGTCTATGAGCTTAGACAGCTGAGGGGTTGGGATGAACAAACAGAAACCCTTCTCGAAAGGAAATGCGATCCTGATCAATCAACTGTTGTACCTTCGCCTGAAATGCTTTACAATCTTCCGTCGAATGCCCCGGAGAGCCACCATGATAACCACACTGAACGTGGGGATTATACCCAGGAGGGTAAGGTTCTGGAACTGGCTTAAGAGCTTTCGGCTCCACCAAAGACTTCTGAATTAAAGATGGTAGCAACTGGCTATACGGCATCGGCACTGGGTGAAAAGGAGCGTCCCTCCGTTCCAAGTTGTTGCGAGGTCGGTTCTGATTCTGACGCTGATTCTGATAACCTCGACCACGAGTTCGCTGCTTTGCAATAGAAGCGACATAAGATACCTGACGGGGTGCCCCAGGCACGACTGTCTGTTCAGAATAACGAGACACAGAAGATACTGACCGCTGAGAAGACGGAGAACCAACAGATTTCACCGACTCGACTTGAGGATATCCAGCATCTGTCAGGACCGCGTTGATCATAGCTTCATCTTCAGATTGAGAGCTACAGAGAGATTCAGTTTCACTGGCCTGACCTCTTGAAACATACGGGATTCTTCCAGTCTTTACGCCATACTCGATGTGCTCTCCCGTCCTTACCAACTCAGTGAAATTTGGTGCGGTTCCAAGCATTCTTTCGAAGTACGGGCTCTGCAAGGAGTTCACGAACATGCCTTTCAGCTCTTGATCTAGGAGCGGTGGTTGCACTCTACCAGCAAATTCTCTCCATCTCTGAACATACTTTCTGAAAGATTCATTGTTCCCTTGAGACAATTCTTGCAGCTGCATGCGAATAGGAGCTTCATCAAGATTATAGTCGTACTGCTTCAGAAAGGCATTGGCTAAATCCATCCATGATCGGATCTGATCACGCTCTAACTGCATATACCAACTCAGAGGTGCGCCAGTCAGACTATCTTGAAAGCAATGAATCATCAGCTTGTCATTGTGCACAAATGAAGTCATTCTTCAGCAGAACATCACCAAATGTTGCTTCGGGCAACTATCTCCTTTGTACCTTTCAAACCTCGGCATTCTGAACTTCGGAGGTAACACTAGGCCAGGAACCAGACACATATCTGCAGCACTAGGAGTAGCAGCGTCTTTACCCTTCAAGGCTTTGAATCTCTCCTCTAATGCACGAAACCTTTCAGCATACACGGGAGCTAACGGGTCTTCATTCTTTGCTGTCGGGACCTCTCTTCGGGGTTTTGGCACAGGGAAGGCAAAACCCTGGTAGTTTGAGACATCAACAGAAGGAGAACGTTCACCTCGGACAACAAACTGCTCTCGCAGACCTTGGTCTTCAACAGATGGCTGCACAAACTGAGCCGCAGTAAGGTTGTTCACTTGCGGAAAGTCTTCGTCGTGCGGAGATCCATACAGAGGATTGGACGTCACGGTGAAACCTGACAAGGTATCAACAAACTGGAAGCTGCTCTCTGACATAGCTACCAATGGTCTTCAGCTGACTTCACTGCTTGACTCTGATCAAATTTGCTTTAAATCTGCTTCAACCCCTTGGTCGTCTTCAATATTCACCTTCAGAATCAAAATAATGGCAGGATTAGAGCTCTGACTAGCTGGCGAATGGTATGCAATATGATGCGAAGATGCCTATGCAAATGCAATGCAATGCAACAAACACGGGATCACAGCCCCCACACAATCTAAATACTGCTGCACTGCTGACGGAGCACGGTTGCTCTGGAGAGAAGACCAGAATAATGGGTAGGTTGGAAGTCAAGTTTCCTGCACAAAAAAAAACCCCCCACTCACAGGTGTGGACCTATATCTGACAAGGCACGGCATCCTATGCGGTTGTCAGCATCACAGACTTTCAAAACTGACGATACGATTCCCAGGAGGAGTGGCATCATCGAGTCTTGGAGAGGCCTCACTTAGCCAACTTCCAAATGATCGGTTCCCAGAGTCGACAATTCACCAAACCAGCAACCGTCTCAACCCAAAGGGTTGAAAGTGAAGCCAACCGGATGAATCTCGTCTGAGCGTGGATTTCATGAGACACTAGTGCCTACAAAGCAAGCACGCGCCCACTAATTTCCACTCTAAGTCTAAGGTGCACTCCAAGCCCAGGTCCGGCTTATCTCAATATCATAGAACACCCGTAACACCCCAACAGCAACAGATAATATCGATAAATAAGCCCCAAATAGACAAGCAAACGAGCGCTAGGATTGACTCTCTCCAGGGACGTTGGATCCCAAAATTGACTCGCTTTCGGGACGTTGGATCCCTAGGAAACTATACTATCCCCAGCAGAGTCGCCAGCTGTCGCTACTGCGAAAATCGGCGCCGGCTGACAGAAGAGTCGCCACCGTGCGTTATTTATCCCTCAGAGCGGGAAAGGAAACGCTCGAAGTAAACCTCGCAAAAAACGGGGAAAAGGTATGGTCATCACAACCATAGCCTGGGTTCGGGAGTCGGTTACGCAAGGGGAAGGTATTAGCACCCCTCACGTCCGTCGTACTCGACGAGATCCACGCTTGCTTGGGTTGTCTACTGGGTGCAAAACAATCTATCTACGGCTGCTAAATCTAAACGGAAGGGAATTGACTCGATAGAGCGTCGCACTCTATGCCTACGTATTCTCAAGGGAGAAAGTCAGAGTCAACGTAGTTCGGGACTACGGGGAAAATTGGCTCGCCAAGACCTCGCGTCTTGTGCCTACGTATTTCCACTGGATGGAAGATCAGAGCTTTACGTAGTTCAGACTAACTACGGCTAGACAAACATTCTCACACAGCAGTGAGAAAAACAACTGGTTGCACAGGGTCGGGAACCTATGGGCAAAACTATGGTTCGGTCTCAAATGCACTCGGGCAAGAGAGAAAAAAGGGTATCAATTAGTCGTCAGCGGGAAAGTCTCGATCGCACAGCCGCGAGAGAACAAAAGTCAGTCGTTAGTGTGCTCGCTAGGATATCACATCCTATGCCTACATATCTTCGTCTGGTACGAAGAATCAGAGCAGCTGTAGTTCGGCTACTACGGGACCACAACTCAAATCTCGTTTTATTCATCTCTGAAAAATGATTACAATGGGTTGAATACTGAAATAAATCTCCTAGGAAACACTATCCTATTCTATCCTGAAAAATCGAACGGAAAGAGCCCCCTAACAAATGGGCTTCTAAACTATCTCTAAAATCGGAAAATAATTCCTATGAAAATATACCTAAAGAAAATGAACTCTAAAAATATTAAATCGACACTTTAATATTTTTTCCTTTTTTCTTCTTTTCTTTTCACCTATTTTTCCCTTTTCTCAAAATATTCTTTATATATTTTTCCCTTTTCTTTCTATATATTTTTTCTCCATTTTCACAATATTTTTCCTTTCTATTTCTTTCAACAATATTTCTTTTCTCTTTATTTCTTTTTCTATTTTTTTATAATATTTCTTTTCTTTTCTTTTCATATTTTTTCACAATATTATTTTTTCATAATATTTTCTTTCTACAAATTTAAACAAAATGGGAAAAATAAAGGAAAGAAACACAGGGGGTATACTGGATTACAGGGGGGGGGGGGGGTCAGTAAGCAAAAACAAAAAAACAGCCAGTTGGGCCCAGCCCATTTGCTTTCTGCAAAAAATGAGGGGGTGCGCTGAGTACACTGGGGATGTTGGCCAGCAACGCGCATTGAGCCCAGGCCCAGAGCTTGTCCAAAAAACCCAGAGGGGTTTGTGTGCAAAAACGTAATTGGGCCAGAGGCCCAATCTCTCCAACCCACTTTCCTCCTCCCTTTCTGAAACCCTAATTCCACACTTCGTTCAACCTAGCGCCGCTGCCGTCTTCCTCCCCTCGTCTCCGTTCGAAACCTTTGCCAGAAAAAAGACCATAGTACCACCACACAAATTAATATACTAATCCACATCCTGCTTCTTCCTCGTGTTCGTTTCCAAATCCTCCCCCAAACTTCTAAGAATAGCACGAATGGATCTGGAGATCTGAACATGTAGGATGAAGAACAAAGTGCTCAAATGAGGCCTTCTGGAGATTTGAAGTGTTGGTGAATGTTTGAGCGTGATTGCAAGTTCTTGATGCGTGGCGGAGCTCCGAATCTGGAGAACGGTTATTGTTGATGAAGGCTGGAGGCGATCATGGATGTTCGTTGATGATTTCTTGAAGACGATGAAGTTCGTGATAACTTGGGGATGAATTTCTGGAGATCTTGTGGATGAAGATTGGAGCGATAGTGACCCCGACGATAGTTCCTGCGTGAAGATCTGTAAACGCTGGTTGTTCTTGATGAAGAACGGTGTGTGTTCTTGTTGGAGTTTTTGGAAAAGATTGATGGTGATAGGTGGATGAAGGAGATGAAGGTGGCTGGTTGAGTGGTGGTTCTGAAGTTTGTTGAACGGTGATGAAGATACATGAACCTGGTGGCGATTGAAGAATTTTCTGGGAAGATTTGATGTGAAGCATCTGATGGATACGGTGAAGATTGAGGCTGATGAAAGTTGTTGCACGGTTGAATCTGGAGTTTTCTGGAGAATTGGTGGTGGTCGGAAGTTGGACGAGGAAGATGAATGTCTTACCGGAGAAGATGAAGATATGAATTCTGGGTTTTTTGGTGGTTTTCTGGGTTTTGTGTTTTCCGGCGACGGCGCGGTGGCCGCCGGCCATGCATGTCGGCCGGCGAAGTTTGACGGTGAGAGGATGTGTGGTCGCCACGTGGTGGTGTTAGTGGGTAGAGCGCACGCATGTGAGACGCGTGTCCCACGCGTGGCCTGGGAAGATGAAACGGAGAGATGGCGTGGCGTCTGAAGGTGAAGAAATGTGGGACCATCCTCCTGCATTACACGTGTGCAGCTGAAGCTTTATACTCTGAGATTCCTCTAGGTGCTTCTGGAACGTTCTGGAGAGAACTGGAAAAGACTGGAAATTGCTGGACTGATTTGGACTTTTTCTGGACTATTGCTGAATGAACATGGACAAAAAACTGCATTGGGCCTGCGAAAAGCCCACACGAAAATGGAAAATAACTCACAAAAACTGTATTAACATGATTAAAGAAAATGGATTAACACTACTTTAACAAGACCTAATTAATCTAATCAGTTTTGAATTAAATCTAAAAAGGAAAAAAAACTCTATTAAATTTCTATTAATCCTATTTATTTCTATATCTAAAATTAAAACATTTAATTTCTATTACCCTATTAAAATCTATTTAATAAGAAAAAACTATATTAAAAGATTAAAAAAGCTATCAAAACCATTTTAAAAACTATTAATTTTCTAAAAAATGAAAAATGCTATTAAATTCTATTTAAAAAAATTCTAAAAGCTATATTACTCTATATTATCTAAAAAGAGTAAACTCTACCTAATATATTCTAAAATGCTAGAAATGATTTAAAATCTAATTAAAAAGAATTAAAACTATAAAAAATCCTATTAAATCCTAAAAATGATTAAAAAGCTAATTAAACCCTAAAAATAGCCAATAAAATCCAGAAAAATCACAATAATTCCCGAACGACACAAAAATAATCGGTAAAAATAAACGGGCACCGAAATATCCCAAAAATCGATTCTATCTATCTGAACTGATAAAAAAACCTGAAACACGAGACGAGAGCTGTGATCCCTGATAAAATTAATACAAATGAAAAATGCACTGTATGCAATATGCAGATGCGAATGCGATTATGCGTCGAAACCTCGAGCCAGATACGAGACCTGGTTGGTCAAATTTTGGGGTGCAACAGTACCCATATTTTCTTGGGTCCTCTGGGGTTAGTAGGTTTGAAATTCTTTCTGAATTTCTTTCCCTTAAAGGTATCTTTGTTCTGATGAGGTTTTGGTTTATTAAACACAGGTTTGTTATGATCAAAACGTGTGTGCTTAATATCATTTAAATGACCATATTTGAAGTGAGTATACAGAGGATAATACTTAATGATCAGTTTATCAACATGTTTTGGATTTAAATCCTTCCCAGAAGGTGATTTATATCCAATTCCCTTTCTATTGTTTCTGCTTACGTCATAGATCATTGAAGCCATCTTGCTTCTATCTAGGCCTCTGGCCAAAAACTTCTGAAAGCTATAATCATACTCTTCTAAAATGTTTTTCGAGCATGATATAGGATATGAGTCAGATTTCTGAGCTTTTTCTAAATCATTTTTCATTTTAAGATTGTTTGCTTTAAGCTCAGCAACTTCTGATCTCAGCTGATCATTCTCAGATGCAAGACAGCTTTAAAGCTTCTTGTATTTGAGTTTAATATTGCTGTAGCTTTCAAGAATTTCAGATAAACTTTCAGCAAGTTCAGCTCTAGAGAGTTCAGAAAATACCTCTTCTGAATCTGATTCTGATCCAGATTCAGTAGTTTCTTCGTGGTCTTCCACGTCAGCCATCAGTGCTACATTAGCACATTCATCTTCTGATTCTGATGAAGATTCAGAGGCATCTGAATCATCCCACGTGGCCATTAGCACTTTCTTCTTCTTTTCAAACTTCTTTCTGGGTTTTTCCTTCAGAAGTTTGGGACATTCATTTTTATAGTGGCCAGGCTCCTTGCACTCATAGCACACTACATCTTTCTTTCCAGATTTCTTATGTCTAGAAGACTCGCCACGCTGATCAGATCTCTTGAAGTTTATGAACTTCTTTTGTTTGTGCTTCCAGAGTTGGTTTATCCTTCTGGACAGCAAAGACAGTTCATCTTCTTCAGAGGAAGATTCTTCAGAGCTTTCTTCAATAACCTGCAAAGCTTTAGCAGATTTGTTAGATTTTAGTGCAACATAATTACCTTTCTTATGAGGTTTGTCTTCATCTAACTCAATCTCGTGACTCCTTAAGGAACTGATCAGTTCCTCCAGAGTGATCTTATTCAGATCCTTTGCAAGCTTTAGCGTTGTTACCATTGGTCTCCACCTTGTTGGCAAGCTTTTGATGATCTTCTTGACGTGATCAGCAGTAGAGTAACCTTTGTCCAGAACCTTCAGACTAGGAGTTAGAATCTGAAACCTTGAGAACATAGCTTCTACAGATTCAGATTCCTCCATCTTGAAGGCCTCGTATTTCTGAATGAGCGCCAAGGCTTTTGTCTCCTTTACTTGGGAGTTTCCTTCATGCGTCATTTTTAGAGATTCAAACACATCAAATACAGTATCTCTATTTGTTATTTTCTCATACTCAGTATGAGATATTGCATTTAATATAATGATTCTTGCCTTGTGATGGTTTCTAAACTCCTTCTTCTGTTGATCAGACATAGATTTTCTGTCAACCTTTTTGCCTTCAGCATTTGTAGGATGAATATAACCATCAGTAACTAAATCCCATAAGTCAGCTTCATAGCCTAGAAAGAAACTTTCTATTCTATCTTTCCAGTAATCAAACTTCTCACCATCAAACATGGGAGGTTTGGTGCTGATTCTGTCTCTATCATCGTATTTGTTGTTGTAAGAAATTGAAGCTTCAGCAACCAGGATGAATCAAGAACAATAAATAAAGAGTTTTTCTCAACAGGATCTTTTTTTGTCACGGTTAAGTGAGAGCACTTACAGAACCGGAGCTCTAATGCCAACTGAAGGTGAGAAAAACACTTAGAAGATGGGGGGTTGAATAAGGGTTTTAAACAATTAAGATGATAGAAAAATAACACAATATTTTTATCCTAGTTCGTTTGAACTCAAACTAATCCAGTCTACCCTACCAAGGTGATTTGCCTTTCTCAACAAGGACTTAATCCACTATATCAAACTTGATTACAGTGTAAACCACTAAGACAATTGTCTTAGTCTTCTCAAGAAATTCTGACCACAACTTGGTCTTCTTAAGGAAATCTTTTTACAAAAGATAAACTAACAAATGTGTTTAATATGTGCTTCTAAAAAGCTATATCACAACAGTGATTTTTACACAAGTTAAAGAACGAAAATGAAAACTATTCTAGCTTGAAGAATATTTGAATGGGCACTTTGAATAATTTGTCAATAGTTCCGTCAACCTTTGAAGTGATGCTAATTCTTGCTTTTATAGTACTTTGAAATTCTTTCTCAAAGACTGTGCATTCTGTTCTTTTTGTCTTCTATTAACTTTTCCTTTCTTGGAAGAGGAATGTTCTGACAAATCCTTTTTGTCTGAAATTTTGTGTCATGCACGAATGAGGAAAGAGCCATTTAGGATAAGACAAGGAATATACCAACGGATCTTTATTTGAACAACATCTTCTTCAACAACTTTGGAACGCCTTGCATCAGAACTTCTGATGATGTTCCAAGTTCTTCAGATCAGAGTTAACTCAATCATAGTTTCTCTATCAGAGTTTGCAGCAAAGTGCTTTAAGTGTGAAATCCTTATCAGAGCATACTTGCTTATCAGAACTTCTGTACTTGCAGCGTTGAGTACTTCTAGAGTCTTCTGAAGCTTTACGTATGTTCTTTGCTCAAGTTCTTCTTAGCTTCGCTCAGAGTCATTGTAGAAGATCAGAGTCTTCTGATATGTTGCTTCTGACGCTCAGAGCTTTTTCCTTGTGTGGTGTTCAGAGGCGTTCTTACTTCCAGAATAATATTAATTTTGATATTTGAAACAAATAAACACTTGAACAAAAATTAGTGTATATAAATTCTCTATACAAAATTTCATTAATGTTATCATCAAAACAATGAGATATATTGAACATCAATCTGTGTTCTAACAGTCTTAGTCTATGATATCAGATGTTTGGATCATCAAAAGTCAAGTTGGAACAATAAAATCAGGAGATGTGAGGAATTAGGGTTTCCTTGATGAAAATTTCTAAGTTGAAAAGTCAACATTTGAAGTGGTTATCAAGGCCAAATTTAAGATGGTTCCAAGTGTAATTTATATTGGTCATCAACATGAAAGTTGTAGATAATCTCTTTAGCTTTCTTTTGATACCAAGAAATCCTAAATATCATTTTTATGAAAGTTGTAGATAACCTCTTTAACTTTCTAAGCATATAAAGAAGTCCTCAATTGGATCAGTGAGTGAAAAGTTATGGCATCACAAAGTTTGTTGATTTTGGGCACAAGTTAGGCAACTTGCCTTAGTCATTAATCCTTGACAAAATTTGCCCAAGTCATGTCCAGGTCATGCGTATGCTTGCCTAGACCAACTTGTTAGACTAGTTTTCATGTCCAATTTTTATCATGATCCTATCGTACCTGGAAAAATACGATCCTCGCGATGGACGCGAAAAAATATTCGAACAAAGTCGCCACCGAACTTTATTCATTCCAAGGAAGGAATAGGAAAATATTGATAAAACCTTTAAGAGATAAGAACATGGTCGTCGCAACCAAATTCTAGGTTCGGGAGTCGATTACGCAAAGATGAGGTATTAGCACCCTTTATGTCCGTTGTACTCAACAAAAACTTCTTGGTTCAATTCATGAGAGAAATTAGCTAAGTTTGTTTATCTTCTAAAGGGTTTTCTTACTAGGAGAAAATGAGTGGTTTTAAGATAGGGTGCTCGCCAAGGATTGGGGCCCTTGTGACTACGTACTCCCTCGTGCAATAGGAAAGTCAGAGCATCGTATACGCGACAGAAGGGACTAAACAATGTTCTTTGGGAAAGTTGTTTTGAGTTGTGGATCGCACGGGGACGAGGAATTAGTGTCTTGAGAGGTTTCAATCTCACGGGGGCGAAAAAAGAAATTTTGACGAGTTGAATGTTTTGCTAGAAGTGACGATTACCTGAAGCTTAAGAAAGGCTCCTCGGGCCCAAGTAATCGGAAGATTGAGTCAAAGGCTTGACTCTCTCTCTCTCTCTCTCTCTCTCTCTCTCTCTCTCTCTCTCTCTCTCTATCTATCTATCTATCTATCTATCTATCTATCTATCTATCTCTATCTCTCTCTTTTTCAACCTTAATTGCGAAAGGATTTAGATATAACTAAGATGTTTTTCAATTGATGATTATTACTTGAATCTTAAGAAAGGCTCCTCGGGCCCAAGTAGTCGAGAAAGTGAATCAAAGGCTTAACTCTCTCTCTTTTTCATCTTACATTATGAAAGAGTTTTGATATAGTTAAAGTGTTTTATAAGGTTGACGATTACACGAATATTAAGAAAGGCTCATCGGGCCCAAGTAATCGGGAAAGTGAGCTAAAGGCTTGACTCTCTCTCCTTTTCATCTAAGTGTTTAAGAAATTATATTTGATTTCATTTATCGAATTAGAAGAAAATTGTTCGAGCTTAAGAAAGGCTCCTCGGGGCCAAACAATTGACAAGAGGAATCGAAGACTTCATTCCAACTATCTTTTCATCTTTATTGAAAATATGGTCAAAATATAATTAAGTTTAATAAGTTAATTTTGACAAAATGCTCGATGTTGGTCGAGGTTTGAATTTACGTATGAAAGGACTAAGGTTTGAACTAATGGAAGGGAGATCCTATTGGTATAAGATAATGTTGATGGCGAGGCAAAAGCGCTCAACATACAAGAGGGTAAGATGGCTTGATATGAATCAAGTGTGCTTGGGAAGTTAAGGGTTAATTGCATTTGTTTGGAAAATACCTGACGTTGGATCAAGTTTATTGGTTTCTTTTGAAAAGTGTTGATTTTAATCTCATAAACCAATCGTTCAAGCAAGCATATATGTGAAGTATGTAACAAGCGTCATTGTACAAAACCCAAGAGGAGGCTATAAGGCCGATGACGATCGTGAAAACAATTGACTTACAAGGTATTGAAAAATGGATTGATGTTGGATCAAGAGATTAGTTTGAAAAGAGTTGGTTTGCACAAACATATGAAGAATGATATGAAGACAATTAAGGCATGATGATAACACAAACGAGGAAAGTGTATAAACACCAATAAAATCAAACTACCCATAATTTAAATCAAACCAAATAAAAAGCGAAATTATTCAAGTTAAACACATCTACTTAATTAATTAGTAGTCTAACTAACTAGTATCTAAAAATAAAAAAAATCTTCAGATTAAAGTTTTTTTTTGGCCTTTTTGGAATTAGAGAAAAAAAAGGTAAATACCCTAAATAATTAATTAAATTAATCTTGAATATTTGGTAAAATTAACTATTAACATTAATTAATAAAATTGTTTGATAAAATTAATTAGGAACTTGTTAATACAAATGTTTATAAATAAAATACTTGAAAATAAAATAATTTTTATTTCTTTTGAGTTAATATTTATTTTGAAAATAAAAATTAAATTAAAACTAAATATTTAATAAAGCTAATTGCTAAATTAATTAGTTAATATTAAATAAATAATTTTAATAAAACTAATAATGGAAAAAAAATACTAGGAAAAAAGAAATAATTAATAAGTTTTTTACTTTTATTTCTAAAAAGAAAAATTTTAAAGTAAATAAAAGAAAATAAGAAATGGGCCAGTTTTGTATCAGTAAAAGAGGGGTGTAATCACGAGCCCACCCCAGGCCCATACAAATGAAGCCCACACAGAAGAGGGAGTATTACATGAACTCCAACCAATTCTAATGACCACACACCCAATATGGGGCATTGATCAACAAAGACCTAGGATCTAACGGTTCAAAACGCAAGCGTACGATGGGCATGCAGGAAAAGCAGTATGGGAGATTGATAGAGGGTCAAGGCTGCCGACACTTGTCACCAGCTCATTCTGCCACCAACCATAATTGATGCATGCACGACCAGGTAAAAAAGAAGGATTATATGAATCCTCTTATCCTCACTCTCATACTCAGACTCACCCTTTCACTCTTTATTTTTTCTCTGCCACAAAAATCTCACCGAAAACCTAGAGCGACCGGAGAAGATGGTGGTGCGCGGTGGTATGTGTGAAAAAAATTTGAAATAGCGATGATGTGTACATTGTTGTGAATCAATTTGTTAGGAACCCTGATTTCATGGGATTTTCATGTGTGAATTATTCTCTTTGCTGCAGAACTTTCATTTGTCCTTTTGTGAGCTGTGGTCCCTACTGTGAGCATATGCCTTGCTGTGAAAAATGTTATTTGCAATATGCTGATATCTATTATTTTTCCATGATTCTTGATGTTGTAACCTCTTGAATGTGTTCACTATGCCTAATTTTACCTTTTTATGTGTCTTGTTAGAACCATAACATGCTAGGGTTTGATTTTTATCTTGGTTGTTACCATGAAACTTATATGTTTTCCCCCATGAAGTTATGAATTTACACTTGAACTATTGTAACATTTCTTGTATTCTTGCTTGTTTGATTGTCATCAACCCATGCTTATTTCGTCTTATGTTGTTACATTTGATCACTTTTGATCCTTATAATATACTTGCTTCAATTTGCAACTTGCTTACATCAATTTCATATGAATGTTATAGATGAACTTGTTGTTGTTACACATGTTCTTTGCTTACATTGTTGGTTATTACCTCTATGTCTTTTGATCTTTGTTAAGATGTTAAATGTTGATCTTGATTTTTATCATGATTGTTTACATGCTCTTACTTTATTTCTTCAACTTTGTCAAGTTATTCCCGAGTGACGGAACTTGTTAGTTCACATCAAGTTGTCTGTATCCCTTGTGTCCAAAGGAAAGTCTCTCTATTGACCTCTGGGTCATAGATAGCTCATTACCCTTATAGAACTTGATAGAGCCATTTACCCTTTAGAACTTAGGTTTAGATTTCTTCTTCTTTAGTCATGTCTGAACTACAGACGCTCTGATTTCTCATATATCGATGATAATACGTAGGCACAAGATGCGATGTCTTAGCGAGTTCACTAACAACTAACTTCCTGTTAACATTTTCAACTCAGGATTGGAGTCTCCACGCTCCAGGTAGTTGTCCCGACGTGGATATTTCTCATGTTTACCTATGCCATAGGACTTGGAGTCGTCGTGCTCTATTTAGTCGCCCCACTGTGGACATTCTCTTCCTTGCTAACTTAACCTTAGTTTAGAGTCGCCGCACTCTATGTAGGTGTCTCACCACAGACATTTACTTGCCCCTTGGAATCTCGACCATAGTCAAGAGTTCCTCACCCTTAGTTAGGTAAACTGCGGTTGCTCTGATTCTATCCTAGTTAGGATACGTAAGCAGAAGATGTGATATCTTTGTGAGCAAAATTAGAAACATAAACCCTAGGTTTTTAACCAAATTATGCCCTATCTCAAGCCATAGAAAACATTTAGAAACTTAGCATACAAACATACAAAAGATTCTTGTAGAGTGCTACAAATGTTTAGGATGTGAAATATCCACTCTAGGCATAACCAACCCCGGATCCCCGATCTCTTAGCGTTGTTGTTACATCGTGTAAAAGATCTTTCTCTCTTTAACCTTTCCTTTGGATAAATCAAAGTACGGTTGTAAATTTAATGAATTAAGATTCAAGTTAATCAATAGCTTGACATCCGATTCTCACCGCAACAGTACTACTGTTGAAAGATTTTATTAAACAAGTGTTTAGAGGGTACTAAACATTTTTCTTTTAGGAAATAGTTTTAGTCACACGGCAGCGAGAAGTTGGATTAATGTGTTCGTATTTTGATTGGTTGACGATCATTCGAAGCTTAAGAAAGACTCTTCAGCCCCAAACGATCGAGAAAGTGAGTCGAAGATTCGACCCTCTCTCTTTTTCAACCTTAATTGTGAAAGAGTTGTGATATAGTTAGAGTGGTTTATGAATGACGATTACTCGAGGCTTAAGAAAGGCTCCTCGGGCCCAAGTAATCGGGAGAGTGATTCAAAGACTTGACTCTCTCTCTTTTTCATCTAAGTATTAGGAAAATAGGTTTGGATTTTGATTGTTATAAAGATAATTTGATGTAGAATCGTATTATAAAGTCTTTTTAAAGAAGACAATTGTTTGAGCTTAAGAAAGAATCCTCAGGCCCAAACAATCGAGAAGTGGAATCGAAGACTTCATTCCAACTCCCTTTTAATCTTTTAACGAAATAGTGTTCAAGTATTATTAAGTATGTTAAGTTTACTTTGATAAAATGCTCGATGTTGATCGAGATTTAAATTTACGTGTGAAAACGATTAAGGTTTGAACTAATGGAAAGGAGGTCCTAATGGTATAAGGTACAGTCGATGGCGAGGCAAGAACACTCGACTTACAAAGTAAACGGTAGAACTTGATAACTGAATTAAGTATGCTTGAGAATGAGTTAGTCATCAATTGATTTTGTTTTGAAAATACTCGAAGTTGGATCAAGTTTATTTATTCTTTTAGAAAGAGTTGATTTTAATCTTGTATTAAACTAATTAGAATAACATCACTTTTCATGGGAGAGGGGTACATTTGCTCAAATGAGGATAATATCAAGCCATAATTAAGATATGCCATTCATACGTATGCAAGCAAACATAAATGTGAAGTGTGTAAAAATTATCGTTGTATAAAGCCCAAGAGGATGCTATAAGGTTGATGGCGGTCGTGAAAACAATCGGCTTACAAGATATTTGAAAAATGACTTGATTTAAGAATAAAGATTTAGTTTGAAAAAGTGGTTTGTACAAGCAAGTATGGAATGGCATAAATATAATCGAGGCATGATGAAGCACACGTGAACAAAATATAGAAGTATAAAAGATATCATACATCACACACACAATTATAAATTAGGCAAAGGGTAAAAAGTTTAATCAAACCAAACATACTAACTTAGTAAATTAATTATCCATAATTAAAAGGAAAAATACAAACTAATGTTTTTTGATTTTCAGAAGTGGAATAAGAGAAAAAATAACCTAAATAATTAATTAAATTAAACTAAAATATTTAATAAAATTAAATATTAAAATTAATTAATATTATATAAAATGGTTTAATAGGATTAATTAAGAATTGCCTAACAAAAGGTTTATGAATTAATTAAAAGGATTTTTTTTAAAGATTTTTCCTAAATAACATATGGAATAAAGCGTGACTAAACTTAATTAAAGTAAATAATTAAATAAAACACAAATTACAATTAGAAACTACTTAAAACAATCATAGAAAAATGAAATATATTTGAGTTTTTAGAAAATAAAAAAAAAACAAGAAAATAAAAAACAAAAAAGGTAGACATGGGCCAAGATTTCATTAGTAATCTGAGGGGTGGAAGATTGAAATTCTCTCAGGCCCACGAAGGTTGATCCCAACGCCTGAGGGGCCCATCCAGTAGACCCTGGTCAATAGTTGACCTCAGGAGAGCACCAGACGCATCATATTTTCATTAAGTCAATGGCCTTGACTCATCTAAAGACTATTAATGAATTCCCACGGTTAGGGGTGGACAGAAACCGTCTACCCGACCCAACCCGATTGAAACCGATTTTTTTTTGGAAATTGGGCGGGTTCAGTCGGTCCATTGGGCCAAGCGGGTTGATATATTTGGGTTTAAGAGGGTTGGTATGGGCGGGTCGGGTACGAAAAGCTGACCCGCGGGTACCCTGACCCGCCCGAATGTGAAACCTTTCCCTTTTCCTTTTTATTTCTGCTTCATGATGCCTTTCTCTTTTCATTTCATTTATGCTTTTCTCCCTAACTTGTAAAAAAACCCTAGCACACCTTCATTTCTCCGTCCTTACCGATCACCATTCACCACCACTATCCCTCACCCTCTTCTCATTATTCACCACCGTCTCTCACCCTATTCTCATCAATCGCAACCGTCTCTCACGGTTTCTCTTCTGAAGTTCTAACTCACATCTTTGTCTCATATCTTCCATCGGTCTCTTTTGTTTCTCTTCTAACTCATATCTTTGTTGTTTCTTATGAAGGTTTGAAGACTTTTGGAAGTTTAACTCGAAAGTGACATCGAAGGTTTGAAGAGGAATGGACCAAGGTCAGAGTGGAATGAATCAAGGTAATTTCTTTACAGTACACACAATATGTTCTAGTATGATTTTAATGGCTCCTTCATTATTTCAGTGACTGGTGAGCCTAATCAAAATCCATCGGTTAATGAAGTAGGTTCAACTACACAACCTACAAAAAAGAGGAAATCTAGTGCAAGTGGTTCTAGGCAATCATCTGCTTGCTGGGAACACTTTGTTAGATTACCTGATGACCTTGTTGATGCATCCACTGCAGCCTGCAAACACTGTCATAAAAAATACTTGTGTGACCCTAGGACTCACGACACCACCAACCTAAACCATCGTATTTTAAAATGTCCTAAGAAGCCCCTTGTTGTGTCAACTGACCCCACACAAACTATTCTGACATTCCCAACTGTAGATGGTAACTTGGTTCAAGTTAGCTCTAGGTTTGACAAGAGAGCTTGTAGAAGTGCGTTGTCTGTTTAGGTAGTTCTAGATGAGCAGCCATTTAGCGCAGTAGAGGGTGAAGGGTTTAAATTTTATTCCAAAGTAATGCAGCCCCAATTTACCATCCCATCTAGGCGTACGGTAGCTATGGATTGTTTTCAGCTACACTTGGATGAAAAACAAAAGTTAAAGGCCTTTTTTAAGTCTGACTGCAATAGGGTAGCACTTACTACTGATTGTTGGACTTCTATACAAAATCTCAATTATTTGACCCTTACGGCACACTTTGTGGATAACGATTGGAAGTATCAAAAAAGAATTATAAGCTTCGCCGTAATTCCAAACCACAAGGGTGAAACTGTTGGTAGGAAGATTGAAGAAGTGTTGAGGGATTATGGAATCAGAAATGTGTCAACCATAACTGTTGATAATGCCACATCCAATGATGTTGCTGTGACATATCTAAAGAAAAAGGTTGCAAATATGAATGGGTTGATGGGGGATGGAAAGTGTTTTCATATGAGGTGTTCTGCTCACATTTTGAACTTGGTGGTAAATGAGGGTTTGAAAGATAAACATTTATCTGTTACTAGTGTTAGGGATGCTGTTAGATTTATTAAGTCCTCACCTCATAGGGCAGCCAAGTTTAAAGAATGCATTGAATTTGTTGGGATAACTTGCAAAAAATTAGTATGTCTTGATGTTTCTACTCGTTGGAACGTGACATATTTAATGCTAGAGGCTGCAGAGAAGTTTCAACTCGCTTTTGAAAAGCTTGAGGATGAAGAGTCGAGTTATAGGGAGTTCTTTGGAAAAGGTAATCCCCCTAGTAGTGATGATTGGGACACTGCTAGGGCTTTTGGTGCTTTTCTAAAGTTATTCTATGAAGCAACTAAGATTTTTTCCACCTCTCAAAGTGTGAGTCTGCATACTTGTTTTCACCAAGTGTCTGCCATTTATTGTGAGTTAAAACAAGCTACAATGAACTTAAATGATGTTTTTGCAAGTGTAGGTGGGGATATGATGGAGAAGTATAATAGATATTGGGGGAATGCTGATAAGATGAACAAGATGATATATTTTGGTATTATTCTTGATCCAAGATACAAGTTGAGTTACATTGAGTGGACATTTAAGGACATGTACGGAGTTGGATCGAAGTTTGGTAGTGACTTGGTAAAATCTATAAAAGAGGATTTGCAAAAGTTGTATGATTGGTATAAGCAAGCTTATGACCAAAAACATAATTCCACACACCCTTTTGGTAGTGGTGGAAATAATGTCTCCAATGACGAAACAATTGTAGGTGCTGCCCGTTCATCCATTATGGCTAGAGCTTATGCTTTTGAGCAACATTTAGAGGAACAAAACTCGATTGATCAACAAAATGAGCTTGAGGAGTATAATTCTAGTAAGTGTGTTAAAAGGGATCCTAACTTTGACATTCTTGTGTGGTGGAAACGCAATTCAACCGAATATCCTATTTTATCTACAATGGCTAAAGATATTTTAGCCACACCAGTTTCTACCGTTGCTTCCGAAAGTGCTTTTAGCACAGGAGGGAGGGTCATAGAAACCTACAGGAGCTCTCTAACTGCTGAAATGACAGAAGCTTTAATTTGCACCCAGAATTGGTTAAGGCCTTCTTTAACCTATTTCAAAGATATGAACCTCATGGAAGATTTTGAGCTTTCAGAAGATATTGTAACAGGTCAATTTATTAATTCATTTTGAATATATAAGATATTCTATTGTTATATAATTATGTCTTTCTAAAAAATATTTTATTTCATTATTTTAGAGTTTAAACAAATGTCTTCAGCAGCAAGGGGAGGATCAGGTGTCTCATCATCACAACCTCAGCCACAACCTTCTGGTTGTGCTTGAAATGGATGTATGTATATCATATTTACTTTATGACTTTATTATTTTTTTTATAACTAATGTTTATGTTGTCCAATTTTTCAGGTCAATTGTGTTTTTTGATTTTTTTGGGGTCATATATATATATATATATATATATATATATATATATATATATATATATATATATATATATATATATATATATATATATATATATATATATATATATATATATATATATATATATATATATATATATATATATATATATATATATATACTGAATCGAAGAATATATATTTATATTTTGTCCCTTGGATTTTGAGATGCACAACTTTTGGATATAGAGGGTATGTAGTTTTGGTTATGTTGGAGTTTTACTTTTTTGAGCCCTGTGATGCACAACTTTTTGGAGTTTTTGGAGACTAGGTAATTCAATGAACATATCTATCTGCTCCTCTTTTAGTTTTTCATTTCACTGTGCTGCTGCAGAAATAAGAGATCATTTACCACTGTTCTTATTTGTCTGCCACTGTTCTTATTTGTCTGCCACTGTTTTCTTCTAATGACAGGATTTTCAAGAAGAATTTGATGGGGAGAGGACAAGATATTGGAGGTGCTAAGATTACCAATTTGGCATTTGGGGGAAGTAGAATGTTCTTGACAAGAAAAGATTTGCAATGTGTTGAGGTTTGTTACCAACATTTATTTTTTGAGTTGAAAATTCTGTCATTGAGGTTTGTACCATAAATGCTGAATTCTGTCATTGAGGTTTGTACCATAAATGCTGAATTCTGTCATTGAGGTTTGTTAACAATATGAAAAAGAAGAATTTGTTGAGTTGAAAATTGTTTTAATCTCTTTCTCACAGTGAAAATGCTGAATTTCAAATGGACTATTTTAGCACAATTTAACTTTACCATTTCAACTAAAACATTGATTCACTCACACACACACACACACACACACACACTATAGAAGACTTGTGGTCTCAATGTAACAGTATTTTCAAGAATCCTTAATCTGTTGCTGTCATTATGTGGGTTGGTTGGCCAGTTTTTGTTAGATTGGTTGTAGGTGCACTTGGAAAATGAGTGAATTAGATAGTAGTTGTGTATTGTTTACTTATAGGGTATTAGTTGGAAAGGGGAGGTTAAGGGTGTCTGCCACCAAATCTGTTAGAGTATGTGTAATATAAGCAAATTGGATGGCTGTTACAGTTAAAAGATAGATCCTACATAGATCCTACATCTAAAACAATTGAATGCAATTTACAAATATATGAAATAGGATTAGTGAAATGTCTTCTATCCTAGTCCTAGAATTTTAGGATATCTTTTTCCCTATGGCTTTTAACCTTGTCATTCTTTTCGTACTTTCTTTTGACTGATCACTCTCTTTTCTCATTTGGAAACAGATAAGGATTTGAAATGATAAGTCTGGGCTAAAAGCACCTCTTCAAAATGATAAGTCTGCATTTGATGTTGATCGCCTGCAAAAGTATACTGGTAATTCTGCTTGGACCTTGCATTGCCCTTATGCAAACTAACATGTCCATTTTCATGCATGGAAATTAGAATGGCAGGGAATTGACAATAAGATGTGTCAAACTTCACCTTCAATTCAGTTCATGTTTTTATCATCAAATGAATTTTGAGACTACAGTTTGTAAAGATTATTTAAGGGTAGGTAGTTAGGTACAGAGGTGAAATGAATTTATATTGTATTGTAGAGCATGTACCAGTACATGCAATTACATACTAGTAAGTAATCAGGCTTCAAGACTGTGAACAGAACACTGAATAGTTTTGCTTGGTATATATTTGATTACCTGCCGTGTTTGAGCATGAACCACGGGCAAATTGTAATTAGTCACATGAGAGAACAATGCCGAGTTTGATATATTTGTGGTGAATTTGCTTGCTTTCTATGAAGAAATGCTTTTCCCACATAACACTAACATTCAATTCATAATGTTAGGTCTATAACTATGCAAGCTTTTGAATTGGCCCAGACCTCTTCCTTTGGAAGATGAACGTGTTAGATTACTTCACGAGGTAAAACAAATCATTGCTTCTGAAGTTACCTTTAGTCATTTATGTCTCTTGTTACCAAACAATGGTCCATGAAGCCACAAATTGCATCAGTTGGATCCTGCTGTCTTGTCGGTGTAATATGCAATGGAACTCTTTATATAGCAAATCTCGGTGATTCCCGAGCAGTTTTGGGAAGAGCAGTCAAAGCAACCGGGGAGGTTTTAGCTGTGCAATTGTCAACAGAACACAATGCAACTATAGAGTCAATAAGACACGAACTGCAATTTATGCACCCCGACGATTCAAACATTGTTGTTTTGAGGCATAATGTATGGCGTGTCAAGGGTCTAGTCAAGGGTCCTGTATGTTGCTTTTGAATGTTTTGTTTTCAATATAGTATTTACTTGTAGTGATTTTCATTTTAACAATAGTTTATATTGATATGCAGGTATTTCACTTTGAATTTTGTGATGCACAACTTTTGGATATGGAGGGTATGTAGTTTTGGTTATGTTGGAGTTTCACTTTTGGATATGGAGGTAAGGTTCCAACTTTCAATTTCCAATGTTGTAATTTTGGTGCTGTTATGAATTATGCATTGTTTCCGTTGGTGCTGTTATGAACTTATGCTGCTTTTTCTTCTTTGATGCTTCTCTATGCGTGAATTTTCTGATCTTCCCCTGTGTGCTTGTTGCAGATCTGTCCATGTCAAACAATTCTATCTCTCTCAATTCCACCAGCAGAGCTCAGCGTGAAGAATAGCTTTTGATTGCAATTGCAGTTACATAGAGTCACTAACAAGGTATACTCTCTTTGCTTTTATAATTCTGGACTTAGAAATTATGCTAGTAGTTTAAATGGTTAAGTGATTATATTAAGTGTCGTTGCAGATATTAAGTGACACTGTTAAATTTGATAGCATAAAACTGCAGTTACAGTTAAATTTGACATTAAGTGACACTGCTAAATGCTAGTAATTTGCTTTTATACTCTCTTTGCAATTGCAGTTACATTGTTTCCGTTGGTAGCATAAAACTCACACTGTTAAATTTGAATCGAAAGTGAAAATTAATGTTTAAGTGATTATATTAAGTGTCGTGCAGATCAAATCCGCGTTCTATTCTCTTCCAAAGGTTTTTATTACCTCATGTTGATCACTATTTTGTCTCGTTCTTCATGTTGATGTATATTTCTCATGAATTACTTTCACACGATACACAACTTTTTTTCAAGATAAAACTGTTCTCTGGGTGGTTGATTGCAAGGGTGTTGTGTCATCCCTGAAATGTGATTTTTCAGTCACTTTTATATTGCTGAAATTTGAAGCAGCAGTGATGAACCTTGAACATGTATCATGTACTTCAAGAATGTAGATAGTAGTAGTAATCAGGAAGAAAATATTAATCATTTCTATAACGACTTACTCATTATTAGATTAAATTATCTTGTATCTGGTCTCATCCTTTTCTTTCAAATGTTAAGCATATTCCCAACTTCCTTTTATCTCCCTATATCATAGGTGTTTAGTGAGTCAAAGATTGTGGAATACAGTGTTGAAGAAAATATGGTTTCACCAGGAAAATGAGAGGTTAGTAAATCTGCTATCATTTACTGCAGTGTGTTACTCCTCTGTCTTTTGTTTTACTCAAAGTTGAAGTACTTGCATGATCTCAAAGTGGACAATCCTAATTCATCGGTGTTATGCAGATACTAATTGACAATAAGCAACCCTACAAATTTCTGCTTAAAATGTTTCCTGCCACGTCATGCTTATATTGACTGTTTTATTTCACTACTGCAATTGGTTATGCTTCCTTGATGTCGCACGTTCACCATCATGGAGTTTGAGTGGAGGTAAGGTTCCAACTTTCAATTTCTTATTCTTTATGATATGTAACTCACAAACTTTGTTTAGTTTTATTATAATGATACCTTTTCATTGTCTTTGTAATTTTAATACACAACTTGAGAAACTCTAACTGGTACTATATATGCTTGATACACAACTTAAAAAACTCTAACTTGTACAAGTTATGCTTTTACTATATTGTCTAAATATCATAGAGAAATGTTTGTTTTTATGCGTTTTATTTATTTACTCGTTTATTATGTTAATTATCATTAGTGGTTTATTATTTATGATGCCTTATTGTTTATGATGCGTCTTTCTCAGGATGCACACTAGTCCTTGAAGCAACTTTGACATCATTCTGATGCAATCATGTGTTATATGAAAAGAACTGTAATCACTATTCTCTTCAAACTTTTTATTCTTTAAACTTTCCATTGAAAATATGCAATGTAATTTGTCTTTCTTTTAGCAAAATAATCTCTCCATTGAGTAATCTACTTTCTTTTATGAATATTATTGCAGGCATCTCCAATATTCACCTTTGCAATCTCAAGCTGGACTATGTTATGCTGGATTTGTTTTATATTAATGTTAGAACTATAACACTATTATTATTATTTAAGTTTTAGTAATTTGTTGCAATCATGTTATGATGGATTATATTTTGTATTAGTGCTGAAATTATGTTTAGTTTATTGGATTTATGTTGGAATTTAGTATTTAGTAATTTAGATATGAGTTGGAATTAAATTGTAGGTCAAAATGTGTTATTAGACTCAATATAAAAACCAACCCAATAACCCGGTTAAACCGTGTGTATTAACCCGCAACTCATGCTTACCCAACCCGTCCAAACCGATTGCGAAAATGGACGGAAATGGGCTTACGTATCTAAACCGCGGGTTGAGCTGAGTGTGGCTTTTGGACCCGAAACCGCCCAATCCGGCCCGTTGTCCAGCCCTGCCCACGGTAAGGACTAGAAAAGTACACGCACCAGATCTCTAGAAAAATCATCTTCCAATGACACTTGTCAAAGGGAGGGACAAGTGTCACCTCCCCACTCAGCCACCACACACATCACCCTTGACTTAAACAAAGAAAGGGTGGAATTAACCCTCATTCTTATCGGTTTCGTCTCTTTCTTCACTATCTCTCTCCACTTCCTTTCCTCTGCAAACAAAACATCCGCCAGAACCCTAATTTCTATCGGAGAAGACAGCGGTTGGCGGCGGCGCCGCCCCTTTTATCTGGCGTCATGCTACAAAACACCCCCAGCCCCCCATGAAAAACAACGCTGAGTCCAAAACCTGACTCAGTTTTCACTAAAACCTTACGAAAAAAACCCTAAATCGGAGACTACTCGAAACCTTAGATCCACCAAAAACTATCCTAACTACGCAATTGAAAGAGTAAATTAAAGACTCACAGTGATTCAAACAAATGTCAAGGTTGCAAAAGAGGGGAATACTCACAAAGATCAGAGCGAATCTAGATTCAACCGCCAGTAAAGGTGAAGTTTCTTCCTCCTTTTTTGTTTGTTTGAGCTCTCCTACTCTTTCCTTCTTTCGCTTCTTCTCTGGCTCGTTCTCTTTGTGTGAATGAGGATTGGATTTACTTTAGCTCAAGCTATTCTTGAGTCTCAATGTGAGGCTCAAAAAAGCTTTAGGAAGTGAGCTTTAATAGGGTTTTTTTTTTTAATGATTTTTGCATAATAGAAAAGTTGTTAGGTTTTTTCATCTGTCTCCCCTTGAATTAATGAACAGTAAGGCATATATAGTGTGATCTTTGTACGTGTGAAATTATAGAATTCATGTGAAGTTCGTTTTGGAAAGGAATGAGGTGGAATCAATCCGTTATGCAAATTTCTGTGTGCCCTAATATTGTGGGATACTGAAAAAAGGTGGAATTGTAAAGGTATCTGATATTTTGTCCCTTCTATTATTCTAGAAAGTAGATGGTCCCACCATTGCTCCATGTGATTTTTGCGAATATGTTGAACTTAACTTTTCTTCCTCTTGACATTGTTTATTTTTATTGTGCATTTCGTCCTCAGAAATTACTGTGTGACTTGATCCTACTCATGATTGACATTATGTACTATGTATGCTTTTGAATTGTACCTATAATTTTCTTGCTTGCATAATGTACTAATTTTTTTCGCTCCATTTCTTTTCAATGTACGTTCTACCTTGGCATGAGGAGCTTGGAGCCATAAAGAAGCTTGAACTGTTTAAGGCTTGGTACTAGGGGTAATTTAAACATTAGGACAAGACATATTTGCCCTAAAGTTCTCTCTTTTTTTATGTGTGCACCCAACAAAACTGGCCTAGAAATCAAGAACCATGGCCTTACCTATATCTAAATTAGGTTCAAGATTTCGAAGTCCAAGTCAACTTCTTGCCATTGTTATATTCTTTTCCACAACTTACTTTTGGATTATGAACTAATAATGACTTGGTCTTTGTTTTTTTTCCTTTGTATACGAGGTGGCTTGGGACCAAAGTTTGGTACTTGGTATATTATATTGCTCAAGATGACTTACAGAATAGAGGTTGTGGTATGACTAGGCATGAAGACAAGGAGTATTTTGGGACTGATGGGGATGTCTGGCTGCGGCATATAGAAGGAGTAGTTAGCATCAAGTTGAAGCCTTATGATGGCTTGATGGCAAGGTGAATGGGCATGAAGAAATTAGGCAAATTTGGGCATGGAGTTTTGAAATGAAGTCTGATCATTTAGATTCCTAGGCATTGCAACACTTTCCATTCCAATTCCTTGTAACATGTATTATGACTTTTGACTTCTTTTAGAATATGTCAAACTTGCCTCGTAATCCTAGAACTCAAACAGTTTGGTTTGTAACTTTGAATTCAAATAATTGCGCCTTACTTTTGGTGATCTTGTAACCTTGATGAAAAGGGTTGTAATTGTTATTTTGGCTTGTAGTGATATTATTTGAATGAATGAATTAGGAATTTGAATTGTAGTATCATTGCTGTGTTGAATTGAACATAGATGACTTGTAGCATAACCTAAGCATCACCTGACAACAAGTCCTTCATGGCTCAGCCCAAACGGCAACTCAAATCCAATAACTTGGCTCAAACTTGGACATAATTTAATCACGGCCTGAAAACTTATAACAAAACTTGAAATTAATTCAAACATGGCTTGAAAATAAACCTATGTGTGACTTGTAGTTCCAAAAGTTCTTAATGGATTCATCCCACATGAAATAAGTTTGGACGCAACGATTCAAATCATATTCATCATAATTTGAGAGCAACCCAAATGTGAATTGAGTATTTTTATCACAAGACTAACATCCAACCTAAAACTAAACTTGAACACCCACTTTAATCACGACAAAGAATCACTTAATCATGGCCCCAAAGAGCAAATTGTCCCAAAGCTTGGAAACTAACCTTGTCTTGAAAATACATGACCTTGTAAATGAGACCAATCTTGAAGCTTGGATAATCCCTTCTGCTTGGATAATCCTTTCTCACAACGAATTTAGACATAGTGCAGCTTGGTCAATCATATGATTTTAGTGTCAATCTTTGGACATGGCTCAAAATAAATTGAGGCAAGGCTTGGGAACAGGCTTTAAAGAGAATCACTTGAAAACAGATATTCATGTCTTGGAATGCAACAATCTTGTAATTTGGACAATCAATCTTATCTTGAAGTTTGATCATAAAAATGGGGATACATCTTCCTTTTTCTTTACCTAAAACCACCACTTTGGCAAGAGCTTATAAACCAATGCTTAGCATGAGAGAATAAAAGAATAGGACAAATTTGAGATATGACACACTAGTATGAAGTTTTCCATTTCCAAAGTCATCCAAATAATTAAAAGTTAATTAAAAAATATTTACAAGTGAAATGAATCAAAATTTACCAACTTTCTTCAAACCCTTAGGACAAGTTAGATGGGATAAGACTCGCTAAATCCAACAATCAAAACGAAATTCGTGATTAATTATTTGGTAATGACAAAAATATAGATACTTATCGAGATTACATTATTGTAAGTTTGTAAGAATATCGCTAATCCACCAACTTTCTTCAAACCCTTGTAAGAATATCGCTAATTTAATAAGAATTTTTCCATCATTTGGCATGCAAAATTTGTTACTGTTGTGAAATAGTCCATTAGAAGAAATTGACATGCCTAGGAATACTCCCTAAAATGTTAAAGCTCCAATTTTTTTATCTTATTCATACACAACATGATTTCCTTTAGGTTGTATATAATGAGATTGAATCAAACCTTTTTGCACAATATAAGAGAAATTCGTACTTTGAAACCACATCAATCTAAATCCTTTACGCATTATGATAAGATAGGAATAGGGTCATGACTTTACCCTTGGAGGCGAGAAAGTCTAAATTTTTAGTTTTCGTTTAAACAATCATTTAACATAAAAATGACCCAATTTCGATTTTATATGCGACTCATTCTTTTGTGTGTTAGAACAAGTGCAGAGGTGTTAAAAGAACACTGCTCTTTAAAATTGTTGTTTTATAAGTGCTCAAAAATAAGTCCTTAATAGAATGATAAAATGTGTCTCCCTTTTTGCTTTTCTAGAGCAACAACCACCCAATTTAAGTCTTCAAGCATTTGATATTAGAGATTATAATTTACATGGGTAGAGAATTAATCATCTCACAAGTTGTATTTTATTTGAAATCCAAATCTCTCTTTCTCTTCATGGCTCCTTATTTGCCTCACTATTTTTAACTAGCTAAAAACACACGTGACAATGTTGTTTAGAGACAATCAGTTTATAAACATTTAAAGTACTTATTCCATAAATAGTTAGGAAACCAAACATGCTCGTACATTTCATTTGACACTTATAAACTCTATATTACTCAAATTGAGAATTTTTTAGGATTAAAAAAGTCAACACACATCCCCACCGTTCCAATAAAAAAAGTTTTTTTAGGGATTTCAAGCTGTGTAAATTTTACAATAGAGAATTCTCTTCGCTTTTCTCTAGAAATTGACACTTCATTGATGTTACATGTATTTTAAGTATGTATGGATAAAGGTTAAATTTGCCTACATAGTAACATATATTTTTATGTTGAAATCAAATCTCTATTACCAACAAAGTTTAAAGTTCGTGATAGATGCATATGTTCTCAAACAATTTTGTCTAATATTAAATAACTCAGATGAAAACCATGTCTAAAGGATATTAAACTAGAAAACTTCAATTTTTTAATGGGACACATGATAAAAAAACAGAATAAAACTGTTCTAGACTGGGCTGAAACTTG